>NC_061157.1:68214258-68279258 GCF_022113875.1 Hydra vulgaris
CGACAAACGGAACTTTTTCATATTCAAAAAAGTTTTAGTATGAAAAACAAGTTATGAGAAATAGTTATTTTTATTTAACAATTAACAAGTAAAAATTCATAATGAAGCAGAAAAAAATTAACTGCAAAAACTTTAAAGTGAAGAAGTGGTACCTCAAGAAACTAAAGTTGAAAACGTCAATGAAGCTACTTAGAAAACCGTCAAGTTACAGTTACACTATTAAATAGCAACTATTAAAACTAATTTTGAAATTAATTCAAGACGGAAGACAGCAGCTCAAATATATCAAACATTGATAAACTCAACTACTTAATGAATCTTGTTGAAGATTGAAAACGATGCACAAACTGCAAGCATCACAACCATTTGTATATTAAACTTGGACCAGTTCATAAAATACTTACACAAAACAAAGGTTGCTGGAAAGAATAGTACTAAAAGCAATTTCTTAAAAATTTTAAAAAATGCATCGAAAGAAATCCATTGAACTCAGAATTTAAACCAAACATTGAATGAATAAAGGATGATAAAGAAAGCAAATGTGCAGTCACGTTCTTGTGAACATCAAACCGTTCCATTTAAACAGTACAATTACGGTAATTATGCAATAATAAAAAGTGTTGGTAAATAAGGGTGGATCTACTGTGGGTTAATCATAAAAGCAAGACTGTATAAAAATGCTAAACGTTTTAAGGCGCAAGGAGGTTTTAAAAAGCAAAAGGTTATGTTGCAGCAGAATTTGTTATGGACACACTGCGGGAAATTGATAATCAAGAGAATGCAGGAAGTGTAACAAAAAAACATCACACAGCGATTAGTCAAAATGAAAATGCAAAAATTTTGACTGATTTAAAATTGTAGGGATTAATATTTTGACTAATTTATGTACCCAATGTCATTATCATGCATAAATTGCATTGATAGTATTTCAAAATATAATTTTTAACTTTTATTTTAAACTGTTTCAAAGATGGTGGTGTTTGAAAATCCATCGAAATCAAATTCTAAATTGACGATTCCAACTATGTAAGGGACTCTAGACCGTATTTCACAATTCAAATATTACTGGATACAAATTTATGCAGATTGTCGACATATGTATCTTTTTCCATGACAAGCACTGTTTTTGAATTAACATGTTTGCATTTTAGCAAATTGATGAATTACGATAGGAAATTATTAATCAAATACAACATTGTTGAAGTATACAATTGGATTGACAACACTTTCGTACTTTAGTGGTTAAAAGAAAGAGGCAACTGGTAAGAGCTTGCTAAAAACCCAGTATAACAAATCCTATTGAATGGAAAGGTAAAATGGCTTTACATCTTAAGAAAAAAAGCTAACGATCTTGGAACCTTCTTGATAAATTCTTAAGCTCTTTTATTATGTAAAATTTCAAAAGACCAAGCTTGAAAATAAATTTTGTTAAATTCAAGTCAAACTTTATTTGCTTTAGATTGTTTAACCCATATTTTTGGTTTTTTATAATGCAACTTTCAATTGTAGTTGTTTATGTCTCTTTTTCTTTACCAAGTTTTTGTTTATTAAGTGTCTCGGTTGTTTTCATAAGATGTTCTTTCCAAGATCCTTCATGTTTAATTCTGACGTGGTTGGTTATTGTTGAAGTACGGCCACAGTTTGTTTTGTAAGATTTAAAGCAAACTTTACACTTGCTTTCAAATTTACATGACTTTTCGAAGAATTTCCAAAAATCACTTTCTTTCGGCACCTTTAATGCGAATAAAATAAAAATTTGTTAAACCCGTGTAATAAACATAAATAAAAATTTCATTTTGAACAAGTATAGTAGCAGATAACATGGTTCAGCATAAGTAAATTTAACTTTACAAATTTTCAAATAATTAAAAAGTATTTTATTTATTTTTTATAACATTATTAGTTAAAATGGAAATATCAAATTATTTTTTATGTCTTCCATGCTCGGCATTAATAATATTTAAACAACTAAATATCTTGATCACATCAGTTTTATTGTTTATTTGCTTATTAAGATACAATAAAAACAGTTTAGAAAACGAGGTAAGCATAAAAAATAATAGAAATTTAAGTAAATAAAAATTTACATCTTTTTAGAAAAAGCTGATACTACTATACTCACATTTTAGCAGAAGTTGATATCCGGTTGTGTCTAGATCATATCCCACTTGCAACAATTTTATGATATTAGTAATTTGTCGAACAATGAATTAATAGACTGAATTACTGCCTCTCCCAACCAAAACCCTCAGTCGATGTGTGTTTGCTTAGCTGTGTCTATCCCTAAATCAGTCGTTGCATGTACACTCTACTGCGCCTATTCCCAAACCATTCTATATATACATACTCAATTACTAAAGTCGTCAAAATCATTACGAGTTAGATATTGTTTAGACACAACCTTGATTAATGATATATTATATAAACTAGATGTCTAACTTCGATCCGAAAAGTGAAGCCGCTTTTTCCTTTTTTACAAACGGCAGTAAATTTGTAAACAAACATTATTTGACTTTTATATATATATATATATATATATATATATATATATATATATATATATATATATATATATATATATATATATATATATATATATATATATATATATATATATATATATATATATATATATATATATATATATAAGTTAATATAAGTTAATATATTTTAAATAAAAATATTATTTATGTAAAAGTGTTAAGAGAAAATAAGAAAACTTGTAAAATAATTTATGATATTTAATCTTATTTTCGATTAAAAAGTTTTTAAAGCTTTGAATAGAAAGGTGGACGCTTTTGAAGCATTTTTATAAATTATAATGCTTTTTATTAAACATAGGCTCATAAAGTTTTTGTAAGTATTTTACTATTGTTACAACCTGTTTTTGAATTACCTTTAATTTATTGGGAGCTTTTGACTTACATTTTTAACTTTTATTCCACATCTTCTTCAGCTTTTATTCCACATCTTCTTCAGCTTTTGCCCTTTTGACAAATGACGGACTTGTTTATAAACAAAAAAAGTGGCTTCATTTTTCGTCCAATAAAATGCCGCTAGTTAGACATCTAGTTTAGGGTAAACTGAATAATTTCAGTTTAGAGTAAGCTGACCGATTTCCGTCACTTTCCGGCCATTTTCCCTTTATTGTTTAAAAAAATAAATGTGCTTCGCGTAATATAAACAAACAAATATAAACAAACAAATATAAACAAACAAATATAAATTGAAATAGGTTACTTAACGATTACTACATTTATAAAAAGTTTTTAACAAAATTAAAGTTTACGTATCAATTTTTATATGCTATCTATAAGACCTATTTCTAACCATTTGAACCTAGTTCTAATTGTATATAGAAATTCACAACTTAAAAGAATTATTGATATTATTCAGTTTTAACAATATTTTCCAATATTACTTGCATTCGAGCGATTAACAAACGTTAAAAAATTTGAAAGTAATCAAAATATTTCAAGTATGTTTTCAAAGCATCTGGAAAACATCAAAGCATCTTTGCATCAAGCATGTTTCCAAAGCATCTGGAAAACATCAAAGCATCTTCGCATCAAGCATGTTTTCAAAGCATCTGGAAAACATCAAAGCATCTTTGCATCAAGCATGTTTTCAAAAGTCTTCGCATATTTTAAACTGAGTATTTGAAAAAATTACTAAGCTGACATTATTTTTGATTTTATAACAGAACAATTCTCCATTTCATTAAAGACTTAAGTGCTTTTAAAAATCGACCAGAAATAGGACGTGGCCAGAAATAGGTTAGTGACCTTGATATTCAACTCTCAAAAAATCCTACTCTATCATTGTTCGCAACATTTGTTCTAATTTCACGGCAAATTTGTAATGAGCTGTTTTATTATGTTTACATTGTTCCCTTGGTTGGTAATTCTTAAATTAAATAACAATTATAAATTATTTAACAATTTAATATAAAATAATTTTTTTGACACTTCAAAATTCTACATCGTTTTTTAAAAGGTTTTTTGGTTACGATTCGCTTTTTTTTTCATTAAATAATTAGATTGGTTCGGTTTGATTCGGGTTTTACCGCACGGCCTTAGTTATACAAGGTTTTAAAACCCAACTAAGAAGCGATTATTCGATTGTAAAACAGAAAAAAAAATTTAATCAAAAAAAGAACGTTAATATCCATGCTTAAGTGGATACCATTCTGCAAGATTTTTTTTTTGTCGACATATTTATACCGGTTTTTGCATTTAATCCGGTGGTTTGTTGCACGAATCTGGCGGTTTTTTGCATTCAATTTGACGGTTTTCCTTTATCATGATAAATACTTTTGATTTTATTGCTTCATTTAATTTAACTTTCTAATGTACAATTTAAGCCCGTTTTCTCTTTAATTTTTTTAAAACTCTAAAATGAATAACGCACGAAGACAATGCTCAGAAATTAATGTCGAAGTAAGAAATTTGATCATAGATCATATAATTAACGAAGGGAAAAGTGTAAAAGAAGTATCGGAAGTCGTGCAAAAAAGTGAGACCGTTTGGTCTATCAATATATATCAACAGGTAATATCAATCCTGGTATTAAAGATGGTTTTCGACAGTCAGGTTGTACTGAGGAAATAAGAAATGCTACATGAGTTAATTTAAGAAAACACTAACTATAATCTACAGGAGATAAAGATAGAATTGGGAATTGATGTCAATGTTACTACATTAACGCGATGGTTAATAAAAATTGAATTATACATATAAAATTTTAAGACCTATTAGTGAAAGACGCATTACTGTAGAGATAAAAGAAGAAAGAAAAACATATATTTATGGCATTTAAACTTGACACTGCAACAGCGTTACAGAAGTATCATTTATGTTGATGAAATTCCGTTCAATCTTCATATGAAAAGAAAACACGGATACAGTCTCTGAGGAACAACCCGAAATCAACGTGTATTGTCATCAAGAGGCCGTAACATAACAATGATCTTAGCATTAAATTGTTTAAACATAGTCCCAGTGAAGCAATAATTGGCGTAGGGGTGAAAGCAGATATATTTAAAGTATTCTTAAATACACTTTTAAGTATTTTGGGGGAGAAAGAAGAGTTTACCTTGGTGTTGAATAACGTTCATCACCAAGGTAAAGTCTTCTTTCAAGTTTCATCATTCATTATCAGGTTTTTATGATAGTTATCCCTATGAAATTCGTTTTTTACCCCAATAATTACCTTTTCTAAATCCTTGTTAAGAGACATTCTCGAAAATTAAGAATACTACGAGAGGACAAATAGCTCCGATCGGAAATAATGATTTGTTAGAACGAATGAGGAACGGTTGTGAACACATTACTAAACATGATCTTTCAAACTTTGTGAGACACTGCGAATCTTTTCTTACACAATGTATTAATGGAGATGACATTAATACTGTTAATGTCATCTCCATGATAAGAAATAAGAAATGATAAACATTAATACTATTAATACTAGTTAATAAAAAATACTCTACATACTTCAGTTAAAAATTGCACATATTAAGGACCTTTTTTTTTTTTTTTTGGTTTCTCTAGTTTAGTTTTATTAGTTTATTTCGCCGTGAAAAATATTCACAATGTACAACAATATGAAAAGTACAATTGGCTGGAGCAAGAAGAAGACATAAATTAGCCTTATCACCGAGCCTCAATAGTAACGCAAATAAACCATTCGTTTACTTTGTTTACTTCTTCATTAACTACTTTAAAAAGGGTTTTAATATCCCTATGAGAATAAAACAGATTGGAGTCATCCGCAAACAAAATAAAATTTAATAGGTTAGAAGTATGAGATAGATCATTTATTTAAAGAGAAAACAGTAACAGAATAAGTCTTAAGATTGAGTCTTGAGAAACTCCGCGTTTTATTATACTTTTTGTCGTTTTAACATTTCTATATTGAATGTATTGCTGTCTGTTTGATAAGTATTCTTCAAACCATAGTAAATTATAGTTTTTTCTTCCATAATGTTCAAGTTTTTTTTAAAAGAATGACATGGTTGACTGTGTCAAAGTCTTTAGATAGATCAATAAAGACCCCTAATGTAAAACGGTCATCATTAAAGGCATTGGTCATATGACAACTCGGTCAAAGCGTGATCAGTTGAAAATTTTTTTTTAAAGCCAAATTGCTTGTTGTACAACATGTCATTTACTGTTAACTAGCTGTTTAGCTTTTTATACATTATACGTTCTTAGAATTATACGAACTTAGAAAAGCATGGTAAAACTGAAATTGGTCGGTAAAACTTAAAAATAGGCAAGACTAGTTCAATTTTTAATTTTTCTGGAACTGTACCAGATTGAAGAGAAAAATTAAAAATATCACTTGTGTTGTTTTTAAGATTATCTAGAGCAGATCGTTACTCATCTAGTTTAGATTCATCCATGACCTAAGAATCATCCACCTTATCATATGTTTTTAAATAAGAATCATCCATGACCTTATCATATGTTTTTAAATAAGAATCATCCATGACCTTATCATATGTTTTTAAATAAGAATCATCCATGACCTTATCATATGTTTTTAAATAAGAATCATCCATGACCTTATCATATGTTTTTAAATAAGAATCATACGATGACCTTATCATATGTTTTTAAATAAGAATCATCCATGACCTTATCATATGTTTTTAAATAAGAATCATCCATGACCTTATCATATGTTTTTAAATAAGAATCATCAATCATACGATGACCTTATCATATGTTTTTAAATAAGAATCATACGATGACCTTATCATATGTTTTTAAATAAGAATCATACATGACCTTATCATATGTTTTTAAATAAGAATCATACGATGACCTTATCATATGTTTTTAAATAAGAATCATACGATGACCTTATCATATGTTTTTAAATAAGAATCATACGATGACCTTATCATATGTTTTTAAATAAGAATCATCCATGACCTTATCATATGTTTTTAAATAAGAATCATACGATGACCTTATCATATGTTTTTAAATAAGAATCATCCATGACCTTATCATATGTTTTTAAATAAGAATCATCTATGACCTTATCATATGTTTTTAAATAAGAATCATACGATGACCTTATCATATGTTTTTAAATAAGAATCATCCATGACCTTATCATATGTTTTTAAATAAGAATCATCCATTTTCTTATCATATGTTTTTAAATAAGAATCATACATGACCTTATCATATGTTTTTAAATAAGAATCATCCATGACCTTATCATATGTTTTTAAATAAGAATCATCCATGACCTTATCATATGTTTTTAAATAAGAATCATCCATGACCTTATCATATGTTTTTAAATAAGAATCATTCATGACCTTATCATATGTTTTTAAATAAGAATCATCCATGACCTTATCATATGTTTTTAAATAAGAATCATCCATGACCTTATCATATGTTTTTAAATAAGAAGCATACGATGACCTTATCATATGTTTTTAAATAAGAATCATACGATGACCTTATCATATGTTTTTAAATAAGAATCATCCATGACCTTATCATATGTTTTTAAATAAGAATCATACGATGACCTTATCATATGTTTTTAAATAAGAATCATCCATGACCTTATCATATGTTTTTAAATAAGAATCATCCATGACCTTATCATATGTTTTTAAATAAGAATCATACGATGACCTTATCATATGTTTTTAAATAAGAATCATACGATGACCTTATCATATGTTTTTAAATAAGAATCATCCATGACCTTATCATATGTTTTTAAATAAGAATCATCCATGACCTTATCATATGTTTTTAAATAAGAATCATCCATGACCTTATCATATGTTTTTAAATAAGAATCATACGATGACCTTATCATATGTTTTTAAATAAGAATCATCCATGACCTTATCATATGTTTTTAAATAAGAATCATCCATGACCTTATCATATGTTTTTAAATAAGAATCATCCATGACCTTATCATATGTTTTTAAATAAAAATCATACGATGACCTTATCATATGTTTTTAAATAAGAATCATCCATGACCTTATCATATGTTTTTAAATAAGAATCATCCATGACCTTATCATATGTTTTTAAATAAGAATCATCCATAACCTTATCATATGATTTTAAATAAGGATCATCCATGACCTTATCATATGTTTTTAAATAAGAATCATCCATGACCTTATCATATGTTTTTAAATAAGAATCATCCATGACCTTATCATATGTTTTAAAATCAGAATCATCCATGACCTTATCATATGTTTTTAAATAAGAATCATCCATGACCTTATCATATGTTTTTAAATAAGAATCATCCATGACCTTATCATATGTTTTTAAATAAGAATCATCCATGACCTTATCATATGTTTTTAAATAAGAATCATCCATGACCTTATCATATGTTTTTAAATAAGAATCATCCATGACCTTATCATATGTTTTTAAATAAGAATCATCCATGACCTTATCATATGTTTTTAAATAAGAATCATACATGACCTTATCATATGTTTTTAAATAAGAATCATCCATGACCTTATCATATGTTTTTAAATAAGAATCATCCATGACCTTATCAAATGTTTTTAAATAAGAATCATCCATGACCTTATCATATGTTTTTAAATAAGAATCATCAATGACCTTATCATATGTTTTTAAATAAGAATCATACATGACCTTATCATATGTTTTTAAATAAGAATCATACATTACCTTATCATATGTTTTTAAATAAGAATCATCCATGACCTTATCATATGTTTTTAAATAAGAATCATCCATGACCTTATCATATGTTTTTAAATAAGAATCATACATGACCTTATCATATGTTTTTAAATAAGAATCATCCATGACCTTATCATATGTTTTTAAATAAGAATCATCCATGACCTTATCATATGTTTTTAAATAAGAATCATCCATGACCTTATCATATTTTTTTAAATAAGAATCATCCATGACCTTATCATATGTTTTTAAATAAGATTCATCCATGACCTTATCATATGTTTTTAAATAAGAATCATACATGACCTTATCATATGTTTTTAAATAAGAATCATCCATGACCTTATCATATGTTTTTAAATAAGAATCATCCATGACCTTATCATATGTTTTTAAATAAGAATCATCCATGACCTTATCATATGTTTTTAAATAAGAATCATCCATGACCTTATCATATGTTTTTAAATAAGAATCATCCATGACCTTATCATATGTTTTTAAATAAGAATCATCCATGACCTTATCATATGTTTTTAAATAAGAATCATACATGACCTTATCATATGTTTTTAAATAAGAATCATACATGACCTTATCATATGTTTTTAAATAAGAATCATCCATGACCTTATCATATGTTTTTAAATAAGAATCATACATGACTTTATCATATGTTTTTAAATAAGAATCATACATGACCTTATCATATGTTTTTAAATAAGAATCATACATGACCTTATCATATGTTTTTAAATAAGAATCATCCATGACCTTATCATATGTTTTTAAATAAGAATCATCCATGACCTTATCATATGTTTTTAAATAAGAATCATACGATGACCTTATCATATGTTTTTAAATAAGAATCATACCATGACCTTATCATATGTTTTTAGATAAGAATCATCCATGACCTTATCATATGTTTTTAAATAAGAATCATCCATGACCTTATCATATGTTTTTAAATAAGAATCATCCATGATCTTATCATATGTTTTTAAATAAGAATCATCCATGACCTTATCATATGTTTTTAAATAAGAATCATACATGACCTTATCATATGTTTTTAAATAAAATTCATACATGACCTTATCATATGTTTTTAAATAAGAATCATCCATGACCTTATCATATGTTTTTAAATAAGAATCATCCATGACCTTATCATATGTTTTTAAATAAGAATCATCCATGACCTTATCATATGTTTTTAAATAAGAATCATCCATGACCTTATCATATGTTTTTAAATAAGAATCATCCATGACCTTATCATATGTTTTTAAATAAGAATCATCCATGACCTTATCATATGTTTTTAAATAAGAATCATACATGACCTTATCATATGTTTTTAAATAAGAATCATACATGACCTTATCATATGTTTTTAAATAAGAATCATCCATGACCTTATCATATGTTTTTAAATAAGAATCATCCATGACCTTATCATATGTTTTTAAATAAGAATCATACATGACCTTATCATATGTTTTTAAATAAGAATCATACGATGACCTTATCATATGTTTTTAAATAAGAATCATCCATGACCTTATCATATGTTTTTAAATAAGAATCATCCATGACCTTATCATATGTTTTTAAATAAGAATCATCCATGACCTTATCATATGTTTTTAAATAAGAATCATACGATGACCTTATCATATGTTTTTAAATAAGAATCATCCATGACCTTATCATATGTTTTTAAATAAGAATCATCCATGACCTTATCATATGTTTTTAAATAAGAATCATCCATGACCTTATCATATGTTTTTAAATAAGAATCATCCATGACCTTATCATATGTTTTTAAATAAGAATCATCCATGACCTTATCATATGTTTTTAAATAAGAATCATCCATGACCTTATCATATGTTTTTAAATAAGAATCATACATGACCTTATCATATGTTTTTAAATAAGAATCATACATGACCTTATCATATGTTTTTAAATAAGAATCATCCATGACCTTATCATATGTTTTTAAATAAGAATCATCCATGACCTTATCATATGTTTTTAAATAAGAATCATACATGACCTTATCATATGTTTTTAAATAAGAATCATACGATGACCTTATCATATGTTTTTAAATAAGAATCATCCATGACCTTATCATATGTTTTTAAATAAGAATCATCCATGACCTTATCATATGTTTTTAAATAAGAATCATCCATGACCTTATCATATGTTTTTAAATAAGAATCATACGATGACCTTATCATATGTTTTTAAATAAGAATCATCCATGACCTTATCATATGTTTTTAAATAAGAATCATCCATGACCTTATCATATGTTTTTAAATAAGAATCATCCATGACCTTATCATATGTTTTTAAATAAGAATCATACGATGACCTTATCATATGTTTTTAAATAAGAATCATCCATGACCTTATCATATGTTTTTAAATAAGAATCATCCATGACCTTATCATATGTTTTTAAATAAGAATCATCCATGACCTTATCATATGTTTTTAAATAAGAATCATCCATGACCTTATCATATGTTTTTAAATAAGAATCATCCATGACCTTATTATATGTTTTTAAATAAGAATCATCCATGACCTTATCATATGTTTTTAAATAAGAATCATCCATGACCTTATCATATGTTTTTAAATAAGAATCATACATGACCTTATCATATGTTTTTAAATAAGAATCATCCATGACCTTATCATATGTTTTTAAATAAGAATCATCCATGACCTTTTCATATGTTTTTAAATAAAAATCATCCATGACCTTATCATATGTTTTTAAATAAGAATCATACATGACCTTATCATATGTTTTTAAATAAGAATCATACATGACCTTATCATATGTTTTTAAATAAAAATCATCCATGACCTTATCATATGTTTTTAAATAAGAATCATCCATGACCTTATCATATGTTTTTAAATAAGAATCATACATGACCTTATCATATGTTTTTAAATAAGAATCATCCATGACCTTATCATATGTTTTTAAATAAGAATCATCCATGACCTTATCATATGTTTTTAAATAAGAATCATACATGACCTTATCATATGTTTTTAAATAAGAATCATCCATGACCTTATCATATGTTTTTAAATAAGAATCATCCATGACCTTATCATATGTTTTTAAATAAGAATCATCCATGACCTTATCATATGTTTTTAAATAAGAATCATACATGACCTTATCATATGTTTTTAAATAAGAATCATCCATGACCTTATTATATGTTTTTAAATAAGAATCATCCATGACCTTATCATATGTTTTTAAATAAGAATCATACATGACCTTATCATATGTTTTTAAATAAGAATCATACGATGATGAACTTGAAGGAATTTTTTCAGCTAAGTTTGGACCAATATTAAGAAAGAAGCTGTTTAGACTTTCAGCTACTATTGACTTGTAATACATTATCGGACAAAACAAGTGCAACCAAATAATGCTAATTTAGTTTCTTTATTTAAAAGTGCTGCATTTTTTCAATTTAGAGAAATAACTATGTAACTGTTTAGAGACAACGTTCTTCAAATTTTATTCATCACAACGTTCATTATTTGTACACAAAAATTAATCAAAAGTATTAAAAAAAGTTGATTTCCTTCTGGACAAAACAAGTGCAACTCCACAAACTTTTGACCAAGCTGTATTTCGCTATCAATATTTCGTAGCGAATCCTTTGTTGTTGATCACAGCCTTGTATCTTCGAGGCATAGATTCAATCAGGTGATCAATGAAACATTGTGGAATCGCTGCCCAGGCCTTTTGAATTTATTCAAACAGTTGATCCTTATTACGAACACCTTCACGATTAATTTTACGGTTGACGATCTCCCACAGGTTCTCGATAGAGTTGAGATCCGGGGATTGAGGCGGTTAATCCATTACCATTAGGTGGTTATCTAAAAACCACTGCTTGACTACTTTTGCAGTGTGTTTCGGATCGTTGTCTTGCTGAAAAACACATTTTATTGGCATATTCCATTCAGCATGAGGTTATGAGGTTTCCAATACATCGAAACGATGGAATAATGGACCGTTTCATACATGAAACGGTCCATTATTCCATCGTTTCGATGTATTGGATCTAGACCGTTAGCAGAAAAACACCCCCTAGACCATTACATTGCCTTTACATTGACCATTACCATGCTTTACGGTCTTATGGCAGTAATGTAAATTAAGGCGTTTTACGGCCGGTCAAGGTACACGGCAAATGCCATCGCTCCCAATGATGTTGAACATTGATTCATCACTGAACATGATAGTTCGCCATTTCTGCTCATTCCAGTCAATCTGATGTAGCAAACAGGAGTCTTTTCTTATGGTTTTTTAGTGAAATCAGCGGTTTTCTTTGCAGGGCGTCGAGAAAACAATCCGGCTTCAACAGCACGTTGTCTGATTGTTCGGTCCAATACAGGCAGCTCTAATTGCTTTTGTATCTCGACCAAGGCCGGCGCGATAGGGGGTGTGGGAGGGTGTATAAATCATTGATGGGGGTGATACCCCCCCATCAATGATTTTTAGTCGGCAAATCGGACCTTTTTAGACTAGTTAGTCGGCAAATGTCGACCCTTTCGATATAGGTTAGACAGTCGGCAAATTTTGGAAAACGAGGACCTTTTTTTTTTTTTTTTTTTTTTTTTTTAGTCGACAAAAGTTGTAATGGCACCCCCCCACGTGACACCTACTCGCGCCGGCCCTGATCTCGACTGGTAATATCCAGGAATCCTTCTTGACGGATCTGACAATCATAGAATCTTCTCTAGAGGTGGTGGAACGTGGTCTTCCACCTTTGTTATCTGTTGCCAACTTCTCCGTAGAACGATATTGGGAACATAATCTTGATACGGTCCATTTTTTCACGTGATATTTATCACAAATACTTTTTTGTGACATTCCACTTACGTAATCGCAAATAATTTTCTTTTTTAGTTCCAATCCAAAACTGTCGGGAGCCATTTTTGCTCTTGAAATCATAAAAATAATAAAAAATAAGTAATCACGCTTCTCAATGCTTACCGTGTTACATTTACCTTGTGATAATACAATAATGCTCTGTGGAACGCCTTGGTTGGATGTGGACTGTATTAATCTTGAAAAATACTGACTGATTGACTTCTATATACTGACTGAATTACATGTCGGTTTACATATGTCTTATATAGTAAAATGAACCTGTGTGAATTTGTTCTGTATAATTCTAGATGCTTCTTTTTGATGCTTCTGGAAACTTCTGAATGCATCAGGATGCTTATGAATGTTTCTGGATACTTCTGGATGCTTCTGCATGCTTCTGCATGCTTCTGGAAACTTCTGGATACTTCCTATAATTATTAAAAAACTTCTGTGACGTTGATACGAACCAGACTTAAGAAAATGAAACAAACCAAAAAAGTTGCACATGTTTTGTCCGCTGCAAAATGGTACTTGTCAAAGAAATTCTGCCTGTGTGCTGTCACCTGATTGCTCATGTCATGGTATGCTATGAATCCAGACTCCTAAATTGTTTGCTGTGGTAGTATAGTTCGTTTCTTTTTTAAGACATGTAAAATTAGGAACACTTTTTAGCATTGTTCGATGTTTTGTCCAAATGCAAATGTTTTGTTCAATACTGTATATTATTTTACCATACACTAAGAGTTTCTTTGGTCGAATACTTATTCCATTATTTTTTTCTGCTAATAATTTCTTTAATTACGCTCCACGTCTTTTTGGCATTTCCGTTAGTTTTTTTAACAACTTTGAATAGTAAATTTTTTTTTGATTGTTGTTTGGTTTTTTGAAATATATTTTTATAAAGTTTTTAGTTTGTTTCATTTTTATACGTTATTTTAATAAACCTTTAGGTATCCATAAAGCTTGATATGACTTTGTATTTATAACAATTTTTTTGTCAGTAAAAGCTTTTTCATATTGCTCACAAAAAAATTTAAGAAATATTTCATAGGCATTATTTACCTCTACCGATTGCATTATAAGATCCCAATCAACGTTATATTTTAAAAGGTGTTGAAATTTTTGTAAGGAGTATTTATTGATCTGCCGCTTGTATATTATAAATTTAGAAGACATATTATTGTTATATTGTTAGTTATTAAAAAAGTAGGAAAATGATCTGATGAGTCTGTTTTGATTATACCTGTGAAAATAGAGTTGTTATAAAAATTGTTAGTGATTATATTATCAAGTAAAGTAGAAGAGTTCTTAGTTATTCTGGTTGGCTTATTTATTGTTGGAATAACATAACGTTGAAGAAGTTTATCGATAAAATGCTTAATTTAAATTGAAGCTTGTTTTATTAAGTCAAAATCGATATCGAAGACAACGTAAATATGCCGTTCTTTATAGAATTGAGTCAAATAGTTTTAAAATTTTTCAAGCTTCCAGATGGTTTTCTATGAATAGCATTAACGATTATGTTTTTTGTGGTTTTATTATAAAGTTCAATGCACAATGACTCACAATCTGTTTCATTAACGTATAGGTCATTACGAGGGAAAAAATTAATTGTGGACAAGCGAACAATTTATTAACAGGGCTGTGGAATCGGAGTCGGAGTTGCGACAATTTTAGCGAAGTCGAAGTCGCTAAAAAATATCGCGACTCCGACTCCGATACTAATATTTCTTGGTATTGCACGTGCATGTACAAAACATTCAATTACTCTTATGTTCATACTAAACCTCAAAGAACGTTGCATTAATTTGTCAAAAAAAAAATTTCAATTTATTGCGCAATATTTTTTGAAGAATTCAAAGAATTTTTCAAAAATTTTGCTTTGGAGTTGGAGTCGGAGTTGGAATCGGAGTTGTACTCAAAAAATTTCAACAACTGGAGTCGGAGTCGTTACTTTTTTTTTACGACTCCACACCCCTGTTTATTAATATAATTTTTTTTGGTGTTTCGCAAACACGGACTATTAGCTGATCAATTAACAGTAAAATATATTTTTAAAATTTTTGAAGATTTTAAACAATAAAACAATTAATGTTTAAATATTTAAAATGTTATTTGAAACAAAAATATTCAAAAAAAACTAAATTAAACTAATTTTTATTTGAATTTTTTTTCAATGCATTGTTAAGTGAAAAACTCAGATCCAAACATCAAAATACCTAAAGATAACATATTATCTAAAATTTATTTTAACATAAAAAAGTTGTTTGCAATATATATATATATATATATATATATATATATATATATATATATATATATATATATATATATATATATATATATATATATATATATATTGCCCAATTGCCCAATTGCAATATTTTCCTCGAGGCAATTTGTCTTCTAACTAGACATTTTTGTGTTAAGGCACTTATAAGTGGGTTATTACTATCACAAAATATACGATTAAACACTTCATCTTTGGTAAGATATTCGATATCAAAAAGTTCCTTAAAATTCCCAGAGCTCTAGTTGAAGCGTAAAAAATTATGTTGTCAATGGCCTGCTGATGTTCTAGGAAAAATCTGATGTTCTAGGAAAAACACTATACAAATAAGAATTTTTGGAGCACTTAGGAACAATAAAATACTATATTATTGTATGCAAATACTAACTTAGCAATGATTTGTATACAAAGTTTACATAAGAGGTAAGTAAAAAAAGATAGTTAGAAAAGATTTAAAGTAAAAAACACAGTTACAATGTTGCCATTCATCAATATAGGAATATCAACAAGATTGCAAATAGTTTTTTAAGACTTCGCCAGATACACCATATCATCAAGATCAATAGAATGCGCGTCACCGCCAATATATATAAATTGCACTGTTGAACCTGCTCTAGCAGCCAAGTTTAAGACAATGTCCTAGTGTCGTAAGGTTGCATCTAATTGTCTCCCGTCTTTATGTTTTTCTGATTTAAAATGTGCTGTTAACTTAAATAGTGATTACTTGCAGCTTTGTTGAAAGTGAATTTATAAAAAAAGACAAAAAAACAATCATAAAATGCTTAAACAAAGATTTAGACGGTGAAAACAGTTGTTGACAAATATTTAATGTGAAGTCTTTAAATAAAATGTGAGAACCGCAGGGAAAAAATAAAGCAAAGTCAAATCAAACGACATGGTATTCAAGACCATCACATCTTCATCTACTTTTTTGTTTCATACTGAGAGCGACTTTCATACTGACTGCCAGGGATTCTAAACATTAAGCATGTGAAGATTGAAAAAGTTAATGCTGCTTGAATTACCTACATAAATCTGTAAAAATAATTACTGAATATTTTTGTTCTAAAGAATATGAAAATTTGTAAGAAAAAGTTAACAACTTTCTTGCTGTTCGAAAATTAGATGAGAAATATAAAGCCTTTCTGAATTTTTTTAAATCAAAGTTTTAGATGCATTTACTTAGCAACTGAAAATAAAAATATACTTCATTTCTTACCGCAGAAGAGTGTAAACTGCATTTGCTTTTATATTACTTTCTTAAATATATTAAAAAAACTGTTTTTGCAAACATTTACGTAATATTTCAACGAAAGACTTAACTGCTTTTGTTCTTACATTTTAATTCTCCATTGACCTCATTTTGACCTTCGCACAATTCAGATAACTTACCTACAATCGGCATCTGTACATCTTTATACGACATACTGTATATTTCCTTCTAAGGAAATGTGTAATTGAAACCTATGTACATTGATTGAAATGTAAAAACAGATTGCAGCTAAATAAAGATAACACTATTCTGCATTAGAAAATAAAATGATAAACAATGAAGAAAAGCAAAAGTTTAGTTACTAAAAAAAAAAAACCTTAGCTTAAGATCCTCCTTCAACTTATAACTTGAAAAAAAAAGAAATCTGTTTTTTATTCCAATAAAATATGTATTGAAATATCAACCTGCAAAAATGCTGCAGTAACTGAGTAAATAAATGATAACTAATCTAAATTAATATACATTTTTCATAAAATATTTTAAAAATAAAACATTTTTACATTTAATTATATTAAAAACATTTGATATAAAACATTTTTCATAAACATAACTTATAAATTTTATTTAAAATTATGTTATTTGTATAAAATATAAAAAGTAAAAACATATCACAATAAATTCTAACAAAACTCAATTTGAGAAAGCTCCCACTCCCCATTTCCCTTTAATGTAAGACATTTATGATGAAACTGTTTAAGACTTGCATTATGTCCAACACTTAAAAGTGTTATACCAAGTTGTTGACAGTATCTATATAAATTCTCCTCCTCGTGGATACTTAAAGCACCTGAAATCTCATCTACAACTGCTAACTTAGGTTTATGATAAAACAATCTTGCAAAATTCAACCTTTGAACTTCTCCAGGTGAAATAATGTCACACCATCGATTTGAAGATTCTACGTGTATGTTTCCTAAGCGGTCTACAATTTCTAACAAACCTACTTTTTTAAGAGCATCATAGACTCTATCTATAACCTTAGATGTGGAAGACATTTTTATATTACTATGTGGATAAATAACCAGATCAAGTATGGATCCATTTGTTAAAAATGGCTTTTGTGGCAAAAATAGAACATCACTTTCACATAAGTAAGATACAATTCTCCCATCAGTTAGCTCCCATAAACCAGAAATAACACGCAAAAGAGAACTTTTTCCTACTCCGGTATTTCCCATAATTAATATATTTTCGTTTTTATTTATAACAATACTTAAATTTGATACCAATGTTTTTGATGAATTAGGTGCTGAAAAAGTTACACCTTGAAGTTCGTATAAGATATCAGCATTATCAAGAGGTTGTAATGATAGATCTGAGATACTAGTACATTTATATGTATTTAACTGCTCAATCAATTGACCAATGCGATGCGCATATCCAAATATTTCAGCAGCATTTGAAGATAAATCAATTAAAGTACTAAAGCAGTTAATAAGGTACATAGAAATAAAAGCATTTTTGGCTATAAGAGAACTAAGTTCAAAAGGCTTTAAGGAGTCATATTTACCAGTTAGTATAGCAAAAGATATTATAATGTAACTAAGGACTGCCCCTAAATAATCAAAAATATTGGTTGAAAAATCAAGAAGAATACGAACATTTGCAATGCTTGTTTGTGTTGAAATTAATTTATGAAAATAAACATTCACATTTTTTCTTTCCTTATCAACTGATTTCATCAGAGCAATTGATTCAAAGAAAGAACGTAATTCTGTATGCTTATATCTAAAATCACCTTCCAATTTCTCTTGCTGAAAAATCAAATTAACTATTGATGACATAATAAACTTATTTAATAAACTGCCAATAATAAAGTAGCCATAAATTGCTAATAAACCAGTGTAACCAGAAACTTCATAGCATTTAACAGAATAGTATATAATTGTGAATGGAGAAATAACTAATTTAGCAGAAATGCTGCTTAATTGCAAACAAAATTTATCTACATCTTGAGTGATACGTTGATCAATATTGTCTACAAAACCTTCAAAATTAATTCTGTAAAATGTTTCTTGATTAAGGTAGCTCTTATGGACATCCTTTGTCAAAAAATCTCTCCAATTCAAGTATAAATACGAAGAAACTAAATTTGTTGCACAATTAAATAAGGATACAGTCAAAATAAGTAAAAAAGTTTCGAACAAAAGAACTTTAAACTTGTATGTACTTATTCTTATGTACCCAAGTACTTCCATAAACTTACTAGATAGGAGACCAACTTGATAGTATACAAGCTGTTGACCCAAACATAAAGCTAACAATAGAATAAAAAGAAACCAAGAGTTAGGAGATCTAAAAACTCGTATTAAGCATAGCTTGAGCCTATATAGACATTCGGTATTAATGCGAAACTTTTTTTCAGCCATTTTTCATTATTATTGATTTAAAATGACTGTCGCAAAATGATTGTTTTTGATCATAATTATAAGAATACAAATTTTTTTATAACTTTGTTTTAATAAAGCTGAGATCCTTAAACATTCCGTTAAACGAGCTTGTTAAACGAACCCAATCAAAACCAAAACAAACACGTTTTTTGAAAATGGCGGTTGTTAAAAAACGAAACGTTTTATTTTTTTTGATATTTATTTACAATCAGTGCTGGATTAACCAATAGGCCAGACTAGGCCAAAGCCTGGGGCCACCGCTTGTCTTTTTGATTTAATTTAGAACTTTTATTCTGAATTAATAATTCAACATTTTTTATTTTCTATTTCATTATTATATTATGTCCATTATCTACGTCAACAATTTTATGGCGATTTTTATCCCCCCCCCCCCTCCTTCACTCTTCCTTGTCAACTACTTATCAAATTTCCAAAGACCCCCAATTCGATTACCCCCCCCCCTCCTCATCCTCCAGAAGAAAAAAAAATCAAATTGAAATGGTAAAAAAAATAAAAAAATATTTTAAATAAACGTTTTAAACTAAAAACAAAAATGTAATAAAAAGTAAAATGTTAAGGAAAAAAAATATACTATATATGAACATATTTCAAATGGGTACAACCATTTAAAATTTACTCAAATATATGAACACATTTGAAATATGTTCATATACTTGAATAAATTTTTAAATGGTTGTATCCATTTGAAATAGATACAACCATTTAAAATTTACTCAAATATATGAACATATTTCAAATGGATACAACCATTTAAAATTTACTTAAATATATGAATATATTTCAAATGGATACAACCATTTAAAATTTACTCAAATATATGAATATATTTCAAATGGATACAACCATTTAAAATTTACTCAAATATATGAATATATTTCAAATGGATACAACCATTTAAAATTTACTCAAATATATGAACATATTTGATTAATCATTATCTTCTGACTTGTTCGATGCTGCAGATATAGATGATCTTGACTTTAAAACTGATGTATCGCTAAATACTTCGGCGGAATTCTTAACGTTTCCTTTTTTCTTACTTCTGAATTTATCAAAATGGATCTTAACTCTCACTACTTTTTTAATTATGCTCTCTTTGCAATGATTACATATTAATCTACTTGGTTGATCACTTAATATGGTCACTTTATTCTACCCACTAGCCTAATTTCTTCCCTCTAATTGATACCTTGACATGTTAATGTCAAAGAAAGACATATAATTCAATTCTATTTTAAATTTGACTAAAAAGATAACTCAGTTAAACAATAAATTTATATTAGAAAAAAATGCAATCTGATTATAAATTAAGCTTTTGTATAAGAGAATATAACTTTAAAAAATGAAAAATAGCTTTTAAATTACTATAAATTTATCAAGCTTTGTTACTAAAGATTTGTACGCAACTTAAGTAAAAACTAAAAATCCCAAAAACCCACCCAAAAACCCACTTGGGTTGGGTTTTTGCTCAAAAATCCGGGTTTTTGTCAACCCTGGTTTATTATGAACATAACTAAAAAATTTTTATTATTTTTATATATAAACATTTTTTGACCGGCAAATCCATTCCGTAATAGCAACGTCAAATCATATATTGGGTCAGCTTAAAAATTCATTCAAAAACATTACCATTATCATTTTTAATATGCTCTTCACGTCAATGGTGAGGTCACATCTGGAGTACGGTGCTTCAGTATGGAATCCGAATAAACTAAAAGATATCAAAGCAATTGAATCAGTCCAAAGAAGGGCAACTAAACTAGTCCGAGAAATTAGTGGTAAAACATACGAGGAAAGGATCCGCTACCTTGGTCTGACAACACTGGAAGAAAGACGATTAAGAGGAGGCCAAATACAACAATTAAAAATTAAAAATGGACTAAATGAAAAACTTATATTCTAGTTTAACCCAATCATGGCACAAGACAAGACAACATTCTAACCAGAGAACAAAACAAGTCTGATATTCGGTACAACAATGTCAAAATAGTCAAACAATGGAATCAACTGCCAGTGTACTGTCAAAACTCAAAAACAACAAAAAAATTTAAAAACAATTATGACAATTGTACAAAAATGCATATTTACAACTACCATAAATGGTCTTTATATAGCCATTTCTCACGACGATGTCATTGTAGTTTGATAATAATAAAAATAATGATAATAATAATAATAATAATAATAATAATAATAGCAATAATAATAATAATAATAATAATAATAATAATAATAATAGCCATTAAATCAATTGGAACTGTGAAAATATTCTTGATTTACAATTTTTTATGTCTACTTATCTCTTATAATTTTTATTTTAGGTTTGTCGTATGATGCATTAATGCATTAAAAAATTTGTTATACCCATGTTTGATCGTAAATTAAATTTTTTCGTTTGAAAGGTATTTGTACTCAGTTGCGTAGTTATTTATAATAAACTTTGCTATTTTTAATAAATTTATTTAAATGTGTGCATTTAACATTTTTAAGTTAACAATTTTTTTTTCTAAAGAACAATTTTTTTTTTTTTTTTTTTTTTTTTTTTTTTTTTTTTTTTTGTTCTTTTCTTGAATATTCAATATAGTTATACAATAAGAGAGTTGAGATAAAAATCGTTATACAATAAAAGAAAATATATACAAAAAAGAAAGAACGCGGAGACTCGCAGAAGACCTTCAGGTCTTATCATCGAGAACCGCTCGTGAATATTAAGTACATTAAATTAACATGAAGTATAAAATCAAAACAATGTCGTATTAAAAATTAGCGAGAACGTAAATTTCGTAATAATATATAAATAAAATTGGAATAAAGAAATTGTTGATACTCTTATATATAAATACAAAAATATTTTAAAAAGTACTGTTTTCACAAACACATAAGTTATGGATCAGATATAATATTTATATATTACCTTATGTAATAAACTTCATATTCATTTTTAAAAGAATTTAAAAATATAAAAAAATGTCTTCAAAAGACAAAACAATTTCTTTTAGTTTTTTCTTGAATGAAAGATAATTCCATTCATGGGAAAAATCAAAATTTTTTAAAACTATTTTGTTCCATAGAAAAGCTCCTCGATTTGAAATACATGACTTTCCAAAATTAGTTAAAGATAAAGGTTGCTGAATTTGATTATCATTTCTTAAGTTATATTTATTTTTATCTTTTAAGGTATATAGATTATGAAAAGAAACTGTAGATTCGTTGGTTTTACACTTGAACATAAAACAAAGTATATTAAAAATATTTAGCTGATAAACATTAAGAATTTTCATTTGAAATAATAATGGTTTGGCATGAGCAAATCGATCTTTATAATTGATAAGCCGAGCAACTAATCAAGGGAATACCAAAAAATTGATAACTCCTGTATAATATAAGTTAACTTCATTTTAATCTTAATGGTTCGTAATATAAAAATTATTACAAGGATTTAGTTGATACTTTCGTCAATTTAAAGCATGATCAAGTGTTATTATTTTGTGTCAGTAACTAAAAACATATTGTGTTAAACTTAGGAAGGTCGATGAAAATGGTTCTGCCTTACACTGTTATGACCTATGCCATTTGTAAATTACTTAAATAATGTTAAGTAGTAATAGTAAATGTTAAGTAGTAGTTGGTAAATTATTTTACCTCCTCATACATTTTATGTTAATTTTACAGATGGATTAATTTTTTCAAGCTGAAGGCGATTTTTTAAAAGGGTATTAGTTAAGGTTTTGCAACATTAAATTGTGGAAAACAGCCGCTATAAATTAATTATGTAACAGACCGACCAAAACCCGTATTACGGGTTGCTTTTTGCTAGTTTAAATAAATAAAGTTAAAAAAAAACATATCATTAAAAGGATTAGCAAGAAACACATTTTATAATATATTACAGCTATAATCAAACTGTCACTAATCAACTAAATCACATATTGCTTAACCAGTATTTTGAAACAAATAACAGTCCGAATGAGCCCAGGTTGTGCATTTTGGAAATTGACTCCATAAACATAAGGGAATTATTTGCTTCAATTTGATTAAATATTTATTATATTTAAATATAAGTTAACAAAATATAAAACGTAATTCTATATTGAATAACAACTAAACATTTCAATTAACAAAATAAAAAGTAAGTAAATACAGTATAATAAATTTAAATCTACAGCATGTAAATATTAATATCTGCTTTGGTTGTTGTTTTAATGTAAAAAAATAAATAAACATAATATTAGATATCGGCAAAAAAAATACAAACAGAATGTCTCGTTTTGCCCCGCATCATGTTGGCATCGAATAGCCTAATTTCCAGACTATTTTATTGAAGAAATAAAATACCAAAGAATGGAAATGAAAGGAAAAGGCATAAAGATTCTAATTAAAAAAAAACTTTAAATATAAAAAGCTTTTCCACTCAGTGAAATCAAAAAAGGCTAGGAAAAAATATAATAACAACTCTTAAAAATTCGTAATTTTCACGAAGCCGAGGGATGAAATGACTCCCCTTTTACTCAACTTTTTTATTTCAAAGTGACTCAATATATTTTTCTTGACACAAAAAAGTTTTTGAACACAACTGCACTTTTAAAAATCTTGCAAATAATAATTTGTAGGGCTGGCATTATGTTAAACGCGAACTGTTTCGTATTTAACGCGCCCAAAAGCATTCTCAACTACTCTTCTAGCTCCGCAAAGTATTTTATTGAAATTTTTTTGAATTTCAAGCTCCAAATTTTTAGGATAAGGTTTTAACAAATGACGCGTTAAAGGAAATGCTGAATCACCTATCAAACATAGCGGAACAAAAGAATCGCCCAGCTCTTTACAACATTTATCAAATAGATTTGATTCTAAAATTGCTTTCAAAGAAGAAGAATTCTGCAAAATATAGCTGTCATCATTTCTACCAGGCGATCCAACACTTGTATAAATGAAACGATATCGACAGTCTACAACGGCAAAAAGTACAATGGAATACCACCCTTTATAATTATAATAAGAAATTGCTTGATCTTTAGGGGCTGAAATAGGGATGTGGCGTCCATCAACAGCTCCAATGCATTGTGGAAAACCAAGAATAGCTTCGAAATCTCTACTATGTTTATTTAAATTTTCCACTGACAATGGAAATTTAACATATTTTGGTAGCAAAATGTCATTAACAGCATTAATAAATTCATGAACAATTAAATTTGCTGTTGACTATCCTATGCCAAAAAGGCTAGACACAACACGATACTCTTCACATGAAGCTAGATAATGTAATGCAACTGCAACACGTTTTACTAGTGAAAGAGGTTCTCGCATAGTTGTGGTAGTTTTGCCTAAATGTGGATGCAATTCATTAACTAGGAAATTAAATGTGTTACGATTTACTCGAAAATGCTCTTTAAATTCACATTCCTCCATTTGAGTGAAAATCTCATTAAAACATTGAGAACTTTTCGGCCTAACCCAAACTTTTCTTTCAATCAGATACCCTTGTTGATTTAACTTAAAGGAAGCTAAATCTAAATATGAAAATGGGTGGGTGATTGATTCATAATTGATTAATGTTCTATTTCTAGATCGAAGTACGGCCAAAACGCTTTCCATGTTTTTCCAATAGCTTTTTCCTTTACAGATGTTTCCCTAAAAAGCTATTAAAACTATTTAAATATATTAAATAAATATAATACTTATTATATTACAATTCAAGGGAAATTAAAACACATTTTTAAAAACCATTTTGTTAGAATTGATACAGCATGATCTGTTAACAAAAACAAAAATGAAACATGTAATGTAATTTGTATAAACTAAAAACAAAACACGTTGGCAAAAAACATATCACTATAATTCATCTACAGGCTTGCTTCATATCGCAAAAAAAATTATTTGGTAAAAATACTAAATATATATAGCATAGAGATACAAAAAAAGGTATTTATAAAATAACATGACAAATTTAAAAAATACCACCAGATATGCATTTTAATGCTTGAAATCACAAAATATTTTTATTTTATATAAAGTAAAAATTCCTTTGATAATAGTAATATGGTAACATGAAAAAAAATATATAAATAGAGCTTCATCTACAAGCTTGTACAATATTTCACTAACCATCTCTTTAGTTATAACATTGAAAAACATTATGAAATATATATTGCATAGAATTGTAAACAAGGTATACTGTTGAAAAAATACTGACCTTTCAACTTTAACATAATTACTAAAAAGATATCTTGACTAATAGAACACCTTATTTTTTTATTAAAAATTTATAATATTCTACTTGGGCTTTAGACACATCTACTTGGGCTTTAGATGCATTTTCAATTGCATCGCAAATACGCTCTAAAGCAACAACCTCTCTGATTCGTATCTCTTGTGAACGGATTTGAACATCTAGATTTTTATTTTCTATTTTTAAATATTCAGAAGAAAAATTTGTTTTTTTATTTTTTCTCACCGGTTCAGTTTTTGCTATTTTATTCAAAGTTTTTTCATCATCAGAGTTCCTCCGTTTATTGCAGCCGGATGTAGATTGAGTTGGTTCCTCATCAGGAATAGTGACAATTGATTGCACATCACTTGTATCATCCAAAGCTTCAATATTTAAAATACCTTGCCATCTTCCATTGTGGCAATCTGTAAATAAAATATACACATTAAAAATTACACACTTGAGAAATGATTATAAATCATGTTTCAATCAAAATTTATCTCTTGACTTTGAAAGACTTGACTTGAAGTCATTTTACTCTCTTCCTTCCCTGAACAAAAAGGATCTATTTAGACAATAGCATTTTATAAATTGATCTAGCCAATATTAAAAGATCCCTTTTACAATTCAAAAACTTTATATTATATGTTTTAAGTCTGCCAAATGTTGCAAAACTAAGAACCTCTTAAACCTTATTTTGTAGAAATAGTTAACATGCTTGTTTATATTACTTTAAAAAATATATAGCACTTTAAAAAATACAACAATAAATTATACTAAACTTACCTGACCATCTTGAAAATCTTGAGTAGAAAAGTTTTGACTTTGAGATAAAAGGTCATTGTCAAGGGAAGCTTCACCACCTATTATTTTGGCAACAATATCGTAAGGCCACCATTTACTAGGAGCTCCTCCCGATGAACCAACTTGAAGTTTTTCTCGTCTATGAAAAATATACAAAAATATAAGTAAATATAAGCACATCATTAACACCATATAACATTAATCAAATAACTTTAAAAGGACAAATTATTATTAACGAAATAATTATTAACAAAATTAACGAATTATTAACGAATAATAAAATAACGAATTATTAACAAAATAATTATCAACGAGCGGTAAATCTTCAATACTAAATAAGATTTAAGTAATTTTGAATATAACACTCAGTTACAAGCTAAATTGCAATTAGATATTATTACACATGGTTAGTTTTGTAAAATACTTTCAGTATTTCAGTGAGGTATCAAACATTAAATGTAGAATATGTACATACCTAAATTGTTTCCTCAAATTACTAATTTTAGATTGAATTTGATATCCAGTTAACGGAGATACGATATTAAATGTGTTTGAAAATTCAGCTGCCATTTGTTTGTAAATATTTGTATTTCTTCTTGCAGATGTTAATGCTTTGTAATTATCTTTCCATAAATCTAATAATACTCTTGTGTTAGCCATATTCCATACAAATTTGTTTAAAGAAGATGTGCAAAGACCAATATTTGTTGTGCTAGCGTCAATACACTCTTTTTCTGAATGCTGAGACATTCTGTAAAATTAAAGTTTTACCTACTAAAAAGGATAAGTACATTTAATCTTGCAACAATAACAACAACAACAACAACAACATAAAGAAGAGAAATAGTTAATAATAAAATTAAAGGTTAAACTTCATAATTGCTATAAATGTTATGGGCTTAAAATAATTTAATAATGTTATGGGCTTACTAAATAATTTAATAAATTGCCAAAAACTGGTAGCCAAGAGAACAGAAACTTTCAGATGCTACTTTTACTTTTTTTTACTTTTCCATGCAATGTGATAATTATGTTATTTAATAATATTGATCTTTCAACACTATTGTTTATTTTTATTTAATTTTATGTCAATAATTGTAGTACATTGTGGCAAAGATATAAGGTACAGTCATATCAATATAGTCAATCAATAATATATATTCTGAATAATGGTCTTACTTTCACAATTATTCACATACAGTAAATTAACTAATATTAAGTAAATACAGAATATTTATGAGGAAAATACTAATGGTAATGTTCACAAATTAAAATAACAAGATAAGACAAAGCTAATATAATAAAATATATATGACATTTAAATAAAATATATGACAAAAGTCATATATAACAATATATACCAATAATATTTTTAATAATATTAATATAAATAATAATAACAATGATGATAATAATGATAATAACATTAACAATTGTTATTGTTGTTATTTTTATCATTATTATTACTATTATTATTCTATTATTATAATTATTATAATAATAATGATTATTTTTATTATTATTATCACTGTTGGCAAGGCCAACGTCGTTGGCCTTGCCAACAGTAATAATATCGTTGTGATAATATCGTTGCCAACAGTGATAATATCGTTGGCAACGATAAACAACTCTGCTTATTAGTTCAAAGTTGAACTTTATAAATAAAATTACTATAAGTTTATTAAAAATGCATTAATAGCAATGCTTGCAAAGAATATAATTAAATAAAAACTATTAAACAATGAAAATTAAACTTTCTTAACGCAAGTTAAATGTTACCTTAAATTATACTTCTTGTTAATTCAAATTAAAACTGATCTTAATAAGAATAATAATGTCTTTGTAATGTTATATTTTAAGATTAAGTTTTTAAACACACATATATAACTTCTTTTTAAATTAATAATACACTAATAATTAAATTTCTATTCTATTTATACAAATTTTAAATATCGTTAAAAATAACTTGAAATTTGTGATGGTCAAATAATTGTTTTTAAATAATTGAAATTATATTCAAATAATTGTTTTTAAATAATAAAGATATGAAATTATATTCAAAGAAATGTTTTGAATTCAATAAAAAAGATGGAAGGCAAAAACTAAAAGTTTCAAGGCAACATGTTAAAACGCAAATAGTATATCGATAATCTTGTCTTGATATATGACCAAGACCTAGGACAATGCAGAGATCAAGGACTAAAAACTCTGGTTAAGATGACAACAACTTTGTAAAAAAAATAGTTTGAGTTACTTTCACAGCAACTTTGCATCTTGCAATGTATTTTTTATTGAATCATTTAGCTTATATGCATACGCTTATTTTTAAAATAGTTGTAAATAGGCACCATTTTTTATACAAAACCAAATAAATGTTCCGGAACATGTATTTGTTCTGGGTTGGCGGGACGGTACAAAAGTTCCTCAAATGTTCCTTGAATTTTTGTTCCATTTGCGTTCACACGAGAGGATATTTGTTCATGTTCCATGTTCCACGGAATGTTCCATCAAATGTACCCTCGTGTGAACAGCCTATAAGGAATAAAATAGGCTAAAAAGTTTTTGAGTCTGTCTAAAAGAGGACTTAAAAATACACTTAACTTACGTTGCACGGAAAACAAAGTAAAAAAATTGTTTTAACTTTTACGTCAGATTGCTGCGAATCAGTAAAGCGGTTTGTATTAGAAACTTTCATAAGATGTTGGGAGTTCTATACCAATATTTATTCTATACCAATATTTTTCTATAAAATATTTAAAAATTTATCAGAGACTGGGTAAGGAAAGTAAATTAGTTCTTTTCATACTTTAATTTAATTTACTTGGGGATCCTCCATAAATTTCGTAACGCAAACTTTCACAATTAACAAAACAAAAAAAATCTAAAGTTTTCCCTCGCAGAGTCTTAATTTAAATAAAAAATTAAATTATACATATTTTTTATTTATTAATCACCCGCTGTATATAATACAAGATAAATTATTATAAAGTTACATTTTTGACAAGAAATAAGTTTTTATCTTGGAATATTTACTTCAAGAATATCTTTGAATATTTTCCTTTGCACCAATGAGTTCCAGAACTCATTGGAGAAAAGAATAGCTTAACTTTTGAAGACCTTTTTTAGGAATTATATTTGAGTAAAAATTATTGTTGACACAACACAATAATTTTTACTTTTTTTGTTTGTTTTGCATTAAGCTATGACATCATCTAGAAAAGAGTGCTTAGCGGTTTGATTTTTTTAAACTCCGAATTTACAATACCAGAGGTTGTTTTTCTACTCAATATCCGAATAAATAAGTTTAACTTGTTTTTCTGTACGATTGTTGATACATCTTGCATGTCGAACAAAGAATGAATATAATTTTTGCTGTGTTTGGAAACATTGAAGAGTGACTTAAGTACATTCCTCCCTATTATATCAAGCTTTTGCATTAATACGTCTTTATAATCGCAAAGTTCAAGACCATACGTAAGTACCGGAACTGCCAATGTTTTATATAGCTGAACGATAGAGCTTGGATGAGCAAAGCGGATTCCAGACTGAATAAGAGTTTGAATTATTGCCCTGAATTTTGATATTCTATTATCAATATTTCTGTCTTGGTTTTGCATTGTTACGTCATTGGTTTTACAAAGTTCCAGACCGTAAAGGCGAGTTTCCACTCATCCGTATTTTTACGGGAACAGGAAAGGGACGGGAAAAATAATCACGTGGGGATGCGTAGTATAAGTTTTAATATGTCCGAAGGAAAACTACGCATGCTCACGTGATTATTTTTCCCTTTCCTATCCCGTTCCCGTGAAAAAACGGATGAGTGGAAACTTACCTCAAGTCAATGTCGGTACTATCAAGGTTTGACAGTGGCGGATCAAGACTTTTTGGGGCCCGGGGCTATTTTTATTTTTGGAGGCCTTTTTATGAGCTAGAGCCTAAAAGTGACTTAAAAAAAAAAAAAGTCCTCTAAATTTTTGAAGGGCCCCTAAATTTGCGGGGCCCGGGGCTATAGCTCCTTAGCTCCCCCTTGATCCGGCACTTATGTTTGATATAATTGTGTGATGGATTTTGGATGAGCAAAACGAATTCCAGATGGAGTAAGAGTTTGGACAGCCCTAAAGTTAGATATTTTTCAGCAATGTTTACCCAATCAAGTGAGGCAAATGTAGAGTACTCCGTGAATTGATGAAAATCGCCGCGTAAAAGAGTTTAATATTTCCTAATTCTGTTTTTTAAATAATTTTGCGTTGCGTAATTTATGGACGATCTCTTGGTATTTAACTTACGTTACGTCATTTAGTGAGCATGCGTAATAAAAGATTTTATTTGTCCGAAAGAAAACTGCACATGCTCACGTGATTATTTTTACATTCCCCTTAGAAAAATTATAACTAATCTATAAAAAATTATAACAAAATTTATAAGTCGTAATATATAAACATAAGTCGTAATACATTTAAGTCGTAGTAACAATATAAAACTAGGTTTCCGAACGAAGATCATAAGGATCTTATCATCGGAACCTTAAAAAGTAAAAATATTTATTTATAACATTTTTGGATGTGAAAAGCGATCCGCATAATTAACTACGCGGATTGCATGTTTCTGACGGTAATAAAGATGTTGTAATTTACTTTTATCCGTACTTCCCCAGGCGATGATTGCATAATTTATATAGTTATGTATAGATGAATAATAGAGTTGGGTTAAGTTTTTTTTTGTTTAGATAATTTCGAGCTTTGTATAAAATGCCAATATTTTTGGAAATTTTTGTGCTTATATGATCAATATGTTTTCTCCAAGTAATATTCTCATCAAGGTAAACTCCTAAGAATTTTATAACAGTATCTCATTTTATTATTGTTTCATCAATATAAATTTGAGGCATATTGCTTGGTAAAAAACGTTTTTTTGCGCAAGAGTGAAAGATAATCCATTTCGTTTTGTTAATATTTAAAGTTAATTTATTAGCTTTAAACCAATTAGAAATGTCATTTAGTGTATTGTTTGTAGTTGAAAAGAGTTCATAAATATCAGTATGGGATAAGAAAAGATTAGTATCATCAGCGAACATTATACTTTTCAATTTGGAAGCTTTGTTTAAGTCGTTTACATAGATTAAAAATAGCAGTGGTCCGAGAATAGAACCTTGTGGAACACCACAGGTTATGCTCAGGGGTTCACTTTGCTGACCATTATTACTATAAACAAGTTGTTTTCGATTTGTTAAATAGCTTTCAAACCATTTTAAGATTCTATTGTTTAAACCATAATGTTTAATTTTTTGGATTAAAATGTGATGATCGACCGTATCAAAAGCTTTTGATAGGTCAATAAAAACACCTAGTGTATATTGGGATTTTTCAAAAGATTCAGAGATGTTATGTATAAATTGAATAATGGCATGTTCAGTTGAACTCCCTTTTCTGAAACCATACTGATTGTTATGAAGTAAGTTGTTGTAATTAAAGTAATTGTATACCCTATTGAAGATAATTCTTTCTAAAATTTTAGAAAATATAGAAAGAACAGAGATGGGACGATAATTACTGATATTGGATCTGTCGGCTTCTTAATGGATAGGGGTAACCCTGGCAAGTTTTAAACGTTCAGGAAAAATACCTTGATGGATAGATGCTCTGAAAATTTTAAAAATAATATTTTTTAATTGTTCGTAGCAATCTATAGCAATATTTCCGTTTATTTCATCTGGACCAGGTGCTTTATTTTTTTTTTAAAGATTTGAAAGCTTTTTCAAACTCATCAAATGATAGTTTGGCAGATAATTCTTCAGAGCAAATATTTTTATCGATAGGTATCAAAAAATCATAAAATGAGGTTTGGGTTTTTGGTATTTTACTTGACAGAGTTGATCCAATTTCAGTAAAATATTTATTGAATTTATGAGCTATTATTTGTGGTTCATACAAGCTATTGTTATTGACTTTAAGCATTTGTGGCAAAGAGCTTGAGCATGTTTTTTGTTTTCCAGTAATTTCTTTCAATACGTATTGAAAAATTTACAAAGATTACAAAAATCATTTCGAAAAAATTCGAAAAAATTTAAAAAAAACTTACTATTCAAAATTAATTAGTAAAGTTAAAATTGACTCAAAAAGCACTTGGCTAGTATACTATTTTTTCGAAAAGATTTTTGTAATCTTTGTAAATTTTTTCGCTAGCTGGTGTTTTTGTTTTTAGATATTTTATGTATAGTTTTTGTTTAGTTTTGGATGATTTTTTGAATCCTTTGGTAATTAAAGTGTTTTGTTTTTAATGTAATTGTAACAATTGGGAAATTAGATTCGTAAACAGAGGTGAATGTTTCGAAGAACTTTTCAAAAAGGTTGTTTGCGTTTTCATTAAAATTTAAGTGTTTCCAATGTAATAATGAGAGCTGTTTTTTGAAAGACTCAATATTTGATGGTTTAAAAAAACGTTTTTTTATAACTTTATTTAATTTTTGTTAAGGCGGTTGGTCAGTGTTTATGGTTAGAAAAATAGGAAAGTGGTCAAAAATATCTGTTTTTAGGATGCCCAATTTTATATCACTGTTGAACAAGTCTGTAGAAATAATATTATCCAGCAAAGTTGCTGAATATTTTGCTATTCTTGTTGGACGATTTATTAAAGGAATTGCTCCAGATTCAAAAATTGCATCATAAAAGTTTCTAACTTTGTTATCGTCGTTGTAGTCATAACAATTCATATGAAAGTCGCCAACGAAAAAGTTTTTTTTTTTTCGTTGTTACCTTTCGCAATAACCTTTTGCTGTAAAAACATGCTCAAGTTCTCGCTCACGCCATCAGGAGGTCGATAACAACAGGTAATTAAAATGTTTTTTGTTCTTTCATTAATAATCTCAATTGTTAATATTTCTCCTTCGCCGTCAGAAACACAAAGATCATTTCTACAACAATGCCTAATATTTTCATGAAAGTAAATTAAAACTCCACCACCGCGCTTACTTATTTGCCTTTCAAGAGAAATTATTTCAAAATGAGAAAGATAAAAATTAGAATTTTTATTAATGTCGTTTGAGGTAGCCCAAGTTTCAGTTAAGCAAATAATATTAAAAAAGTATTTAGTTTCCTCAAGTAAATTTTGGAACTTTTCAAAATTACAATTAATGCTTCTGATATTTACGTGAAGAATTCTAATTTGATCGTTGCTTTCTTTAGTAACATTTTAAATAGAATTCATTTGGATAATAGTAAGAACATTCGGTTTTTGTATCGTGAAAGTAATTAATATCTGGGTCGGAGTTTTCGTGTAAAGAAAAAAATTTCGTTTCAAAAAAATTTAAGGCAAGAGTTTCAAAGTCACTTATTAAAGCCATGATTAGTTTTGATAAATAACATTGTAAACTGAAAAAAAAAAAAAAAAAAAAAAAAAAACAGATGAGTGGAAACTCACTTTTAGATTTACATAACAAAAGAATTGCAAACATATTGAATTCATTCATTAAAAATAATTAACAAAGTTAGTTTTAAAAAACTGGTGGCATTCTTCCTAAGTGCTTTTTCATAACATTTATGAAAGTAATCAAATCGAAAACATATTTCCGCCAGACCAAGAGAATTACTTTATTATTACAACTTTATAAATACTAACTTGAGTCATTTAAATAAGAAAATCTTTGGTTTGTCGAAGTTTTTACTTACACTTCTTACGTTTATGCTTACTGCCTTATTTTCATTAGGTTGAATTTTTAAAATGCTGCAAAGTTTTATTTACATATAAATCTTTTGAACTGTCATCACAGTTTAGGGGGTTTGTCACAGGAGGGAAGGGGTTAAGAATTGACAAATATACGGAGATTGATGGTTAACCCTCCTTAACTTACAAATGATTTGTTTTACTATAACTAAAATAAAAAAGGCTCAAATTGATTTTTTTTTTTATATTAGGAGAATAAAAAATAAATCTCTTTTTTTTTTTTTGTATGTCTAAATAAAAATAATTATACAGTTCTAATTTTTATTTATTTATGTACATTTATATGTCAATATTTTATATGTCAACCAAAATAAAAAAATAATAATATAAATAATTTTAATACACATTAAAAAAAAAAAGTTTTTTTCTAAATTCTCCTAATACAAAAAGTTTTAGTTAATAACCTTGTGATTAACCAACGTGATGAAATAAGAATTACTTAACCAACACGATGAAATAAATTACTTATTGCGTCGAGCTCCGCTTCGGCCCTAAATTCTAGCTTTTGGTCCTGCTCAAACAACATGTTTAAAAATTATAGTTTGCTTCAAACGTTTTTAAGCAATTTTGTTAGGAAAGCGTTTAGAGTTGCAACTCAACGTCGATAATTACGAAACAGGCAATACATTCGATTTGAATGAGTGCGTTCATGTGGAACACATTATAAAAATCGATAAATTGAAAGTTAAATTAAGACTTTTAAAAAGATTTTAATTTGTAGAGTTCGTTTTTAGACTTTAATAATATTTTGTTATATAAATATATTATTATATTTTTACTTTAACTAAGAAAATGAATGCATTAGAATAATAAAATTTATAAATATACAAGGCCGTAGACAACTTTTTTTGATGTTTCAGTTAAGCAACTTCGAAACTTAAAGAAAACTCCATTTTTGTGTATTATGTTCATATATACAAGGAATGACGATGCTTTGCAAAAAATTGCGGTGATTGGAGATTGGGAACAACAAAAACCCCAAAACGTTAGCCTCCCAGCCCCAAATAGGAAGGGCAATGAGTCAAATTTGTTATCTTTATTTTATTCTTAAACTTAATTTGTATTTATTGACGAATTTCAAATTTGATTCGATAATATTTTTAAGATCGGCTTTTATGACCTTATGAAATTTACGGGCCCCTCAATTTGAGGGGGATGTAAACTTTAAAATATTGTAAAAGGCGAACAACAAGAGATTGATGAATAAAATTTGAAATTTGTCAATTAATAAAAATTAAATTTGAGAAAAAATTAAAAATAACAAGTCTGACTCATTGTCCTCCTATTTGGGGCTGGGGGGCAAAATAAAGATAACAAATTTGACTCATTGCCCTTCCTATTTTTGGGGTTTATGTTGTTCCCAGTCTCTAATCACCGCAATTTTTTGCATATCATCCTCATTTTTTTCTCATATATATGAACTTACTTAAATATGGAGTTTTCTTCATGTTTTAAAGTTGCTTAGCTCAGACATGAAAAAAAGTTGTCTACGGCCTTGATATATATCAAACTTAAATATTCTAAAATTTTGATAATCTTAGTTATTTAATGTCTTATAAATTGACGCAACATCATAATTATATTGTATGGTACTTAGAATATGCATGATATTATTTTATTTTACAATAATAACGCAATATTTATATAATATTTATAAATTTTTTATAATATTTATAATATTTTGTAAATGCAATATTTATTAGATTTTACACAATTTGTATAGGGAATATAAAACAGATTTATTTGATTTTGTATGTATATATAAACGGACATATATTTGTGTGTACGTGTGCGTATGTGTGTCTATGCGTGCGTATATAATAAAAATAGAATATAAAAGTAGAATAAAATAGAGAATTAAAAAAATAATAATAATGAGAAGAAATAAGTAATTTTTTTTTCTCTAATTCTGTAAATAGCAAATTGATTTTTAAATCAGTTCTTGCTTTAGTTTCTTTTTTTCTTTTTCATTTTTATCCGCTGAATTTTTTAGTTTTATTATAGGGGCTCGATGATAATATACCATGTCTTCTGCCAGCTCCGGTCGAAACTTTAATGTTATATTTTAATGTTGTAAAAACATTGTAAAAGATTACTTTTTAATGACGAAAATATAGATAAAAAAAAAAAATTGTATGATTAAATCTTATATTGTACTCATATACCCGTATAATTGCATTAACTAATCATTAAATCTATCGTTTTATTTGTGTCGTTTATGTTAAAAAAGACGGAGAGTAAAAGAAGAGCATTCGAAAAAATGGAGGAAGTTTGTCGAGTGGGAATGCAAAAGTCATTTGCTACTAAAGGCGATTTACAATTACAAAAAGCACCAATAAGCTCAAGTGCAGTCAAGTTAAACAAACAAGTCCATGGACCCATCGATTTCTTTATACAATAAGCAAATATTGGTAGCGGGAGTGCTGAATGTTCCCAAGGTTATCAAATGCACCAAGTTACCTTGAATGAGAGTTGGAAGAAAAACGAAAGAAGACGGATTTGCAGGTCTATCAGACGTTTCTATGAGAATTCAATATCGTTTAATGTAGCAACAAGCGCTTCATGTTGGGCGTTGTTGAATGATGTATGTGGATTTGGAAAGGGATTTAAATCCCCAACTATGCACAAGTTGCAAACATGGATTCTAAAAGAAGAGAAAAATGCTATTTCTGCCATTGTTGATGAAGCGAAACTTTTATGGATTGAGACCGGTTGTAGTATTATGTCTGACGGTTGGACTGACACAAAGGGGCGAACTTTGATAAATTTTTTAGTTAATAACCCTAAAGGTACTTACTTTTCAAAGTCTATTGGTGCATCGGATTAAGTAAAAGATGCAAAGTTGCTTTTAAGGTTGATTTGGTGAAACCTGCTGTTATTCAATTTGCCACTACATCTTTTACTTTGCAAAGCTTGTTTGGAGCAAAAACTTGGACTTGAATCCTTTTTTACTTCAAAAAAGTGGAAAACCAGTGGTTATGCATCTTGATCATTTGGGCAAAATGTGCGCAACATAAATCTAAAAAGCAAGTCGTTTTGGCCTGGTGTTACTTATCAGCATAACAAAGTCCTTGGTTATAGCTCTTCGAATGGTGGGTTCCGAGAAGTATCCACCAATAAGATTTATTTACGAAGCTATGGACAAGGCAAAAGAAAAAATTGCTCGAAATCTAAAATATGATTTTTTGATAAACCAGAGGATGGACACGATATAGGATCACATCTTAACCATTTTTTTTTCTATCAATTTAATAAAATATCATTACTATATTCAGCGGATTGGTGGAGAGCTTTTGGAGATCAAACGTCTGAACTAGCAAAATTTGGCATTAGAATCTCGAGCTTGACTTGCAGTGCTACTGGATGTAAACGGAATTGGAGCTCTTTCAATCAAGTAATAATATAAAGTATTTTGGTTTTTATATGTTTTCGGTTTTTATGTTACTGAGTTTTAATATTTTAATAAATAGGTGTATACAAAGAGAAAAAATTGCTTGAAGCAAGCGAAATTTAATGATTTGGTTTACACTATGTTCAATTTGAAACTAAAACGCAGGGAGTTCAAGACTCAATGAGATGTAGACTCTGGTAATGAATGGATCTCAGAGCTCCAAGATCCTGAGGTGGAGTCCTATGAAGATCTTGATAATGAAGTCGAAGAAGCTGAAGTACCTCAACATGCAAAGAAGAGGAAGAAGAAAAACAAAGGTATACGATATTAATTTGAATAATTTTTTTTTTTTTTTTTTTTTTTTACTTTACTGAAACATATATATTTCCTTTAGGTGAAAAAAAATTCCAGTTGATGATGAGGAGGAGGATTTTCCACATACCGAGGAGGAAAGCGAAGAAGAGGTCGAATTGAATTTCATGGATGATTCTCTCAAGGATCCTAGTGACAATGACGATGGTTAATGGGTTATGACTTATGAGATGTTTATTTCGAATGTTTATGTTTGTGTTTATTTCGAATCTGTGAAAGTTTGGAACTTCTTTGATTTTTTTTGGAACTTCTAATGAAAAAATGATTTTCCTTCAGTGTTATTTTTATTGTTTTTAACCTTTTTTTTTTTTTAAAAAAGAGTTTTTTTCAAACAAATTGAGGCTTACGCGTCTGTTTTTTCTAAAAATTAATTAAAAAACTAATTAAAAGTTTTTTAACTAATTTTAAGAAAAAACAACACTTTATCACGTTTTTGCTAACTTACGTTACATGAAAATTACAAAAGTTCTTGCGTTATTCTTTTGAAATATATATATTTATATATAAAGTATAAAATCTGACCAACAACAGTTTGAACATGTTGGTAAAAATAACATTTTACAATAATTTTTTTATCCTGCGACAATAAGAAAAATTGTAACTTTTGGAAGTATAAAAATGATTTTAAAAAATTAATTTTAGTTATAAAGGCATACTTTAAAAAAACTTTCAAAAGTTATGACCATACAAAATTTACACCCCCCCCCCCTCGTTTATAGAAAAGCCTAGAAACTATTTTAAAATAGAAAAGCCTAGAAAATGACGTAAGCCGACTATTAACTACTACTATTAAATTAGCGTATTATCAGATAATAAAATCAGTAAACTTTTTTATTTCCGGTTGCTCTTCCACTGCTTGAGTAGTGTATGCTAATGGCATAACGCAATGGATATATTAGAAAACAACTCTGTTAAATATGTTGGCCCCTATAATGTCGAAGCCTTTATTTCCTTGTCGGTTCGCCGCTTTTTTAACAATAAGATTTGAGTCGCCGTTTATTTTAAACATGTTAGCCATCGATGGATGACATACTCCCGACAATGCCGACTTGACTACTCTTGTTGCATAAATACTTTTTCTCCTTCCCAAGATGCACAGCTTTAGTTCGTCCGAAAGGGGGGCCGAATGAGTGTTCCCAGGTTTATGACAGATAATTCGGGCACACTTCTTTTGTATTACGTCAAGCCTCTTTAGTTGCGCTTTGGATTGACCAAGGTATAATATGCTGGCATATTCTAATTGACTCGGTAGAAGTCCTTTATACACTATATTTAAAGGTTCCTTCGGAAGCCTGACAGATGCTTTTGCTATATATTCCCAAACTAAAGTGGCGTTTTTTAACGGTTGTATTAATTAGTTCTTTGAATTGGACATGTTGATCTATAGTGACCCCTAATAGCTTAACATGAGTTACTGGTTGAACCCCAATATTTTCAATTTTAATATGTAGGTTATCAAGAAGATTTTTATCGGTGATTTGAACACTATCAGTTGCGTTTTACTGGAGTTAATAGTGAAACCATAATCAACACAGAACTTATTGGTATCTCCATACGCTTTGATTAATTTTTCAGAGAAAACTTGTAGTGAGCTGTCTGCAACTAATAGGGTAATGTCGTCTGCAAATAAATAAGACACAGTTGTTAATGATTGTGGAAGATCTCTTATGTAGAGTTTGAATAGCTCAGGGCTAAGGCCACCACCTTGAAGTACGCTTTATCGGCTTCCATTGGGTAATCCTATTTCCGTTTTTCACCCTCTGAACCCTTCCTTCTAGGTAATTTTGAAATAGTTTACCAGCTTTTTGGCTTAGTCCTATTTTAACAAGCTCATTTAATAGACTCTGTCTACTAAATGAATTGTCTGCATATTATTTTTTCATAAACTCTTGAAAGTAATGGTAAACTGAGATTGGGCGGTAGTTTTCCGGATCAGATTTTCTACCTTTTCCCTTTCATATTGTTGTAATATTAGCTAGATTTCAGAAAATACACCCTCATCTATGGATTTGTTTAGAATGATGGTTAGATTTGTTGTTAGTTAATTGGCCAATCGTTTGATTATATTAGCTGAGAGTCCATCATGCCCAGCTGATGAGTTGTTTTTTATTTGGTTAAGTATGTTCTATACGGTTTCTGTTTTCACTAACTTAAAACTAAAGCTGTTGATTTGGTCACATCAGTATGGTCAAACAAGTAAAGCCCTATTTTTGAACTGAACAACTGAAGCTAGATGGTTATTTAGATTGTTTAAATTGATTGTATATTTATCAAGGATTTGATTTTTATCTATAGTATTGAAACACATTTTCTTAATATATTTTCAACCATCCTTGGGGTTTTTGCTTTGGAATGCTTCTGTTTCTTTGTCTATTTCAAACTTCATTATAAGGCTTCTGATCTGTTTTTTAATATCCTTAACTTCTTTTTCTTTTTTATCTGTATACTGTATATGTTTTCCTCTTTTTTTAGCTAAATAATCTCTTCTTTTTATCATAAATTTTATGGAAAATTTTTAATTTGAGCAAATTTATGAGTTATTATTCTGATTGTATTATACCAAGTATTTACTAAATCGTTTGTTGTAATTGATGGCTCAAGTTTAATTAACTCAATTCTCTTATTGAGGTCTTCAAAGATTACATTTTTAAATGATCTTTTAGGTGCAGGTTTCATTTTATTTGTAATTGAATCTGTTTTTATAGAGTTGTTATTTACTTTGTACTTAAGGCATACTAGATTATGATCTATGGCAATTATATCAAGGCATCTGGAACAGGTAATTGATATTCTTGATAGACACTTAGCAAAATAATTGGTCTTGAGCGTTTTGAAATGATCAGTTCTAATATTAAAAATTCAATGTTCAACATACGATACTTTTTTTTTTTTTTTTAATTTGATTGATTCCTTAACATAGTTAACAAGTCCTCCACCATTAAATGTTCTGTCTTTTCTACTAGCTACATATCCTGGAATATCTATTGCAGCTGTAGTAACATTAGAGTCTATTTTGGTTTCTACAATATTAATTATTTCATAATCTTTAAAATACTCATTGACCTAAAGCCAATGCGCCCGAAGCCCATTTATATTCCATGTTGTTAGTCAAAGTGATTCTTTGGTTTTTTTACGTCATAACCTTTTACTTTATCTTGGGAGTTGCCAATCTAGATCCTCTGTATTGTTTGCAAGATTAAAGATTTTTTGTCTTATAGAGATAGTGTTATAGATTTCTCTTATCTTCATTTGTGTATTTGAGAGAATGTGTTTTTTATCTGTATCTGTTTTATTTTTAATTTCAATATAATTGGACACAGGTTGACTATTTTCTTTTTCTGCTCTGCTAATATTTATATTGATATTGGTGTCCAAAATATGTTTATTATTTTCATTCTCTGAGATTTCTTTATGAATATTCGTAATGGTTTTATTTATCCTGTTTAGTTTAATTTTTAATTTGTTTTCATTTTCTTAAATAGTTTTTGTATCATTCGTTTTATTATATCATTAGTATTATGAAATGTTTTTATATCTTTTCCAGCAGCTACTTGTACTTTATGGTGATCACCGTGATTTCTTTTGACAGTTTTTCCTTTTTTTATTTTGTAATTGTTTTTACCCAATATGTTAAGCTCAGCTCTCAATTTCTTATCGACTTCTAATTGCTGCATAGCCAAATCTGGTCTTATGTAATTTTCTATATTTCTAGAGTTCTTCCATATTTGTAGCAATTTTCTTCTTGTTTCTTTTTCCTTAGTTTCAATACACAGAAGTCTGGTTATGGTGCTGCAAGGTTTTCTAAGTCTCTGACAGTAAATTATATCTGTTTTATTAATAGGTTGGCTTATAATTTCTATTTATGTAGCTAATAATATCATCAACATCATTACTATTTTCAGGTAGCCCTTTAACTATTAGATTTTTCTGCCTTTTTCTTATTTCCATAATTTCATCCTTAGTTGTTAATAAACTGTTATTATTCTTGTTGAATTGTGTTTAAGCACTTTCACGATCAATTTTGTTTATATTTAAATGTTCGTTAATCTTTACATTTACATTATCTCTGATTGCTTTGTTCATAACTTCAGTTGTCAATTTTACTTCACTTGTAATTTGTTTCTCGTTACTTTTGATACTTCGTTTTAAGGAAATTATTTCATCTTTCAGGAGACTCAGTAATTTGCAATTACGACATATTAACTTTAATTATTCTATCTTGTTTTGATTATACTTAAAGTTCAACTAGTAGTTTTCAAATATGTCCCAATAAAGACAATTAGAACATTCCCCCCAGTTTGAGCAGCTCATTATATTTCTTTAATGGTATAAAACTTTAGCTTTATCTTTAGTTACTCAGCTATTAATTTGATATACTACTTCTTAAATTTACTAGACTTCTTAAGTTTACTACACGCGGTAATCAGCCATTTGACTTACAAGATGGATGCGAAATTCTGCGCTGTAAACGCAAACGTTCTTGTTTATATCATTATTATTTGATTTTACCAATGATGGGCCAGTATCGGCCCAATGCCTGTTGTTCTGCTTTGACAAATCTTCGTTGGACCATTAATGGTTTTTTTTTACGGTTACCCAACTCAGGCAATTTTATAAAGGCTTGGCAATAGCCCTGTTACGGCTTCCCAGAACTGACAATCCAAGAACGGAACTTTATCGGGCCTTTAATGAGTTTGCTGGCATAGGCTGGCCATTATCGGACCAGTATATCCTTGCTGTCTGGGTTAGTACGTATAAAAGCCAAAACAGTAGCCAACTTTTTATTTGCAAAAAAAAAACCTAAAAAAAAGTTTTTTTTTTTTTTTTTGTAACAACAAATTTTTTCAATATTGTTAAAAAAAAAAAAAAAATATTTTTCTAAAAATATATATTATTTTCCCAAAAAACAGAATATAAAAAACAAACTTTTTATTGAAAAAATATTTTTTTTTTCAATAAAAAGTCCATAGATCCTTAAAAACGGCAACTTTGAGAAAAGTCTAACTGGAAATAGTAAACCAATTGTGACTGGAACTTTTACAATAACATTTTTTTTTATACAACTAACTATTTTCTTTGCAAATTAAAAAGGAAACGATGTTCCAAAAGTTACGCTTTTGTCCAAAAAATACGTTTTAATATTTCCCATGCGCATGCGCGAATCCTAACAATACTTCAGTGAATGATGAAATGGTTAATTAGGAAGGTTCTGTGTAATTTTTGTCACTCTCTGATGAAAGGCTTTGAAGATGGTTCGTTAACTTACACCTGCTGCCAACTAGCCCCGGTCTTCCCTACATAATTTCAATAAGATAAGATAAATTGCAACTATAAAATAAATAGATAAAGTAAGAAAAATTGCTAGATTTTTTGTTTTTTTTAAACTTAAAATATAAAAACATGTATGTTTTTTTATATTTTAAGTTTAAAAAAAACTTAAAATATAAAAACACATAATGTTTTTATATTTTAGGTTTTTCTGCTAGACTTGTCATTTGACATTTTAATACCATTATAGCGTAATGCCATTACTAATTACCATTACTAAAATACCATTACTAATAGTTTTATGTAAAAATTTTATGAATATGTGTTTATATTTACGGAAATGTAAAGCGGTTCTTGATAATTCAGCTATTTGGTCTTCTGCAAGTTTTCCGCTTTCTTTTTACAGTGTTGGAGTGAATTTTTTATTTTTGAGAAACTTCGCAATATTTTGTTTTTATTCATATATTCGCTGTTAACGAATCTTTATTATGTAATTACGAATTTTTTATATTAAGGAACAAAAAATAAACTTTTTTATTTAAACAATTTATTGAGGTTATACTTTTTATATTTTCATCATAAACTATATTCCATAGACGAGGTCCTCTATACAAAATTAAGTAATGGAATGTTTTAAGAGTTGACTTAATTATAACTATAGTTCCGTTATCATAATCAATATATAATTTTTCTTTGTCCGTAAATCATATTCAACCTATAATAATTTTTTTCTTAGTTTTTATTTTAGGTGCCACATAAAGTCCTTACGGTTTTATTACAAAACACTGCGGAAAAGCATATAAAAGCAAATTCACGCCTTCTTCCTAAACAATTTTATAAAACTTACCCAGAGGGGGCGTTGAAGCACGAATCTCTAGTTTCTGAGGCATACGCGCTAACCACTGCGCTAAGGGTCTTTAAAATTTACAAGTTTATACCTAAAACATCCTAGAGTTACTCTACCCTGTAGTACCAATTGAAGTGCGAAGTTTGTTTAAACTTGTCATGTTAACAGGCATGTGCTTTTTATATAGTTCATTTAGACATTTTAGAGCAGGTGATAAAACCTTTAAATGACTCGTTGTTCAATGGGGAACAATGGTCATTCCAACAAGACAGTTCCCCTTAGCACAAAGCGAAGACAACACAGAGGTGGTTGACAGCCAATGTGCCCGATTTTATCTCCACGGATGCCTGGCCGTCAGCATCACCAGATCTTAATCCATTGAATTATGCAATCTGGTCTAAACTGGAGGCGAAGGTGTGCTGCAAACCTCACACTTCCGTTGATGCCCTCAAGCGATCACTTCTCAGAGAATGGGATGCTTTATCCATGGATACCGTGCGTAAATCAATCGAGGAATGGCGTCCAAGACTGGAGGCGTGCATACGGGCAAAAGGGGGTTATTTCGAGGACTCTCTTTATTAATGTGTACTTTAGCATTTTAACTAAAACATAACATGCATATAATATGTATATATTACATTTGTTCTTGCATTAAAAACATGTTCTCTTAAATTTTTTTACTGAATTAAAATTTTGCACTTCAATTGGTACCACTAGGTAGGATGTTTTAGGTATAAAAGAATCTCTAGTGAACAAAAAATATTTGCTAAATTTTATTCTATAATTAATTATGAGCAACGGGATAAACAATGTCACAACTACTTCATTTCATCGATTATTTCATTCTATTCTGTTTTACTATTCTTGTTTTATATTTTTACTATTCTGTTTGTATTTAATTTTAGGCAAAAATAAAAAAGATAAATAAATATATATATTTTAAACTCCCCCTCCTCCTTGTCAACAACTTTTCAAACTTCCAGATACTCCCTTCCCTAAAATTACGTCAACATTTGATTCCCCCAAACCCCCTAAAAATCAAATTTAATCGTAAAAAAAACAAAACACCATTTTAAATAGACAACTAAAATACAAAAGTGATTAAAAGTAAAGTTTTTTGGATTAAAAAAAAAAATTGACCACAATTTAACTTATGAACATATCAATGTAACCTTTAAAATTACAAATGCTTGCTCTGTACAACCATTAAAATTACAAATGCTTGCTCTGAACAACCATTAAAATTACAAATGCTCTGAACAAAAACTGAATAAAAGTAAAAGTTACATATAGTATAGAAAATAAGAAAAAAAGTTTATTAAACTTTTAATTTATGAACATATTTCCAGTTTATGGCGGACTTTAAAACGGTGCATCCGATACTCGGTAAGCAACTAAGATTTTTGTAACGAAAACTTTCATTTTCTAAAAAGTTAAATTAGACACTTCAGTAAAACAATTGAAAGTAAAATGACTCACCTAGCTGAATTTATTGAAAGCATTAAAGAAGAAAGGCTAATATATTTCTCCATCAAAACAGACTAATCCCTGTTTGTAAAACTTTCAAGCACGTAATGTAAATATCATATTTATTCATATCATATTTCATAACATATCATAAATATTATTTAATCATATAGCGGACTTTCAAACGACGCACCCGTAAGTTTATAACTACAACGAATTACTCTGAACAAAAAAATGATTAAAGGGTTCACAAAAATGTATACACCTTATATGTTTAAATTATGAACATATTTCAAATTAATACAACACTTCAATGTGCCAATCCTCCTCACTTTAACATTAGAACCAATCCAATTTCATAGTAAAAGCTTATTTTTTTAAATAGAGTCTAGAAAAACAAAAAATGCATTTAACGAATTGCATAAACCATGGTCGGCAAACTTTTAAGACAAAAAAGCCAAAAGTTATAATTTAAAATTTTTTTCAGTTTTTAAAGAGATTCCAACATCTTTTTTTTCAATATAAACATTGACATTTGTGCATGGAGCTAAAGAGCCGCATCTTGACATAGAAACAACCACATGAGGCTTGCGAGTCGCAGGTTGTACCCTTATATAAACGTTTAAATAATGTAGACTATGTACTTACATGAATCTTTTTTGTTTGCACAGCAGACTAACCAACAACACCTTTGAAAAAATAATAGTGTTACGAGTAAACATCTTGTGTGTGCTTATTTAGTTCTGTATGTGTCGGGTCTTTTTAAAGCACAACACGGTTTTTAAAAGTAGAAATATAAACAACTTTATTAAAATACTGAAGGTTAAGCGAGTAGGACTGCAAGAGCTGCTTAATTTTCCGTTTTTTAAATAATTAAATTGATAAAAAAATTAACATTGTTGACGTCAACAATGTTACTTTTTCTTGACTGCTTTCTTGACCTGCCCCTTTCCCCATTTTAACAGTAGTCAAAAAAATTAAACCTCTCCCCCCTCTATATGTTGACGTAATTAATGGACAGCCCCTAACATAGGATTTATAAAATTTTATAAATTTATAAGACTGACCCTTGAATATTTAACGAGTCCGTAATATTATAAGAAAAAAAAAATGTAAACCTGGTTCTCAAAAAAAGCGAATTTTTATAAAATTAGTAATTTTATTTTATAAAAACATGTTTTTTTTAAAAAAAACTTGTTTAAAAAACGATACTTTTTATGAAATAAAATCTAAAAACATAATATTAATTGATTATTATTTTTAAAATTTTTATAAAGTTTCGCTTCTTTTGAGTACGAGGTTGATATACCTTTGAAGTTTTTTTTGGATAATAATAGTGTCAAGTAGTCAAGAGACAGACAGTCGGAACACCTAAAAATAATTTTTTTTTTTAAATCCAGTGTTATTTTATTATATAGTTGAAACCCAGGGGTGTAACAAGAAAAATTTTCAAAGAAAAGTAGTTTTCCCCAGACCCTAACGTACACCAACATACGAGGGAGGGGGAAGAGTAATCGAAAATAAAAAACAATTTCGATTTTTTTTCTTTTATCATAGCATTTTACCAAACAATAAGTGTGTTGGTTGAACAAACTTCGATAAAAAAAATTAAAAAAAAATCAAAAAACAAAAAAATAGGAAACTGATAATTGAAAGTCATTTGATAATTCATTTAATAATTTAAGTATAAACGGTTAGTAATAATTATAAATAAGGAGATTTCTGACAAAAATTATTTTGATATAAAAATCTGTTTAAACAACTAAGAAATATTATTAATATTTTGAAAACTAGTAACACTTGTTTTATTATAAGTTACTTAAAACTTTTTCATGTACCGATGATAATCTTTTTATGTTCCGATCATAAAAATTTTCATGCTCTTGATAACATTTTTAAATGCTATAATATCTAATTTTTTAATATGTAATTCAAGTTCTATATAATTTTTTTTAATGTTTTATATAACATTTTCATTTATATAACTTAGAATTGATGTTTCAGCTTAGCAAATTTTTTTCTCTCTATACTTTATAGTATAACATAAATATAGCATAACATAAATGCGGCTTTTGCACTGTTATTTTTTACAAAATCAACTTGTTGTGTCTTAAGTTAAAATATTATTGAAACAAAGTCAATTTATAAAAATCTCTTTAGTTTTGTGTTTTATTTATCTTGCAAAGAAAAAACATATTTAAAAAATATTATAAAAATAAATTTCTTTGAAGCTTTGCATAAATATTCATTGGACGTCAAGGATAAACTTTAATTATAAATGATATTTATTTCTTTAAAGCGTTTGATTATCTGTCGCTAAACATTCTACTAATCCAGATGAATAAAAAGTTGGGAAAAACCTTAACAAATTAACTTTATAAAGTTTATCAAAGCGAATTACAAGTTAGCGAATTACGTTAATGTTTTTTTAATAATTTTTTTTGAAACAAAGTGTGTGAATTTTTAAAAAGTGTTCAAGATTTTTGATTATTATTAAAACTTCATTTAATATTAATAACATTTTTATATTGAAATGTTTAAAAATCTATAATATATTTACAAACTTTAAATATTTACGAGTCATTTTTAAAAACTTGTTCATTTGATTGGATTAGATAAAAGTTTTAAAATGAAACGACGTTTAAAATTACCCCCAAGATTGGAAAACTCAAGAAGTCCGTCAGAACAATATTGTTTAGCTGACAGAAATGTATCTTTTAATGCAGGTAAGGTTAATTACAGAAAATTGTTAAAATGTTCCTGTTAAGATTGTTAATTTTTAAAAGTTTCCTGCTAACTAATGAACTATTTGTCATTTATCATTGATCAAATCATCGATCACAATTTAATATTGCTGAATAAAATTTTCTACAAAACTTAAAATATTTAAAAAAATTTTTCTTAATTTTTGTGTAAACTTTAGTATAAATGTTTTATTACAAAAAATATTTTTAAAAGTAAGGGCTCCATGCCTAGGTATTTATTTTACCTCCAATTTATCACAAAATTATGTTTAAATTAAAAAGAGTTGTTTGTTTATACAAAGACAAATGTAAAAATAGAAAAAGTTAATAACAATTAATTTCAGTTTTAATTTTATAAGATTGGGAGTTCCACAATATGCAAATATTGTTACGTAACAGACATTGAAAAAATATATTGCTATATAGCTCGAATGACCAATATATGTATCGTTTTACACAAAAAAAATATCAATACACTGTTATTAAATATACTCTTGCTGATAAAGTATTCATTGCGTTTATATTCGATATTAATTATGTAAGATAAGCTTAGCTATATAACATCAAACTTTTTATTTCATTTAAAATTTTGAATAACAATTGACGGACTTTTATACCCAGTAATATGGATAAAATAAAGTCTTTACAATGGCGAGACAAAGAAGATGGATTAGAAATGGATCTTAGACAGCAAGATTTAAAGGGTATGTACTATTATGAGCAAAAAAAGATATACGAGAAATATGATATATTAGTTTTAATATCATTAACGTTTTATGTTTACTATAGTAAATTTCATTTTAGAAGAATTTAAACTAGTAAAAAACGGAATAGATTATTTGATCAACTTGTGCTATTTTTTAATAAACTTAATCTTAAACTTAAAAAGTTTATATTATGGTGTTAATATGCGACTGCAAGTGTCCGCTTGCTCAGTTGCGGTTAAAACGCATTCTATCTTTTTTGACTCGCACAATAAATCATAAGAATCATAATTTACAAAAGAAATAGTTTTAGGTGTGGCTGTGAGTGCACTATTTAAAATGATAATCTAAAAATATAAAAAAGGAAATAAAAAAAATCACGAAAGGCTTTTCTTTACTACGGTTTTTAAATTTAATAAATGTGAGAAAAAAAGTATAAAGTTAGTGCACTCTAAAAGGTAACGTGTCTCTTAGAAATCCTCTATAGACGTATTTGAAGATCAGTAACCACCCATTATTTAACTGAATTTAAAAAGTTAATTTTTTTTTATAAATATTATTTTTAAATAAATACATATTTGTAAAACGAACATTTTTTTAATCAGGTTAATAACAAAACATTACTTTTAAAACACATTTTACTTTATTGTAGAAGAGAGAGCTGTGGTACAGAAAAAAGTTTTTACAAAATGGTGCAATACCCATCTAGTTAAGGTAAAACATTCTCCTCTTTTTTAATCATATTCTTGGCAATAAGTAAAATAAGACTCAAGAAATAATGCTGATTTTATAAACTGTTAAAAAAGGTTTTGTATTATTTTTTCTTTAATTATTCTAACTTTATTTTCAACATATCTAGTTTTATCTAAAAAAAAATTGCACTGTATAAACATACTTGTTTGGTCTGCTTTTTACAGTTATGCGTTGCATTACACAAACACACTCGGTAAGTGAAAAGATGTGTTTTTATTTTTTTTGGTTTTTAGATTAATGTAGAAATAAAAGATTTATACGAAGACTTTCGTGATGGAAGAAATCTTATACTTTTGGTGGAACTACTCACCAACGAAAGTCTTGTAAGTTCTCGTGTTTTCTTTAAAAATATGCCTAATAAAGTTTTTTATGCTAACCTTTTGATAATTAACATACACTACAGAAAATGCAGTTGGAGTTGAGTTGGGAGTTGGAACCCACAATTACATGAAGAAGCAATGTTAAACCTTGATTTAAAACTTGACCTTTTCTTTTAGAGGATGCAAAAAGGAACTATGCGTTTCTATTGTTTGCAGAATGTAACCACAGCCCTTGGTTACTTGAATTATATAGGCGTAAGTGCTCTTATCGCAAAAATTTGTTTGGTTGTTCTTATTTAAGTTATGCTGTGTCTGCGTGTTAAAAAAACCAATATAACATAGAAATTTTATGGTTTAGATTAAACTTGTAAACATCCGAAGTGAAGATATTGTTGATGGAAATACCAAGCTTACTCTTGGGCTTGTTTGGATACTTATTTTAAATTTTCAGGTTTAAAATTATATTTATATATAACTGTAAGAGAACTACTTTGTTATTTTCAATGAAAATGCACCTCTTAACATACACCATAACCTTCCTTACATTTTTAGTTACATAATAATAATTTTTAGTTATCAGATATTAAAACAATGAAACTTGAAACAGAATCGCCGAAGCAGAAGCTTTTGTTTTGGAGTCAAACAAACTGTGAAGGGTAAAAAAATATTTACTTTTATTTATGATTTTAAGCTAGTTACAGTAGTTATTTTACCTTCTTTCAAAAAGGTAAATAAACCAACGCCAATAAAAAATTTATTTTAAAGTTAAAACCTTTATCTTACCTTTATAAACGCTAATTTTATTCTTGATTTTTTCAAAAGCATCTAGATGATAGTTGACAACACTAAAAATACTTGCTGCAATAATTTATGATTCTTTTTATAATTTAGCTATGAAGACGTAGATATAAAGAATTTTTCTTCAAGTTGGTCAGATGGATTAGCTTTTGGCGCTCTTTTACATAGACACAGGTAATTATGCTATAAAAGTTCTTTTATAATAAAAAAGACGTAGGCCCGGCGCAAAAATAGCCCAATTAGACGGTATTTACCATATCTTTTAGATTAAATTTATTACAAAAATATATAAAATGATTTTTCTTTTAAATATAGACCTGACCTTATCGATTATGCAGAGATTAAGAATGCAAGTCCGCCACAAAGAATGGAAATTATTTTTCAAATTGCAGAAAAGGAACTTGGAATACCTAAGTTACTTGATGTTGAAGGTAAATAAACTTTTTTTTGAGCTATAATACTATAAAGATATAAAAAAAATTAATGCTACGTTATTTTAGATGTTATAAAATGTCCGGATGATAAAACTATAATAACTTATGTTTCGGCTATTCACAAAGTGCTGCCTTCAATGCCTCCAAGGTTATTAGACCAAATTGATGCGGTAAGAGATTTTATACATTTAGTCCTCTATGTTTTGTAAAAAAATTTAAAATAATTTCTTTCTCAAATAATAAATTTTTAAAGGATTTGAAAACAACAATTGAGGTGTATTGTAACAGAGTTTCAATGTTCATTGAATGGTTGAGTCGTTGTACAATCAGCCTGAATAGTAGAGACTTCCCAAAACATTTACAAGGAATGCAAGTAAATATTCCTAATTTCTCTTTCTCAAATTAAAATTTGTTTTTTGTGACAAATAAAAAAATTTTCTTTTGCGAAAAAAAATCTTGCTATTTATTTCAAATATTTAGGATCTACGTAGCCAGGCGGGTTTTTTCTCAACACAAATCTACCCAGAAAAAAACGCAGAGCGTAGACACTTAGCCACTCTTTTTACAAATATTAAGGTAGAACATTTTTTAACAATTATTGAAACTAAAATTTAAATTCAATTTCTCACGATACTTTTATTACTTCTAGACTATGAAAAATCCAAAAAAACGAAGCATAGATGTACCATATAATTTCACAGTAGAATGCATGAATCAAGTATGTAGAATTATAAGTTAACATAAAAACAAAATAGTTTTTTTTTGTGTAGTTATTAAGGTGCTTTCAGAAGTCCTTACGGTCTTATGCACAGAGCACAGCAGAATTTTAAAATTTATTTATAGTGTTATTAAAATATCAAACATCTTATACTACATTTAAAATAGGCGTGGGAAGCTATGGTACAAGCTAACCAACAGCGTTGTGATGATATTAATAAGGAAATCGAGAGGTTTTGTATTATTTTTTTATATATTTTTATTCAAAATATTTTATTTTCATTATTTTTTTCTGCTATTTTATTAGAAATTTTATCTCAATGTTAAATTTTCTTAAAAAAGTTTTTTTAAAAAATATATTAAATTAAGAAATATATTTATTGCGATAAAATCAAATTTGATCGCTAACTTTATTCTATTTTTATTTTTTATGTATAATTTTTTTATGTATAGGGGAGACCGGGGCTAGTTGGCCGCAGGGGTAAGTTGACGAATTGCGTTTATCTTTAAAGCCTTTCATCAGAAAGTGATAAAAATTACACAGAATCTTCCTAATTGACTGTTTCATCATTCAATGTAGTATTGTCAGGATTCGCGCATGCGCATGGGAGATATTAAGATTTAAGTGTTTTTTGGACAAAAACGTAACTTTTGAAACATCGCTTCCTTTTTACTTTACAAAGAAAATAGTTAGTCAAATGGAAAAAAAATTATTGTAAAAGTTCTAGCCACAATTGGTTTACTATATTCAGTTTGACTTTTTTTAAAAGTTGCCGTTTTTCAGGATCTATAGACTGTTTATTGAAAAAAAAGCCTTCGGGGTAAGTTGACAAAATTTTTACGGGGTAAGTTGGCTCATAGCATTTACTATGGAGAAAAATATTTATTTTTATAAAAATAATTTTTTTAATTTTTTTAATTTTTAACAATATTGAAAAAACTTATTCTTACAAAAAAATTATAAAAATTTTTTTTTTAGGTTTTTTGTAACAGGTAAAAAGAGGGCTGCTGTTTTGGCTGTTATACGTACTAATATTTAGCACAAGCTAAAAATAATATCAAATTATTAGCTTAAATTGTTGCCAAAATTAATAGGTAAAAAATTTCTATTAATTTTGCACTTAATAGTACATTAATAATCACGTTTATAGTTTGCGTCAACTTACCCCGTGGTGGGGTAAGTTGGCGCATTTTTTTTTTTTTTTTTGAGGGCCCCGTAAGGCCCCAAGAATTTTTTTTTGTAAATCTATGAAACTTTTATAAGTTACCCAAGTTCATACGCTTTGAGACTACACTTTAATATTTTCAAAAAAGTGTGCTATTAGGGCTACAGAGCTCATAGAGTAAAAACCGAGCCAACTAGCCCCGGTCTCCCCTAATAATCCCAAAAATTTTTTGTATATTTTCCTGTTTTGAACAAAACTTTTTGCTACATCAGATAATAAAATTTCAAAAGTTTAAATGAAACGTTTTAATACTTATTTAAAAAAATTATTCGTTGGTAAAAATTCTTTTATTTCAAACTTAAAAACTTGAACTTAAAATGTAGTTTTTTTAAGGTAAACATTTTGCAGAAAATTCTTTTTCTAGAACTGAATTTGCCATTAAAAAAAAACTGATAGAGAAAAAACTAAAAAAAGTTTTATTCTAAAATTGAATACACAAAAAAGATCATGATAACACCAGCTCACACTAATTGCAAATTTAATGTTTTTATATTTTTTAATTGTTTATTTTAATCTATTAATTAGTATATCTAATCATACCTATTTGTGTATTTTACATCAAATATCTCATTAGTCATATTCATAGTCCAATTTAAGACACTCATATAAAAGTGTTACCATATTTATATATATAATTTCATATTATCTTAAAGATCTTTATTTTCTCAATAAAAAAATTAAGAAAAAAAAATAAGTTCAATAAAATCTTTTAATGAAAAAAATTATTCAATTTATTTAAAGGGTATCCAATTTAATACGATTTTCTTCTTCTTGGTTTTGAAGTCGTTCTAATTCGTTGTTTTTTTAAGTTGGCAGATGTCAAATTTTAAAACAAACTATTTAACTGTTTTGAAATGCGCTATTTACTTCGAATACATATTTGAATAAGTAAAGGAGTCCCCCTCATATATGAAACTTTTAATAACATTTTCTCTTTAAACGATAAGTGATTTTTAAAAAAACATTTATATTGTTGAATCATTGATAAATTTTTAGATAAGATTTGTAAATTTTATCGAAAAGTTGATAATTATTAAAAAACGTTTACAACTTTTTGACTACTTGTTGTTTAATATCATGTTTTATTTGGGATGAGTATTCGACCATGGCCTGCAGAATTGAATATAAACATTGTTTTCAGGTCAAAAAACAGTTTTAAAATATAAAAACAAAATGTGTTTAAGATAATTTTACTGTTTCATTATTTTAATTTAGGTTGGAGCAACTCCAGCAAGTGGCAAAAAAAGTAGAAAAAGAAGTAAGAAAAAAATAAAATAAATAATAACTCTTTTTTCAATAAAAAAATCTAATTCTTTTAAGAATACCCTCAATGCCCAGCATAAAAACCCTTATAATCTCTAATGAATCCACCATTAACGTTAATATGTTAATAGTAATTTTCATTGATTTTTTTTAGTGTTCTTCTTTGGAGAATTCGTTGGGAATAATCGAGACTGAACTCGATAATGTATCGAATTTTAGTATTCATTTTATAAAATTAATTTTAATAAAATTAACTAAGTTATATTACTGTATTCAGATTATAATCTTTTATAAATAATATTGTTTTTAAAACTAATTATACTAATTAATACAATTAATTTTGAATTAATTAAATAAAAAATATTTAATTTTAAATTATTTAATGAAAAAATAACTTTTTAGGGTTCTACTAATAATACATTAAACATTTTTTTGTTTTGTTTCTAATAATAATATGTATTTAGTACGATAAAGGTTCAATTGATTCAAATGTTCAGGAGAATATGCGCAAACTTGATCAAAATGTAAAAGCGATAAAGGTAAGTTTTAGAATATGTCTTTTATATCTTTTTTTATTTTTCATTTTTTTAAGTTACATCTAGACAATTCACACAAAATGTTTTAACTCAATCACGTCTTATTTTCAGTTCATGCACTAATTAAAAAATAGAAACTCTTATTCGTGTACTTTTTTTTTTTTTAAACTTATTTTTTATTTCTAGACTTTAATTTTTAAATTAAAATTTTTAAAATTTAAGTTTTTATTTATTTCTTTTTAGGTATTCCGTTTGCCAATTAAAACATTGACTAGTTCTACAGAAATACTTGTGAAAAGTGTATATCAAAATAGCGAAGAGCTTCAAACAAGGTTGCGCTAATTTTGAAACTCTAAAGTATAAATAAGACCAATTAATCAAACAGTAACAAACACACACAGACACACACACACACACACACACACACACACACACACACACACACACACACACAAATATATATGCAATTCCAAACACTGAATTCAAATAGAAAGAAATCAGTGTAAGTAACGCTATATAAAAAAGGACAGTAATCATATAATTTTTATAATATTTGTAGTATTAATAATACTTTCTGATTCAATTTTAGAGCTGGAGCTATTTCAGTACGATGGGAAAAACTAAATAATCGAGTTCAAACAGAACTTCAAACTTTGAAATCTGAACATAACCTAAAGGATAACAATTCCAATGAAAAACTTTCTTTAAAGGAATTATCAATTCCGAGTATAATTTCTATTATCGAAGAAGATATTTGTAATGAAGCAATTCCATTATTAGAAGAAGAAGTGCCAATAATTACTGATGAAGATAGTGCTTGTCTATCCAATAACGAGCAAGTGTTTACAACAGAATCAAACCTAACTTCAAACAAGGAAAATACAGTTGTACAAGCAACTAATTCGACCAAAGAAATCAGTTTAACTAGCGATAAACAGCCTGTTGTAAAACTAACAATATCCACTGGAAGTAAAAGAAACGAAAGTGAAAAGAACGATTCGTCAAAAATGACAGGTATTCGTATTTCAAAACGGTCAGGAGTACAACCAATAACAAAAGTTTATAAAAAGCAAAAGAAATTAAAATCTTTTTCAATTCCTAATCCTTGGAGTTGTACTAGAAAGCAAAACCATTCTTCTAGCGATGAAGAAAAGAGCGAAAACTCGGAATTTATTGAAGGATGCTCCGAAACGGAATTTAACGCGAAGTTGCAAAACATTCGGGTTGCCTACAATTGGGTGAAATTTATATTGGTAACTTTTCATTTATAAGTTATATAAGTTGAATTATTTTCATAATTGACTTTTCAAATCTTTAATTATTAATTAATAACAAATAATTACTAACAATTTTAAACAACAACGATTATTCTGCATTTACAAAATATGTTTTATATAAGGACTTGATCAAAAACGCAGAGTACGGAATGGACCTTCCTAGTAACGAAGCTTATTTAGAAGAAAATGAAATCAAGCTAAAGGAGATTTTAAAGTTTAGGGAAGAGATTGACAAAATTTGCTCTGTGGAGGTTTGTTACATTTAATATTATCATCAATAACATTTAGATTTAAAAAAGAATTGAATAATTTGCAAAAGAGTACTCTTTTACCAAAAGGTACTCTTTTACCTCCATTAAACCTCTAGTTAGTTTATTTATTTTATTGGAAAATTGAAAAAAGGGAACTTTTTTGAATGAATAATTGAAATGAAAAAACTCGAACATGTTTATGTGTTTGTTTTTATGAATTGTATTATTCTTGCAACTAATATAATTAACATTTTTTTTGGCATTTTCTTAGGAAAACTCTTCTTCAAAGCCCTCCCCTCAGTATGCAGAAGTTTAGAGGCCGCTCTCTTTTTAAAATAAAATTAAAATTAGCTCTAGCTACGCCACTGTTATTTATACTTACTAATATAAAATATAATATTTATAACTATTAATAAGCATAAACAACCTTATTGGAAATAATAATAAAGTGGTAACATAAATAAATTTAAAAAAATATATGTATATTTATATACAGTGAGGTCGCTGGGTTAGTGTCACCCAGTGAGGTAAATTTTCACTAACAGGGCCGACGACACAGGTTTGTGGAAGTAGAGGGGATTTTAAATATCTATATCTAGATATTTAAAACACACACACACTTTGTAGCAGATCGTGTTGGTATCACCTGGTGCGGACCGCACCCCCCACCCTCCTCCAAATGACACCACTGTATATAAGAATAGTTACAAATGTAACTGTAAGCTAAAAATAAACAATAATATGTTAAAAATTCTGTTAACTACTTATATTTTCAATTCAGACACCAAATCACCGAACGGAAATAAACATGAAATTAGAAGAGTTAACACTTATATACAACGAAGCTTTGGTATGTAAACTATTTAATAAAGAAAAATTTTGTTCACTTTTAGCATTTATCTACTTTTATATTACTTAACTCAAGTAATATTTCTTCTATGTATTACCGTAGGAATGCACAATGAAAAGATCTTTGAATCTGAAATCACTTATTGCCTTTATGCAAGCTTGCACTGAACAGCTTATATGGTTAAGTCAGCACGAAGATAATGAAGTTTCACGAAATTGGAGTGATAAAAATTTGTCTTTAGAAATGCTAGCCGAAAACAACGAGGTATAAAATAACCCTATTAAAAATATGGTTTGTGATTTTTTTTTGTAATATAAAAATTGGATGGGTCATGCTGTACTAATTGCGTGGGTAGTGAAGTAATATAGGGTGGGATATGAAGTAATGAATTTGTGAGTTGTGAAGTGAAAGCAGACTTATCACTTTACAACTAAAACTGAAGACTGTTACTGAATTACTAAATAAAAAAATTGTAAATAACAAGATTTTTTCAATTAATCTACAAACCAAGCAGTAATCCAGTGGGCACGGACGTAAAAAAGACGTCTTTTTAAACGTCTTATGCACGTTTTGGACATCTTTTCAACGTCTTTTGAACGTTTTGGACATCTTTTGAACGTTCAAAAGACGTCTTTTTTAGGTCCGATGCCCACTGGGAAAGCAGTATATTTTTTGATTAGACTACAACAATTTTGCGACTACAAAAAAATGCTAGACTTATTTTGCATACTTATTTATTATACAAAATTTTTACATTTGTGTTATAGTTTAATACGCTTCCAACTTTTTTTTTAAGTAGATGCAGCAAACATTTTAAAAATTTTGAAGTATGGACTTTTTTTTTGCTTTAAATTTTTTCTTTAACGTTTAAGATTTATTTCAGAAACTTCGTTCAGAATTAATAATACGAGATCAAATGATTGAAGAAATAATTAAAAACGGTCATTTACTTACCGCTGAGCTTCACCCAGCAACATCTGCTATAGAAGTAATTATTTAATTTAAAGAAATTACATTAAAAATCTTAATAAAATAAAAAAAAGTATTGAATTATTTACAACATTTTTGCGTTAAGGCGTACGTTGGAGTTGTACAAACACAATTAAAATGGGCATATCAATTACAAATTGCTTTCCAAACTCATTACAAAAATGCATCATTTTATTTTAAGGTATAAATTTGTATTTTTTACTTGCAAATTGTTTTACATAAAAATTTTCAAAAATATATTTATAATGTTTTTATGCAAATTCTTATAATATTCTGTTACTATTTTTAATTAGTTTTTTGAGAAAGCTTATTCGTATGAAAAATGGTTAGTAGAAAGTGTAAATAAACTGAAAAATCTTTTTGACGGTGTTGATTTTGAAAGTGTTGAAGCACTATATCATCTTATTGAAAAACTATTGGTAAGTGCAAATTTAAACGTTTTACAATTGCATAAATGTTAATGTATAATAATAATAAATTAAAAAATTAAAAACAAACAAACAAACAAGCTTACGTACGTACGATAATAAGTACATACGATATTTGAGTCGCTCAAACTGCAGGAGTTAAAAAGTTTGGATTTATTGAACAATTCATTTGTTTAGTGAAAAAACAACACCCTTATTTGAACCAATAGTTTAGATAACTTTAACAATGCTTTCAATATATATATATATATATATATATATATATATATATATATATATATATATATATATATATATATATATATATATATATATATATATATATATATATATATATATATATATATATATATATATATATATATATATATATATATATATATATATAATAAAATAAAAAGATAAATAAAAGTGAAAAAGTGAATAAAGAAATGACGCAAATGCCGTCATATTTTCAAACATATTTTATTTTAATGAGTTAATTTTATGAGTTTCAATAATTAATTAATCAATAAATTATCAAGTGGAGAAGAATTAAAAAATATTTTACATAATATATTCAATATATTATAATACAATAATACATTTTTAATACCTATATTAAATTATATATTATATTAAAAATTTATCTTCATAAAGAAAAATTTTCAACGTCAACTCAAGAAATTTTAGTTGTTATCAACAAGATGCTTGGCGGGGTTTTCACAGACAAAACAAACAAACAATAAAGGCGATTCCCTTTTTTTAAGCGCGGAGTTAAGTGTGTTTATACTGAAAGAAAGGATTAGATTACGTTAAAACAAAATCTACAGACAGATACACAAAATGTATATTATTGTGTTATTTACTTAGATTTAAGTAGTATTACCTCAATGATCGAATTAAAAAGGAATTTTGATAAAGTTTACCCTATTTTTTTTTTTGGATACATATAGTTAATATTCATTTTGTGTTATGAATGTCTTTTGAAGAGTGGATTAACGCTACGTACATATCGACTTCTTTAATATTAGCATTTGGAAGTGTTATAATTTTAACTCTAACAGTTTTTTCAAAACTTATTTGGAAAACTTTATTATCTTTTGTGTCAAAAAAATTTGTGAAACAAAACATTTTCCATAACAAATTTAATGCAAAACAAGCCGAACAGTCCTTATACGAATATTTATTAAAAACCTATTGGAAAAGTAGATGGAAAAACTTACCCTTAATACCTGATAGATTGACTGTAAAGAATTTTAAACCTGTTCTTAGAATAACTAATTCTAGTAGAAAAATACGTGTTATTTATTCAAAGGAATCATTGTGGAATCTAGCGTTTAGCCAAAATGTTATTTCTGGTTCAAAAGAAAAATTTGCATTTATATTTAAAGGTTTAAAATGCAGAAATGCAGATGAAACTCAGGGAAGATTTTCAGATGTGCTAAATGATTTATTTTTATTTCAGCAGGTGTTATATGCTTGTTTAATTATTAGTTATAGCAGCATTTTAAATTAAATTATTTGTATACAAAAATTTCCAATATTCCACAAGCTGTTAAAAAATCTTTTCTCTCTTTTTCTCACAGATGTTTAAAATCAAACCTAATAAGTTATTCATCTTTTTAAGAAAAATAAAAAAAAAGTTTGTAAATTTGATTTTTATTACCAGAGATAATTTTATAGTTATTTGCACTTACAGTTTAATTTAATTGGAACCCTCTACAAATAAAAATATTTTGTCATATTTTTGTCTTTTTTAAAAGCATATTTATTTGAAATTAATTTAAAATTCAATTTGTAATTTATAGAGCTTCCTTAGAGTATTATTGCAACCTTTTCTAAGTTTGCATAGAGAACCAAGTTTTCAACTTATATTATTATTAATTTACACTGATATCCCAGTAAGATTTTGATATTCAGACTTCAACACTAAATTAACTGAAAATAAATAAAAATTGTTAAAATTTTCAAATTGAAGACCTATTGTAAAAAAAGTTTTATAAAAATTCTTTTGTTAAGAATTACACTTGTTACATTAATTACACAAGTAATACTTAAGTTAAACCAAGTTAAGTTAAACCAATTTTTTTTTTCCACAGGAAATACGTCGAGAACTATTTGATCATAAGGGTGAGGTTTCTTTGTTGGGAAAATGGAGCAAAGAAGTTGTTCCATTAAAAAAACGACATCAAAAATACAAAACACCAGAAGCTGTTATATCTGTTTGCAATTATGAACAAGAAAAGGTCATTATTTTTAAATTATTTTTGTGCAAATTATTGAATTATTCGAATAAAAACAAATAGCAATTTAAATTAATTATTGCAGGATATCATTTGTTGTGGTGAAAGTGTTGATCTGATTGATAATAGCAATCCATTCCGATGGAAGGTATTTTGTTTAAAACATATACTTTTCAAATGTTTTAATATATTATTTTACTTGATAATATACAAAACATTACATAAAACAAGTTAAAGAATTATTTATTTTGAACTAAATTAGGTCGAAAAACAACATAAAAGTTAATTAACTATATGATTATTTATAAAATTGTATATTATTTGATTAATTATATAATTAATTACAGTTAAGTGTAATTATCTTTCATTATTATTTTGCAACCAAAGACCACAAGTAAACTTTTAGTAAACTAAAAGTTGTTGTGCTAATATAAGTTGTTAAGTTAATAAAAATAGCACATTTAATGAAAAATTTAACAGCAAACCTTAAGAAAGTGTTGATTGATGATTTTTGATTTTTACTTTTAAGTAATCATAAGCTGTTTTATTTATTCAGATTTAAAATCAATCATGTTTAAAACATTTAAACTTCTAAAATGGAAACTTACATAATCGAAACAAAGAATTTCTAATTAAGAAACTTTGAACAGTTTAAATTCCCATGTTTAAAAATCAAGTTCAACTATTTTAACCACTTGTATTTAGAATCCATCATTTACTATCTAAAATCATTCACCCTCTAGAATCCATCATTTACTATCTAAAATCATTCACCATCTAGAATCCATCATTTACCATCTAAAATCATTCACCATCTTGAATATATCATTTACTATCTAAAATCATTCACCATCTAGAATACATCATTTACTATCTAAAATTAGTCACTATCTAGAATCCATTATTTACTATCTAAAATTATTCACCATCTAGAATCCATCATTCACTATCTAAAATCAATCACCATCTAGAATCTATCATTTACTATCTAAAATTGTGTACTATCTGGAATCCATAATTTACTAACTAAAATCATTCACCATCTAAAATCATAGGCGATCTAGAATCCAGTCTTAAAGTAGTTAATAAAATTATTTTTGAAAATTTTATTTTAGTAAATTAAATAGTTAAAAATTTATGACGAATTTTAACAATAAAATCAGCAGTATATATATAAAATTTATATGAATAAAAGTTTTATATATTTTTTTTCTTTTTATGTTTTTCTATAAGTATTAATATTTATTTTGTAAATTTTGATTATTTAAATTAACAACATTTTAATAAATAAAATTAGTTATAAATAAATATTTTTTTCTCAAACTATGATTTATTAGGTATCTCCTCCTTCTGGTGTAGAATCAGAAGTTCCTTCAGTATGTTTTGTTATCCCTGCCCCTGATGCTGAAGCTACAGAGTTATCAACTAGGTATGATACTTTTTTTTTTTAATTATAGTTTTTTTATAATTATAATTTATTATTGATTTTATTATAATTTATATATAAGTTAACAAAGGTTGTAAATGCAATAGTTGTTGACAAAGTTGTAAATGCAAAAGTTATTGATGATTTTGTGTTACGTCCACAATGGTTTATGAATTATATGAAACAAATATTTGTTTTATCAAAGTTTTTATAAAACAAATTTAAAGTTGTTTTAATATTAATTCTATGTCAGTTTTAAGTCAAGCTTGATTCTACTCCATGGTTTTCTTCATCTGTAGCTTCCATTTCTAATCATAATTATTTTTTTAATTCATTTCCACAAAAATAACTCTCTAGAGAACAATTTTTTATCATTGCAAGAAATCTTCGCAAAAAGTTCTGAAGTTAAGATCTTTAGTAAAAGTTTAAGTCCATTCTCAGATAACTCATTGTTGTATATCTCAAAAATTAGATTCTAGACTTTTAGAAAATTTAAAAAAAATGTCATTAACAAAGACAATTCTATCATTTCAACTCTCATACTAGGTCTGACCTTATTGCCTCTTTCAACTTTTATACTAGGTCTGATATTAACTCCTCAATGGAAATGTTAGAACTATTTGCAAAGAGTTTTTCAACTAGTTCAGTAGTGATAACACTCTTCCTGTCGTCCTAAAAAAACTGGTTAAGCCAGTATTAGATATTTAAGTCACTTCTGCTTTTGTTGCTGAAGTTGTTTCTTACTTAAACCCCATTGTAACTTGTAATCAAGACAACCTTACTGTCTCTTGCAAAATTGTTTTCCAGAACATTCTTTATTACTCTCTAAACCATTTAATCAAAAATCTTGCATGACTCATCATTCAGCAAATTTGCATCCTTTTACTGTAAAACTTAATGCTCCTTAAAACTTAATGCTCATAAAACTTTAATTCATCTAGTTTTATTAATTTGCTCCCTTCATGTAACTCATACAATATAAAATCTTTTAAGTCTACTGTTAACTGCTATATTGCTTTTTAATTTTCTTTATTTTCTGTAAACTTCTGCAATAATAGTGGTTGGTTGAAGCCTTGTTGTAAATGAATTTGAATAATTAAAATACACCTCCATAAAGTATGAAAATAAATTATTATTTTTAATTTCTACTCATTCTTATCTTATTCATTTTTTTACTTAAAACACTTTTGTTTCTCTTAGCTTAGAGTTTTTTTCTACAAGTTTTTTTTTAATTTTTTTACTTTTTTTACCTATCAGTTTTTCTTCTACTAATTTTTTCATTTTTTAAATTGTTATTTTATTATTTCTTCTTTCTATAATTTTTTACCTTTTATACGTATGTATTAATTATTTTTAGAATTGAAATTCAGTATAAACATTTAATAACACTTTGGAAGAATCGTCAGTGGCGTGTAAAGCAAGCCCTAAGTTCTTCAGAAGTTTTTACAAGTTTAAAGGTTTTAAAATTGCCAACATTTAACCAGGTATTATTAATTTTAAAGAATTAAAAACATATATATTATAACTATTCCCTTAGATGTTTACAATATTTTGTCAATATTTTCTTTTAAATGTGTTTAATAGTTTATAATTTTTTTTAAATTACAAAAACAAGTAATTCTTGTTGTATATTCTAATAGTAGGTTGTGGTTATGCACATGATTTTTTAGTATATATATATATATATATATATATATATATATATATATATATATATATATATATATATATATATATATATATATATATATATATATATATATATATATATATATATATATATATATATATATATATATATATATATATATATATATATATATATATATATATATATATATATATATATATATATATATGTTCAGTTTTTATGACCATGTAAAGTTTTTAGCTCCCTCAAATTGAGGGGGGAGGGGTATTCTTTACATGGTCATAAAAACTGAACACTGAATAATTTAAACATAAAATTTGAAATCTGTTGATGAATACATAACTAGTTTATATTTATGAAAAAATAAATAATTCAACTCATTACCATCACATTTAGGGTAGGGGGGAAGGGGCTAAAATTTTAGGGTTTTTTGTTCCCATTCTCTTATCAAAGTTATTTTTTTTTGTTCAGAATCTTTCCATCATACATATAAACTTAAAAAAAAATTTAATATTCTTTTTGTATAATATATATATATATATATATATATATATATATATATATATATATATATATATATATATATATATATATATATATATATATATATATATATATATATATATATATATATATATATATATATATATATATATATATATATATATATATATATATAT
>NC_061157.1:68281758-68284258 GCF_022113875.1 Hydra vulgaris
TAGTTTTCCTGCTTAATAAGTTATAGAATCTCAGCTTCATTGGTTTCTGCTTATGATTGCTTTGGTAGATTCTTAAAGTTTGCCATTATTCAGGAGTTTATAATCCATTTTCTTTTAACTGAAAACAAAATATTTGTTTTCAGTAAAAAACAAAACAAAAAAACAAAAAAAAACTAAGAATAAAAAGTTTCTCTTTAAGAATTTTAAAATGTAAATAGTGTTTTAGGATTATACATTATGTATCCTTTTTAATCTATAACTTTTTTACTTATAACAATTAAGGGTATTGCTTGACCTTTTTAAAAAATAAAAATGTCTTTTTAGTTATTTTCTAAGAAAAGTTAATCTACTTTTCACAGTGCCAACCTATGATAACAAAAAGTGTCAAAGAGTTATAAACCTATCATACATAGATGCACATAAAATTGTCACATTAATGACATAATATAAAAAATGAGAATAGGTTGGGATTCAGTACACACATTATTTGAGTGTTATGGATTGAGCTAGTGTAAAATATCTATAGTTGTGAAAAAATTTGTTAAAATTATTCTACCTTTTCCGAAATAAACATCTGAACTAAAACAAACAAAAAATTTCAAAAATAAAGTTGCATTAGGTTATTAATTATTATATATTAATATTGTGTGTATTTAAATATGCATTTGTTGACACAACTTGATAAATAGATTTAGCATATATTGAATATTTTGTATACACTTTAGGACTTGTCTAAAACAGTAAGCGATTTGTTGCTGTATATTCAAATGGTAGATGAAAGCTTGAACACAAAAAATGAAGAGAACATGAATGCTGATTTATTACTCAAAGAACTTGAGGAATCTATTGTATGCTTTTCTTATAAATATTAAATTAAACTAAATTAATGAAGAAGCTAAATATATATTTTTTATTTTAGAAAACTGTTGAGACAATTGAAACATCTTTGCAACCAAAGTTTGATTTTATAGTGCTTCAAGAATCATTTTTTTTAAATTCTAAGATAAAAGATAACTTTGAATTACTTATAAAAAAATGGAATGTTGTTAAAACAAGACAAGTTCAATGGGTTAAAAGGTTTCTTTGATATTTTTTATGTGATTTTCATTTGTGATTGAATGTTAATTGAATATTACTGTATTTTTTTAAATTGAATTATCAAGTTTGCTTTTTTAGTTTCTAAAGGTGAAAAGTATGTTTTAGTGCCTGGGAGTTTATTATTTTTTTATTTCTCTCAGTTTTTTTAAAATTGTTCTTATATTTATTGTACATTATAGTTTGTCTAAAAAAATTAAAATATAATTGTATAATTGTATTTATAGTATGGCTTTTAGTAATAGAGAAAATAAAGCGTTTTTAAAATAAAACTTTTTACAATAAACTATTAGTTATATAAGGATACACTAAGATTTATCTTAAAAAAAAGTTTTTTTATGACTTTATCCAATGACTTCTTGTTATGACCTTGCCGAAATTTAATTCTTTTATTTTTTAGAAGTATGCACATTAACGAAGTTTTACTCTTTGCTGCTGATGTTGATCAATGGCTTAAAAAAATTGAAATGGTTTTAATTGAGCAACATGGTTTTTCTTCTGATGCTAAACTTTTAAAATTAGAATTGGAACAAGTCAATGATTTGGAAAAAATATTTGAGCTTCAAAAAGTAATAAATATTTTCTTTCAATGTTGTAATTGTACATATAAATATATCTCATTGAGAATAATCAACCTTCAAAGAAATAAAAATAAATAGGGATCGTGGGGCGGACAAAAAGTATGCTTAGAATTACATGTATTTTTTTCAAAATTATTATTTAGAATTGTTGTTTTGTCTTTTTATTATATCAATTTATGCAGAGATAGCTGAAAATTTTTTTATTGTTGCAAAAAGCTGTGTGAAATCGCCTAAATTTATATAATAAAATTATAATATACACATTTATTGCAAAATTTATCTATAGCTAATAATTAACTTTTTAATTACCATGTTTGATGATGTCATAAAGGTTTGATTAGTTTTTATTTTGATTTTTTCCTTTATTGGGAAAGTATATTTTGAACAAGTAGTGTGCATCCGTCTTTTATAAAAAGTCATCATGACTATTTATATTTAATAAAAAGTAATTTTTCTAAGATTAAGATCGAGGTGATAAGATAAAAGATATGAAGAGACATCAGTCACATTATTGTATGATTGGATTTTTTTTTACTTTTCTATGAGTCATAAAATGGTTGCTGCTTGTCGCCTCTTGTTCCACCAACTAAATTTTGTGTGACTTATCTAGCAAAATTTTTTTATCGTATTTGTTCTTTCATGCTCAAAAAATATCTATTTATCTAATTTTTTCCTCAAATATCAATGACTTAAAATTCTCTACTTTTATGTTTTCCTGACTGAAAAAATTTACAGTTTTTTAAGTCTTCCATCCATCTTCATGGTCTTTAAGTTACCTTTTTTATTTTCTAAAAACATATTTTAAATTGCAGTTGTTTCTAGCC
>NC_061157.1:68289258-68334258 GCF_022113875.1 Hydra vulgaris
TAACGTTTTATCTAAAATTTTAATTAAGTTTTTCATTTGTTTTAATTTTTGCAATACGTCAATACGCATGTCAATTTTAAATTTATTATCGTTTTCGAAACTTATATATATTTATTTATTTCTCTATAAATTATGAAATTATTCATTTAAATGTTTGTAAAAATAAATTTATAAGAAACGTAGTATTTCTAAATAATAAGCAAATCACATATAATCCATATCTTTGAAGACAGGTGCGTCGAGATTTAAAAGAAATAACAATTTTGAGTGAAATGATTTTTATGATTTTCAAAGTCATTTAAAAAAAATACGGTTCTAAAAGATTGTTTTAATGCTAAATTTCTCAGTAATCATTCTTTACTTTAGGTGAGTCTAATATTGTTGAAATTGGCGAGTGGCAAACCGTTGATATTCAACTCATTAAATTAGAAGATTGGATAACTAAAAAAGAAAATGATTTGAAAAAATACGATCTACCACTTGGTTCAATTAGAGAGTTGGAACAATATATGCAAGAAGTTGAGGTAGGTTTATAAGCTTATAAACACGCACACACATCTGTGTGCATGAATATATACATACATATATATATATATATATATATATATATATATATATATATATATATATATATATATATATATATATATATATATATATATATATATATAAAATAATAATAACAATAATGTATATAATATATGTTATATAAAGGATATATTATTATATATATTATATAATAGATAGGAAATCGAATAATACATGCAAGCCAAAATGACGAAAACAGTTTATATATAGTCTATTATAAATTTGCTAGTCGTTTAAAGTTTAGAGTAATATTGAATCAAATGTTATCTTTTCATTTTTTCCGATAATGTTTTTGTAATTTCAAATTGTAAAACTTTGTTGCTAGACAACTTTTCTTTTGTTAGCTATAAAAAGTAGTTGTTTTGGTCTAGGCAACACTTTGATAGATATAAATACTCCGTTGAAAATAATTGGGGATTCCCTTTGGTGTTTGTTTTGTTCAATTGTAATAAAATTTTTTTCTTTTTTTTGTATTTAACTGCTAAAACTAATGTTAAAACTGCCAACTATCGCGTTGCTTTTTTTTCTATGAAAACGTTTTCATTTTTTTGTCGTTGATATAAATACAAAATTATATAAATTTATTCTTATCAAATTTTTTCAGTCGAAACTTTTAGTTAAGTCATTTTATCTTTAAATGTGTTTTTTTCTAAAGAAAAACAAAATACAAAGTATTTAATAAAAATCTTTAATATATAGCGGTTTATGTGACGTGTTAAGGTAAGCTTTTGGTACTCGTAAATAATAAATGATGATACGCAATAACTTGTCGCGTTGATCCCTTTATGCTAAAGGCTAAACTATTGCTTGCTTTTTGACAGTTTCCTTAGAGCTTGGTGATGATTTCAAATGATGTCAAAGGAGTCCGGGATAGTTATAAAGAGATATTAAATAAAAAGAATTTAAAAATATATGTATTTATTTCTCATGCATTTTTGTAAAAGTTTTTAATCCGACTTAAGTGTTTTAAGCATGATTCTTTAAAAGCAATATAGATGAGGGGATTTTTTTTTATTATTATGAGAAAATTTTGACAAAAGAAATTACGCTTGCGTTAAAACTCATACTTTCGCTGAATAAGAAAATAATTATGGTGTTTTGACTAGTCACTTTTTACTAAAGTTGTTTTGTATATTGCAAAGTAAAAGAAACTTGAAATTCATAAGTGATCTTGAAATTTAACAATTGAAAAAATCGTTTTTAACTTAATAAATTGCTGAGTTTGTTCTGGAAATTTCGTAAACTGTAAACAATACCAAATTATGTTTCATCGACGTTTTTCGCGACGCAATAGTAACGAGTCTTCACGTTCAGATGTTGAAAATTCACTTCAAGGCGAAAGTAAACGAAGTTCTTCCAGACTTAGTTTAAACTTCAAACCAGGCAAACGTTCTTCATCAAGCAGCGAACAAAGTTCGCGTTGGAGTCATCATTCTGAAGGCGAATACTCAGAAAGCAACGCTAGTTATTTTGAATCGGGAGGTTCATTGCCAAGAGGTTTCTCTCTAGCAAGCAAACTCCAGAGTGAAAGGAATTTGAATGAGAGATCAAATATCTCACAATCTTCTCGTAAAGAAGTTACCAGTCCTTCTCGTGATCCATCGGCGTATTTTGCTGCTTTGAAATCTCCTAAAGCAAGTGCTTTAGACAGAAGTCGAAATTTCAGATATGAATCTTCACCTGATCTGGGAGCATCTATGGATGGTCATCAATTTACAAGACCCCATCGACTATCGCAAGAGTCTGTTGATCGTCAAAATGAATGTGCGTTAAGAAGGCACAACTCTGGATATATTGCAGCTTTTAAGGTAAACGCCGAGTCATCTACTTATACAACTCGTTTTTTGGTTATTGAAGACGTAGTTATTGCTAAATTCATTTAGTTGATGAATTTTCTCATCTGCCATACGAAAAAACTAATAATAGTTGCGTTAAGATCAATTTTTTATACAAAATTATTTTTATTATAATCTAAATTATTTAGTCACCTTTATTGTAGGATAAACATTCCAGATGGTTGTCTAATATACTTTTCTAATGAAAGTTTAACAATAACATTAATTATAATAAATAATAATTAGTAATATTTTTTAGTAATGATTTTTACTTTAAAGCAACTAGGACAACTTTTACCCTCAATTCCAAACTTAAAAGATTAAAAAACAACTACAATTATTTTTTAAAATCTAAAACTTGTGAGAACAAAAGAAATGTTTAATATGAAAATCTAAGTTAAATATATAATTGTAATATATAAAACAACAACAAAAAATTATATAAATTGAATTTATTAAGTTAAGAAGCATTGGTATAGTGGGAGATTTTGGTTGAAAAAAATTACAGTATTAAAAAAAAAAAAAAAAACTTTTTTTTATGTCTTTTTCCATTTAATTTGTTTTTATAATAGTTACTAACGTAAAATATATATTGTATTTATTAAATTACTGTTCATTTTTAGAATGTCCTCACTGATGTACGCGATCACGAAATTTCAGCTGAAGAAACATTAAATGCAGGACGACAGTTTCTACAGGAAAATTTTTCTCTCATGCCATCAACAACGCGCGTTAAGGTAGAGAAAAAAGTTGCGGCGCTGGAATTACAATGGGCAAAGTTACAATGGGAGTGCGAGGGTCGAAACACTCGTTTAATTATGATTCACGATATGCTAGGCAGTTATGAGAAGGCTGTGCAACCTTTTTTAGTAAGTATTCAATTTTGTTGGTTTATCACATTTGAAACCTTGAGACGAATGATCACTGAGAACCTATATTACTCTTTAAAAACTATTTTCCATAAGGGTTATATAAATTTTATATAAATGATGTCTGCTGTTTTGTTAAAGACTAAAAACCCGTATCATTATTATCTTTACGTGATAGTATCGTGCGTTAGTCGATTGCAGATAAACTCGTAATATGTTGGCTACAAAACTAAGTTTTTATTTTGTGTTGCTATGCAGAGCTTAGCAATGGTAATTCAGTATGATATAAGGATAATATGATAACAAATAGCAAAGATATAAATAAAAAAATTTAAGTTTCAATTAAGTAGGCAATAAGTTGTGTTGCAAAAATGAAAATATCTAAATTACAATACGAGTTTGCGTTAAAAAAAAAAAAATTTTAATAGAAAAGGAAACCAAAAAAAAAAAAAAGGAAGAAAAAATTGCGTTTTTATTATTTCTAAAAATAATTGAAAAACAAGACTAATACAATTAACCTCAGACTATCCTTTTGATCAATATCATTAATGTATGGTCATTCCCCGTAACCTAGGGCGAGGAGATGACTTTTTCAAATAACGTGCATAAGTTTGATCAGAATTATTGTCAAACGGATTATTATTTCAAATAAAAACCAATGAGGCGTTAAAGTAAGCTATATTAGAAATTTTGGTTTGTCTATTCACTTATTACATGAAAACCTTTCTAGAAAGGATTTCGTAGAACTAAGTTATGGAAACTTTTACGATTCGCGTGCCTCCGTTGCGTCCAGTTATAAACTTCCAGGTAATTCATGTTTTATTGCCTAGCTTTATTTTTATAAATTATATCTAATTAATTATTTAATTTTTCTGAATTTGCATTTGAGATTAGTCATTCCCCTCCTCTCCTGGAATTTTATTTGCCAGTTTTGAACAAAATGTGTCATAAATGTTGCATAAATCTATCATTTAAATATTTTTTTTCCACAATAAAAGTGTTTATTATATTATTTGGAGTGATAGTTTTAGCGTGATAATTTATTGCTTGATGTTTTATATTCACATAAAACATTTTTATATTTAATTGCGTTAGCGCAAATTACAAAAAAGTTTTACCCAATGTTCAATGCACAATCATTAAAAAACAACAACTAAGACTCTACACAGCTTTTAATTATTTTTTTATTTATTAAGATACAATGTGCAGGTGAAAAATACAGATGAAAGCAGTTTCTTTTTAGTTATTGTATTTTGCATAATCCAAATAAATATTTTTTTTAAAAATATAAATCTATAACTATAATAAACAATTTTTTTACATCCCACCCATAAGCTTAATTAAACCGTTTCAAAACGCTTAAAATAATCTAACGTATCTCAATTTTATGTTATGTTAATTAAACGCAACAAATATCTAGTTTCCGTCTAACAAACAAACGTTATTTAAAAGAGACTTAAGTATATAAGAAGTTTAAACTATTGATGTGTCAAAATTGTTTAAAGATAATATTTTTTATTTAATTAAGTTGTGTAACTTTTGTTTGATGTTGTTTTAAAAAATTAAAAACGTTGATAAAACCTTGGATTTAAAATAAATACCTTTCTTTGTTTTCTTCTATTTATAAAGCGAAGCCAAGAAAAACTTATTACACATTTTAATTCTCATCTGTACATAAATTTTTTATTTATTTAACAATCTTATATCGTGATACAATTAAAAGATGAAAATATTTACTTCGTGCTAGATAGTACGCATTGTTATAGTTTTTTTTTTATTATGTATAATTATCTATTTTAATAAATTTGGGAAGGCAAAAATTGTAGAATAAAGTCTCCCCTCACGTTATTAACACAAGATTTTTTAAATTCCGCTAATGCTCCTCAAAAAAATGTATATCTTTTCCAGAAGTAATTATTTTTCATAATTAAAATATTGAACTTTTTTTTTCAGAAATTTAATAAATTTTAAGGATCTTAAAAGTTAAATAAATTTTAATAATCTCAGAAGTTTAATTCAATTTACTCAAATATCAGTGCGTAACTATTTTCTTAGTTCTTAAATATTCTAGAGACTTTTCGCAACCTGAGTGTTTTGTTGTTGCTTTGTCGATGAATTTAGAAATCAATAATGTTGAAATAACTTTTATAATACGTTAATAGTATCAACTTTTTTCCAATTTTTTATACTAAATCGTATTTTTAATTTTAAGCAAGTATTTAAATTTAGATTAGATGGTGATTTAGTTAAAAGGTTATTTAATTTATTTTTTTAGTTTTAAAAATGAAGCTAAAAAACTATCCCAGATTATTGTCTAAATAATCATTTTAAAATGATCGTGTTTCAACATTTTCAAATCAAGTTAAAACAAACAAGTACTCGAAGTCGCGTTCTAGAAACTTCTTAAAAATTCTAAAAGACTTCATAAAACTTTACAAAGTTCTCAAAACTATAAAATCATTTTAAAAATAAATCCTTTTTGAAAATCTTGGAATGATCTCGAAAATTTTATAAAACTATAATAAATACAATTTTTGATAATTAATTTGTAAGTTAATTAGTTTTGGGTTTTAAGCGATTAAAAGAAATCTATTCATGAATTTTCGGCTTGAAAAATCCGCCCATAAGTTTTTGAGAATTTATGCTTGTTGAATTTAATGATCAAATTATTATGTAAAAAAGTAATTTATTAAACTAAATGATAGCGGCTTCACAAAAAAAGCTTGAAGTTTGAAACGAAATTATTTTGTTGATCCTCATAAATTTTTTTCAAAAGTTTCAAATTTAAAATTTAACAAAGAAAAACCACAAATAAGCTACTAATAAAATATCAAAATAAATAGCGACAGGTACGGAGTTCCTATCCTAGAAATAGCGGCAGGTACAGAGTTTTCTTACCCTTGAAATAGTCTAAGGCAAAGTCGCCACCGAATGTCATCATATGTTAAACCGAAAAAATGCAAAAACCCGCCGTTTTACTTGTGAAGATTCTACAAATAAAACATAAAATAAAAATAAAAAAAAAAAACACAACATAAAAATAAAATAATAATAAGAAAAAATAACCCTAATAATAGTAATAAAAAACAGAAAAGAATAAATAAAAAAGTATAATAAAAAATTTAAATAAATCCTTTGAAATTTATTTACTTTGCTTTTTATGACGTTTTCAAAATCTCCAAAAAATATGCACAAATAACATGCATAAAATTTATTTCAGACAAACTTTCACTTTATTAACCTTCTCAAGACAGAAAGAGTCTAAATTAAAATTTAATAATCATATTATCTATCTTCTCAAGGCAGAGAGGGTCTAAATTTTCTTAATATCTTCATTAGTAAGGTCTTTAAGTCTTTAAATACTGCAGCTTGATTTTATTAAGTTGATCATATCACAGCATGAGTTTAACAACATAAATTTCTTTTAATCAGGCTTTTGGCCAAAGACTGGCCTAAAACTTTTGTAAATATTCGACCTTCATATTATATGATGGTATATCAGGGAAATTATTAAATTCTTTTTAAATATATTTAATAAAAGTATATCAGGGAAATTATTAAATCCTTTTTAAATAATTTTCTACTCAGTATTTTAGTTTTATAAAATTATAAAGTAGGAAAAAGTTGGAAGATCTTTAAAATTTCAGTATATCTTGATCATTCTGCTGATCCTAAATCTATATATTATAGTTTGTTTAAAAGTCTAAATTAAAACCTTTGATAAAAAAATTTCATCTAATCACAATTTTTTTTTGATCTTTATAAATAGTAAGTCTTTTTTGAATTTAGTTTTGCCAGTTTTAGTTTTACAAAATTATTATATATATTCAGGGCCGATGACACCGGGGAGGGGGGGCAGGGGGCACGTGCAAACCCCCACCCCTCAACACTTTTTTTCTAAAGGACTTTTTTTTTTTTTTTAACAAAAATCTTGATACAGAGGACTTTTTTCACAAATTGATGATTGTGTCCTACCCCCCCCCCCTCCCTCACTTCAAAACCTGTGTTGTTGGCCCTGATATATAACTCATTAAATTAAAGTGAATAAAATATTTTAATTTTTCAATATATATATTTTTAAATATTTTTGGTATATTCTCACTTTCTTGCATTTTCTGATTCCTATAGTTAAATTTTTAAGTCCTCTGCTAACAACTATCTTGCTCTGAAATCTTACTCTATTTATTTTTTAACCATTTTCATTTTGTCACAAATTATTTCTTGCAGCCTTGATGCAAATAAGTTTGTTATAAAATGATTTATGCATGCATTTTTTGTAAACACCAAATCTACAGATTTGCTATTAGAACCTACAGGCTACTTAAAACTTCATATTTTAGGAAAACCTCATATATATTATAATTTCATATCTATAAAAACTTCATATCTATTAAAATTTTATATTCTAGGAAAGTGCAGTTAAGTAACCTTTAGTACTTTCATTATAAACCTTCATTATAGTAATTAAAAAGTTACCCATTTAAAAATTATAATACTATTAAATGTTTTTTTTTTTGCATTTATATTATTTTTTCTTCTAGATATGGTTGAAGAAAGCAGAGCAACAGGCTCAATCATTTCATATTAATGCTCCTGATTTAGAGAGTGTTCAAGACTTATTTAGACAACATCAGGTAATGATTATGACCATTGCATTAACTCAAAGATAGCAATAGCTTTATCTTTGAAGTTTATATTTTTATTTTATTAATTTTATTTTATCATCTTTATACATTTGCATGCTTCATAGTATACATTTATCAGTTGTTTTATGTTGTTATTTTAGTATTGTATTCATTTGATATAGAATTATTAGGGTTTCCATGTCAAACAAAGCATGGGGGAAAACTTGAAATCAAATACTTAAAAGCAGTTACCGCCACAATATTAAAATATTTTTGGTCTAGACTTTGAATATAATTTTCCTTATTATTTTATTCTTATATTACTATACAGATATTTGTTAATGAAGTTCGTCGTCATGAAGCTGATCTTCAAAGAGTAAATCACCATGGTGATGCATTTTTATCTGAAGCAAAGGTGATTTATTTTTAATGTCTTTGAAAATTGTTGTTTTTTTATTTTATTTTTTAAACTAGAGTTTTTTTGTTGTTCAACCCATTTAAAAGCCATTTTGTTTTTAATGTTTTTATTACTTATCAACAATCTCAACGTTTTTACAAAAAAATTGTTAACTATACATAACATTTAAAAATACAACTTGTGACTCTTGTCAACAATTAATGGTCGTTATAAAAAACGTTATAATAATAAAAATATGCAAGGTGTGGCTTTTGTCAATAATTAGCAAAGCTAATTATTGACAAATTATTGGCGCACATTAAAATCATAATATTTTTGTTTAGGCATTCCAATCAGAACTGGAAAATTATCTTTCCAGTATTCCTGATTCATTGTCCACTACAGTCAATACCACTAGTCAAACATGGGTACTTGAGCGAAAGCTTCATCAAATCAATGACCAGTATAAAAAACTCATAAGAATGCTTTCCTTTAAAGGTAATCTCTTAAGCGAGTCTATTGCTAAGCATCAAGAATATGCACAAAAGTTGCAAGTTTTTCTACCATGGCTTGCTGAAGCAGAGCGTCAGCTGGCTCGTGAAATGCAAGAGACTATACCATCAGATCCAAAAAAGTTATATAAGAAGATTGAAGTTATTAAAGTAATTTATCAATTACTTATTTACATACTATTATTAATGCTCTTTCTCTCTCTCTCTCTCTCTCTCTCTCTCTCTCTCTCTCTCTCTCTCTCTCAATATATATATATATATATATATATATATATATATATATATATATATATATATATGTATATATACATATATATATATATATATTTATATATACACACATATATATGTATATGTAAATATATATATATATATATATATATATATATATGTATATATATACATATATATATATTTATGCATATATATACATATATATATGTATATATATAAATATATATTTATGCATACGTATATATATATATGTATATATATACGTATATATATATATTTATGCATATATATACATATATATATGTATATATATAAATATATATTTATGCATGCGTATATATATATATACATATATATATATATATATTGTGTACATATGTATATATATACATATATATATATATTGTGTATATATGTTTATATATATTTATGCATATTGGTTGTGTTTTTAACATTTTTAAACAATGAAAATATTTTTTTTCATAGCAATTTAATGGTGATGTACAGGCCCATCATCATAATCTTGTTAGTATTCAAATGTCCTCTGATGTACTTACTAATCTTGAAAAGCGAGATGATGAACATGTAAAGGGGGATACTGCTATTTATGCTCCTGGTGAGAGATTATTTATTTTTTTGTATATTTAGTTTTATATAAATAATATTTTTTAAAACAAAGTTATTGACAGTAAAAAGTATATAAGGTAAGTTTTAGAAAATTATTTTAATCAATATTAATATAAATTAGATCTAACTAATTAGAAGTAAGAAGTAGAATTATCTTTTCTCACAATAGTCTAATCAGCAGTTTTTAAGGAGATCATCTTTTCATCATAAAGAATGCCGAGTAGATTCTTTGTTATATAAGTTGTATTTATTCAAAATATTGGAAATATTTTATGTTAGATTCAAACAAAAAAGACACACATTGATCAATCCAACTGCCCAGCATTATTTTATATATTTTAATAATATAATATTTTATATAATAGAAAAACTTGTTAGAAGAAATGTACATTTAACATATATTGTAACTAGAAATATAATGTAACAAGAATACATTGAAACTAGGAACACGTTTTAAAACAAGAATACATTGTAACAGGAAATGTACATCAATTTGTTTTGTAAAAACATTACAAGCTATTGTCTTTTATAAATAAACTGATTTTTACTGGTACTCATTCAAAATTGTAACTATGTTTTTCAATTTGTAACAGTTTAGATAATTTTAATTTCGTACTTTTGACTTTTTTGAAAAGTTTTTCATTCTATTTTCAGTAAAAACCTTAGTTTTAAAGATTTTTTGAGTTAAAGCTTTACATATTAAATTTTCTTAGGTATGTGGCTTCGTACAACAACATCTGTAATAAAACGTTATGAAAACCTTAGTATTAACACTGTCAATTTTGAAAGTCAGCTGCAGTCTCTTTACATTACTGTGCAAAATTTTGTTGAAGGCATTGAAATAATGTTTAAATGGGGAGAATCAAGTTATGCAACTTTGAAAAAAATGAGTCCGATTTCTAGTGATATATTTACTCTCATTCAGCAAGTTAGAGAAATTAAGGTATATGTTATTTTTTAAGAAATTTTTTATAATTTAATTTTTATAATTTAAGAAATTATTTTAAAGAAATTAAAACATAAACTATTTATTAAAGAGATAAGGGTATATAATATATTATTTAGGAGAATAAATATATGTTATTTATGAAAAATTTACAGCAATTTAAAGTTTGTTTGTGTAAAGCATTTTTGTAGCTACTTTTAAACAACCAAATATTTATTTAGGTAACTCTAATTGAACTAGAAGGTCGACAACCAAGTCTTCTTACCCTTCTTCAAACTTTTGAAAAAGGGAAATCAGATAAATCTATTATGAAGCATATGGACCGAATTAATTCAATTCGAAAAACATTTGAAGAATTACAAAGAGATGCTTTCAATCGTAAGGAGGAATGTGTTGCATCTTATCTAAAATATGTTAGTGAATTTGAAATATGGCTTGAGAGAGTTTTAAAGCGTTTAGTATCTTGTGAGCTGTTAACAACAGATATTCTTGTGTTTGAAGAAAATCTATTGGTTAGTTTTAAGTTTTCATTGTAATCTTATTTGTTTATAATTGTTTAATATCTTTGTTATTATTATTATTATTATTATTAGCAGTAAGCAAACCATAATATGGGTTATTAGTAATTAAATCATTAGTAACAATAAAAACACATTAATAACTTGATATATAATCTGAAAAATTAAATACAAAATTATCTATAAATAATATTTTAAGTTTGACTCCCTATCAGCAATGTCATTGCTTATAGTTAATGACATAAAGACCGCATTAACATCAGTTAAGTTTTTTTAAAATCTTTCACAACCAGAAAAGAGTAGTCAAGTAAATCCTGCAAATACCTAAAAAAAGAAATGAAAAAAAAGATACAATTTTTAATTACAAAAGCATTATTTGCATTTTATTGTTAGTAGAATTAGGATAATAATATAACAGAAAATATAAAGAATAAAATAGCTATAACAGCCTAGGTCTATCAACACAAAACACAGTAACAATAGCGCATAGCATAAAATAGTTGTAAGTGCACATTACGTGTTTTCAGAATAATGAAAAAAGAAAAGAAGCTTCAGCTTTTCTCTAACTGTTGACAAATAATATAGTAAATATTAATATAGTAAATTTCACATCATATTAAATTTACAAAATTAAAAACACATTTCAACAGTAAGCAAACTAATCAAGTGATGACTAAGGCAACTTAAAAAAAAAAAAACATAATTATGTTTGAAATTATAAAAAAATTTAAAATCATTTAAATATAAAACTGTTGTTAATTGTTAATATAAATAGTAAAATTCATACTTTGCTTTATTCTAAAGTATCAAAAGTAAAATCAAATTAACAGACATTAACACTGTTTGACACTGAATTTTCTGGCAAAAAAGGTTTCTTTAATTAATAATTTTTTCGAGCCTAATATTATCCATTTCAATTTCACTATTATCATTAAACATATTACCAGTAATATTACTATTGTTACAACTGAATAATAAATGAATGTAAAAGAATCTTACAAATTATGATCTTTTCTAATCAAAGACTATTAGATCTTTTCTAATCAAAGACTATTAGATCTTTTTTAATCAAAGACTATTAGATCTTTTCTAATCAAAGACTATTAGATCTTTTCTAATCAAAGACTATTAGATCTTTTCTAATCAAAGACTATTAGATCTTTTCTAATCAAAGACTATTAGATCTTTTCTAATCAAAGACTATTAGATCTTTTCTAATCAAAGACTATTAGATCTTTTCTAATCAAAGACTATTAGATCTTTTCTAATCAAAGACTATTAGATCTTTTCTAATCAAAGACTATTAGATCTTTTCTAATCAAAGACTATTAGTCTTTGATTAGAAAAGATTAAGATTGATCACAAAATTATTTTTACCATAATGCACAAAAGTAATAAATGCACAATCTTGTAGAATAAATTGAAGCTATGTCAATCAGTATATTTTACTCTATATATATATATATATATATATATATATATATATATATATATATATATATATATATATATATATATATATATATATATATATATATATATATATATATATATATATATATATATATATATATATATATATATATATATATATATATATATATATATATATATATATATATATATGTGTATATATATATATATATATATATATATATATATATATATATATATATAAATATATAAATATATATATATATATATATATATATATATATAAATTTTCACGTACCTACAAAAAGTAGTATAACACTTTAAACAATGAAATATGGAAAAACATCATCATTTATTTTTCAACTAATTATTTATTTTTCCTATTCTGTTATTTTTTCTAAGAAAGAATATTTAGATACAGAGAAAATATTTTGAAATATAGTCACATTTATGTATATAAACTTTCGTGCCAACAAAAAACAGTCAGTTTTTATATGTTAAATACATAAATCATATATCTAATATAGTATATATCTAATATAAAATAAATCTGATATAAAATAAAACAAAATAGTAATAGTTTTTTTATCATTTTTTTAAATATGAATTTTAAAGAGTTTTTAAGAATTAGGCAACTTAGCTAAGGGTAATTCCATGTCAATTGAGCCAGAAAATTTCAAAAATGTCACCATACATCTCAGATTTTGCTGATTTTTATACAGTTGAGAGTACTTAGTAAAACAAAAAATCCTTGAAAATTTTAGCTTCTAGCTCCAAGAGGATCATGAAATATGATCATTTTACTTTTAACTAATCTTGGCCAGGCCCCTCTTGTCCCCTCAGAAGTGTGACCTTTGTTTAAAGGTTCCAAGTCACATAGCTTTAAAAATATTTGATCTTTTAACTTAAAAATTTGTACCTGGCTATTTTCAGGGTCGAAGAATCTAATGAAATAATCAGAAATGTAAAAAAAAAATTTTAAGTACTTGTAATTATCAATTTAAATAAATTTAGGCAATTTTTTATATACCTGGTTTTGATGCTCAAGAAAGCCATGTAGCCTTGATGATATAAAAAAAAAAATTGTACACATTATTCTATGTTTAATGATCTTTCAGAAAACATAAAAATTTTGATCTGCAAGTATATGGATTTCCATATATGGTTAACGGGGCACAGGCCCCACTATTTTGTAGCAGAATCTTGCCATACATTTTTCACTACCTTTCAGACTAGCTGGAACGATGAAAATTTTAGTATTTATGTAGTGTCAATAAATATGCATTTTAAAATTAAAAAAGGGCCCAAGACACTAGAGGAGGGGGCTGGGGGGATGTGCCCCACTTTTTTGACCGGAATCTTGAGATGGATTTTTCAGTATCTTCCAGACAAGCGTGAGCTTTGAAACTTTCAGCATTTGTGTAGTCCTGATGAACATGCTTTAAAATAGTTTCAGGTCAGACGACTAGAAGGTCCATGGGGCTGGGGCACCAGGGACCATGCCCCACTTATTTTCTCAAAAAAAAAAATTTTTTTTTTGTCTTAAATTTAAGATAACTTTGAAAATATTGTATTTAAATATTTTATTGCTTTATGCTTGTTTCGTTTTACTTCATTATTTACAAAATAAAATACAAAAAAAAGAAATTGTCAAGATAATGCTAAGATTAGCTTAGATGCATTGACGGTCAAAGTATACAAACGTCCATTTGTTGTTACAGGTGCATCAATTATACAAGTTATGTTGGTAATTGGAACCCAACACTCATCTACTCTAGATGGCCAGAAAAGTTTATTAAAAGGACCGTGCGGGTGCATAAATGTTACCATAACATCTTGCTCTATATTAACAACTTCATTGATCATACCAATCCAATCAAACGCATCATATTTACACATAATGAATTCACCAAATTTCAAGGCATCAATGTTAATTTGCTGATCATTTTGAGAACTTTGAATACCAGAAAAAGAAAAAATGCCTGTTATATGAACATCTTCACTTGTTCGTTTAAAGCTAATAGTATCTATAGATTCTGGTTTAAATTGATGATAGCTCCTAGTTCCAGGGATTGTTCTACTTAGCTCAAAACGTGTTTTCAAAGTGGTGCGCAATTCTGTCAGTCTTTCTTTTTCAATCTTGAAAAAAATAATCCCTTTAATATTGTTAGTACAGTAGTCAAACATTTTGTTACAATTCAATATCTGGTCATTTATGGGCCTTTGTAGACTTGCATTTGTAGTTAATCGTTTTACAATGCCACCAATACCATCACATGATGACTTACCATGACTTGTAGCAAAAAATGTCCACTCTGCATCAATGTCAAAATCATTTTTATGGAGACAGATATTGTAAAGGTTTTTGTGGTTTTTATACTGTGCAGCACAACCATCAGAAAAATAAAGAATCTTTGAAATTTTAGGATGATATTCTTTTAAATAGTTAACTATTTGTGTTTGAACTTCATACACAAAACCAGTGTCATGCTCATTATCTTCTGACATGAAACAAAACGATTTTTCTTCAAGTTGGTCATTTTCGTTTAATAAATAGAGGGCAACAGGGTGCAATGTGCATTGACTTTTGCACCAATGGTAACTTTGGATTTCATCTTGAATCACAAAAGTGAAGTTTTCTGCAAAGTCAACTAAGACAATACAGCAGTTTTTTGCTAAATTTTCCTTTTGTTGCTTTAGGTATCTTGATTGACATTTTGCAATGTAGGAATGAGCTGTTAACTTGTTTATTGCCTCTGATAACATCAATTTGTATTCTTCAATAGTTGTTGTCTGATAGATCAATGTCGTTCTGTCTGTTTTCTGCCACTGATTGAATGACACCTCCTCGTCATTGTCATTATCAATTAGTTGTGCATTCAGAAACTTCTTTAAAGAAACCATACCTGGACAGTTCGGACATCGATGAACCATGCACTCGTTACTTGTCACATCACAAACAACTTTTGTCATCATATCTTTGTAAGTACATTTCATTTGTATAGCATTGGTCAAGAGTATTGCATTTTGATGGAGGGTACATACACAAACAGAATGAGTGCCTGATGCTCCAACAGTTATACACCATTTTGGTCTTAAACTGCAAAACTTAGAAAATCCAATAACTTCTTGAGGATATTTAGTTTTAAAAGAAACATAAAGTTCTTTAAGATTACATAAAATAAGACGCTTTTGCATGTGTTGTTTTCTACCAATACTTACGTAATCTTTTTTACCAAGCATTTGTCTAGTAAATTCTTCATCATGGTATATATTGTTGACTCTATTTAATGTTATTTCTGAAAATGTTTTTCCTTTCTTAGTGCCTGGAACTGAAAAAATCCCACTCATTTTCTTTAGTTTGCGCGCTTCTTTAATTTGGTATATAGTGACGTTGAAATATCTTGCAGCAAAATTTCTTGACCAAGACTCGGTTGTAAATGTTAATAACTGAATTTTAGTTTTTTGGTCAGAAACAATTAACTTTTCTTTTATTTCTGCTGTTAGTTTGTCTAAATCATCACATTTACTTTTGTCAATAATTTTCGTATGAGGAATTTTATGCTTCAGTTCTTCTTCCCTAACATTATTTACTTCTGAAATATGCTCTTCATACTTTGACATTATTTTTATAACTTTACTTTTAGCAACAGATAGCCGTTGATGCTTTGGAATGCCATGAAGTTTTATGGGGGATACACCTATTGTTTCCAAACTAACATTTAATGCCTCTCGTGACTTTTCAGAAGTAGCACATGAAATAGATTCCTCAAATTCACAATTATCTTGTTCATGAAATTTACTGATTATAGCGTCAAAGCAGCTCCGACAAAGTTGATATCCAGGCACAACATTTGGAAAATTAATTCTCAATTGCTTTGCCATGTCTAATGTTATTACATGACTCCCTGAAAAGAAAAGAACAACTTGATTTTAGTAATTACCTATGAATATGAAAATTATTTGTACTTATTTCCATATACATTGCATAACCAGATCAGCTTTTTTTTCAAACTTTTATAAACTAGTAGGTTTTAATTTCATTATTCAAAAAAGATTTTACAATAATTTTTTATCAACAATATTTACCTTTGATTGCTTTTTTTTTTGATTTATGCTTGTCTAATAAATTGCAACATTTTGTGTGCTTCTTTTCAAAGTGTGTACCAAAAATCTTTTCATGATGAAGGCAGATTGTTAAAATTTTATCATCTGTTATTCCAGATCTCCAAATAAATTCTTCTCTGGCATCTTCTCTATAGCAATCAAATTTCTTTAAATCAATCTTTCTACAATAACTTATTTTATGACAAGTATCATTTAATTTTTTTCCAAAATCACACGAATCCATTCTTACTGTAACACTAAAAACATTTTGATATTAGTTTAAAAATGAGAAACCATTAGTAATTAATTCAATGAAAGCAATCACCATGGTAATACAAAACTAAATAGTGATTGATTTCTTTTATCTTACTTTGACAAAAATAAAGTTTTCTTTTCACAAAGTTTAATTATAATCAATTTGTTAATGTTAAAAATGTTAATGATGACTTTAATAGGTAACAAATTTCTTCTATACTAGTGTAATGACAGGATGTTTTTTGTTACTGTAAACAGTTCTTATTTAATAAAATAACTTGCTGTTAACATTTTAGAATTAGCAAATATCAAATAAAATAATGATTTTGAAAAATTGATAAATTTCTTTTTTATTGATATAATGTTATGACAGGATGTTTTTTTCTGTTAAAAGTTAATTAAACAACTTGCTGTTACCATTTTAGCATTAAAATATATTAATCTTTTTTAAATTAAAATTTTAAATTATACAAAATAAAATTATGGTAAAATCATTATTTTAGACAAAATTCTTATAAACTTTAACTTTCTTAAATCATTTTAAGAAAGATCATTGAACAATGATCTTTCTTAAGAATGATCAAAAACCAAATTGAACAAATATAAATCACAAAAATTTGTGGAAGCAATGTTACCAAAGATATGTTTAACATTGTTAAAAATAAAAATCTAAAAAAAAATTTTGAAGACAATAGTTTCATGTGTTAAAATGTGTTAAAAAAAAAAAATTTTTTTTTTGAGAAAATAAGTGGGGCATGGTCCCTGGTGCCCCAGTCCCATGGACCTTCTAGTCGTCTAACCTGAAACTATTTTAAAGCATGTTTATCAGGACTACACAAATGCTGAAAGTTTCAAAGCTCACGCTTGTCTGGAAGATACTGAAAAATCCATCTCAAGATTCCGGTCAAAAAAGTGGGGCACATCCCCCCAGCCCCCTCCCCTAGTGTCTTGGGCCCTTTTTTAATTTTAAAATGCACATTTATTGACACTACATAAATACCAAAATTTTCATCGTTCCAGCTAGTCTGAAAGGTAGTGAAAAATGTATGGCAAGATTCTGCTACAAAATAGTGGGGCCTGTGCCCCGTTAACCATATATGGAAATCCATATACTTGCAGATCAAAATTTTTATGTTTTCTGAAAGATCATTAAACATAGAATAATGTGTACAATTTTTTTTTTTTATATCATCAAGGCCACATGGCTTTCTTGAGCATCAAAACCAGGTATATAAAAAATTGCCTAAATTTATTTAAATTGATAATTACAAGTACTTAAAATTTTTTTTTTACATTTCTGATTATTTCATTAGATTCTTCGACCCTGAAAATAGCCAGGTACAAATTTTTAAGTTAAAAGATCAAATATTTTTAAAGCTATGTGACTTGGAACCTTTAAACAAAGGTCACACTTCTGAGGGGACAAGAGGGGACTTGCCAAGATCAGTTAAAAGTAAAATGATCATATTTCATGATCCTCTTGGAGCTAGAAGCTAAATCTTTCAAGGATTTTTTGTTTTACTAAGTACTCTCAACTGTATAAAAATCAGCAAAATCTGAGATGTATGGTGACATGGCCTGGCTCAATTGACATGGAATTACTCCTAAGCAAGTTTTGTTTTAATTTTTAGTGCAATTGGAAAGAGCTGAAAGCTTTTTTTTAGAGCAATTCAAAAGAACTGAAGTGTTTTTTAGTCACTTCAATTCAATTGTTTGTTTTTTTTCAATAGAAGGGTTAATAATAAAAAATTTTTAGACAGTAGAACTGGTACTGATTTGAGTAAATGTTCAGGCTAAATTTTTTTGATTAAAACAAAAGAATAATTGCATACTAAGAAAAACAATTTTTTTTATTTTAGTTGAAGCTTGGCTTCTCTGTTTTGTTGTAGGCCTAAAAGTCAGCACCATATACGTCACAATCTACAGACTTGATATCTTATTCAAGTGTGTTTTATTCCTAAGAGTTTTAGTACATGGTGTCATTGACTTTTTTGTTTGTGTACATAATCGATCTATTACGCAAACAAAAAAAATCAATGACATGTAAAGAACAATATCAACATTAAAGGCTAATAAAAGATCCCCATCCTTAAAAAGTTGACTGGACTAATTATTAGTAGAGGTATTTAAAAAATTCATAAAAATTAACAATAATTTGTTCTTCTATATAACATAAATATATCAAATGATAAATCTGAATGAATAAATGTAACGAATAAGCAAACACAAAGAAAAACATATATGAATAAAAAATCAATGTACCAGAGTAGTAGTTGTTAAATATTGTTATTTCATGTTAGCTTTTAGAAAACAATTCATGTTGGTACCTTATGGTTCTAAAATATCAATTTGAGATATAAACAATATGTATATATGGCATAATGATTTTTCTTGAATGGTTTTTACTGAATGATTAAAAGCAGTGAGTTCCAATAATGAAATCACCTATTAATCATTTTTAACAATAGACACCAACACAAAGGTAAGCCAAAAGAAACAACATTAGTAACATAAGTAACAACATTATGTTTGAAATGATAGGATTCAACGCATATTTGAATTATATTAATTTAGGATTTCTTAAAACTTTTTTTTCTAAATAAATAAGTTTAAAAGTAGTAATAAACAATTTATAATAAAATTTTTATTAACTCTTTTAATGTAAAAAAGTGCATAAAAATAGTTCTTATCCATACCCCTAATTTTTTTCTAAAAAATAGTTAGGCCTTATTCTTACACCTAATTTCTTTCTAAAAAAAATATAAGCTCAATAAAAACAAAACTGTTAAAAAAAAAAACAAGAACAAAGCTAAAAAAAATAAAATATGAACAATTTTAAAAATTAGAAGGGGTGATCCTTTCTAATTTTTATTTAATAAAAATGTAATATATAATTTTCTAAACTGTTTTATATACTTACCTCTTTTATAATACAGTGTTAATATTGCTATTATAATTTATCTAATATTTTTAAACTAATAAATAATAATTAAATTCCAGAAAGCAAAAGGTTTTAGCTTGCTTGGTTGATCATTCTCTAATGATCGCATTCATTTTGAGAACGCGCTCTTTCAAGAAAACCTAGTAACTAATTAGAACTACTTTATTAACAAAAGAAAAACAACAGTACTATTATTAAATTAGAGTGTTAATATTAAGATTATTATTATTATTGCTATTATTATTATTACTATTATTGTTATTATTATTTAACTGCAAAACATATCAGGTAAATACTGTTAAAAAATCAACCTAACAATTTATTTATAAACAATACTATTAAATTCTTTATTAAATTTAAAACAAAAAATTTGAAATTACTTAGAAAAAACATTTAATATTTAAAAAAAAATGATTTTCTTTAATAATAACAGTTTTTAATAAGTTCTGTAGTCTGTTGTAACTATTTTTCTTATATTTTGTATTTATTTTATGCTTTTATTTTATTATTTTTGTTTTATTGTTGTAAGTTTGCTTTGTTTTAGTAATATTTTTGTAATTTTTAGAAACTTTCTGAAGATGTGGAGTTTCATCGTCAAGCGTTTCAGTTTATTAATCAGTGTGGGCATGAACTCATTTCAATCAACAAAAGCAAACATACTTCTACCATATTACCTGTCTTAGATAAAGTAAACAAGATGTGGCAAGCAGTTGCTATACAGTTAATTAATCACACTAGAAAATTTGATGAAGTTGTTAAATGCTCAGAGAAATATCATTCAACATTGCAGCCACTTTTGCAATGGTTTGAAAAGATGGAGGGTCGTATTACAACTATTGCTCCAGTAGCAATTGATCCTCAAGTGATTTTGGAGCAATTGACAGAGCAAAAGGTTACTATAGTTACTAGGAAATATTCAAGTTTTAATAGTTTTAAAAGCTTTTTTCAAAGCAGAAAGTATTTTTATTATTTTAAATTTAGCATTTTTTTTAATGGTTTTAAGTTGTTTTTTAAAGGCACTGTTGAATGATGCTTGCAATCACAAAGGGACAATTGAAATTCTTACTCATATAGGAGAATCTCTAGTGTTTATTATTTATATTCAAGATCGAGTTGTTAAAGGTAAATTTTGTTTTTAAAGTTTTTAAAATTTTTCTGAAATGGACTACATTTGTGGAGGCTATTTAATTTTTTTATTTTTATTTTTCAATTTTTTCAATTTACAACACTCTCTCAGCTCTAAACTCTGAAACCTCTGCGTAGAGAAACAAGTTGAGATTTTATTATCAATATGCGATTTAATTTCATAGTCAACAATGAGCCCATCTGTTTTTACATTAGTTAAAAACTCAAATATAAGTTACTTCAAGCTTCCATTCATTGGAATGTATTCTAATTATACTAAAATGAAAGTTAAAAGATTTTTTAATAAATATTGCAAAGATGTTCTAAAACAATTAATATTTACTACTAACAAAATACAAGATAATTTTTGTTTAAAAGATCCACTTCCCATGCTGCTTAAATCTCATGTTGTTTACAAATTTTCTTGCGCTGGCTGTAATGCCAGTTATATTGGAGAAACTTTAGTGTTTTTTAAAATCAGACACTTAACAGCTAGAATTAATGAGCACCTTGGGACTGATAAAAAATATCTGGTCTTCATAATTTTTATTTATGCAAAACCATGTTTTTATTTTATAACCGTGTTTGTTTTTATGGAGCAATTTAGCTTAAATTTGTTAGCGAAAAAGTTATGAAAAACAACAAAACTTAAACAAATACTTGCTTTATAAGTAACGCGCGTTAATTTTACAATCAACTAATCAAAATTTTTAATTGGTTGTTTTTAAAAATTACATGTGCTTTGCGGACCATTAGTAACATTTTTAAAAATGTTAAACTTTATAAAAAATTTATCGTTTTGTATTTTACATTTTGTTCATGTACATATTAGTTTAAGTTCCTTAAGTTTTTAATATTGTTTGAGTATCCATTCTACTTTATTAGATACTTTTCTACTTCAATTAAAAGTTGGAATTACTTATGTTGTTTGAACAAAGAATGAGTTATGAAAGTTATAAGTGCGTTATAAAAGTATTAACACTGTTATAGTTTAATTACTTTTACAATGCAGTTAGAGAATAGTGTTGTTACTTTGGTAGTAAGTTTATTGTTTTGATTTGTTTTTTATAAGTTTTTCGCTAACAAATTTAAGTTAGTTTGCCCCTTAAAAACTAAGTACACGGTTTTGCATAAACTAAATTTTAAAACTAGATATTTTTCCAGATATTGCAAATCGCAATATCTGGAAAAATATCTGATTTTGTAAAATTTTATAAATGTATATAATTACTTTATTTGCAAACATGATTTTGATATTTGTTTACAAAGATTAATTTATAATACATTAATAATTCATCATATTCAGTAACATAAATGAATAATTTTAGAAGATCGACAATTGACTCCAATTGAACTTGAGGTAAAATCATGCCGTGATAGATATGATGATATAATTACAGTGCTTGAAGCTAGAGGTCTAAATCTTGAATCCACGTTGACCCAATCTGAACAATATCACGTAGCTTATAATGACATTATGGCTTGGTTAGATTGTGCAGAAGATATTCAGATGAAATGGAAGCCACTTGGATCTACTTTAGAAATTGTGAGATTACAATATGTTGAACACCAGGTATTACTGTTATAACTTGTAACAAGCTTTACTTTTTCTTAATTTTGTTAATTTGTATAATTTTTAAAATTTTATACATTCTTGCATTCATATATTATTTATAATTTTTTTGCAATTATATTAAAATAATCATATGTGTCTTTTAAAATTACATAAAAAACATAAAATGATTTAGATATTTCACAGAGATCTTATAAATGGTTCCCCAGAAATTCGCCAAATGCTTGAGTATGGAAAGGATTTGATTAAAGATCGTGAAACTGTACGCGGTGCACCTGCAGTACGATCTCAACTAGATATTGTTGTAAACAGATGGGAAATGATGTTAAGTACATCCAATAAGCGACAAGTTGATCTTGAAAATGCACTAGGTCAACGATTTAAAGAACGTGTATATCAAATAAATGTATGGATTAAAAAGAAAGAGCTCGATGTTCAGAGTTTTTGTCAGAAGAAACAGTCACCAGCTGACATTAACAAATATATTGGGGTATTGTTTTAATCTATTTGCAATATCTTTTTTGTATCTATGTTTATATTTTGCATGTGTCTTTAAACAGTTTTTATGAACTGTTAGGTTTTAAAATTTCAATCTTTGTACATTTTTTTTGTTAGTTTAATATTGTTAGCAATAATTGGTTGTATAAAAATATTATGTTATAAGATTCTATAAATTATTTTTAGGAGTTACTTATTGAAATACAGCGGTATGAGTATATCTTTTTAACAGTCCATCGTTCATCTAAACAGTTAACTGATGCTGGTCAAACAGATAAAATTCAAGTGTATGAGCTATTAGCTGAATTAGATGATCTTTGGAGTAACTTAAGCAATGTTTATCAGACATCTGAGTACTTTTCTGGAAAAGTAAGACTTAGATCACCTAAAGAATTGGAAAGTGATATAAAAATGGAAGATGAGGTAATGAACTAACAAGATTTCAAGTTTTAAATAAAAAGATGTTATAAATATTTTTGGTAGTTATTGTAGTGTTTGTTGATATAAATATAACAGAATATAAAATGGTGAATATAACTATTATGTTTTATGGCTACCATTTTAAATATACCTGTAAAATTAAAGTGAATAGAAATATGATTTGTTAACTTGATATAAATACGATGCTGTTTTTTATCATTTTTATTGTAAACTATGTGGTTTGTTTTTAGATTGCAAGTTTTTTGGAAGGAAATCGAAAGCGTAAAAAAATAAATGAGGATGAAATTCCACAAAAGTTTGCATCACTTGATACAGATTTTCCAGATAGTGAAAAAGAGAATGAAAATGAAGAATATATGTTACGGCGACCATACAAACCTGTACATTTTGATTTAAAGTTACCAAATCAACAAAGAATTATTCAACCAACTGTTGTAAGAAGAACTTATATGGATGAAAATAATTCTGATTTAATGAGCACCCAATCTGATCAACCACAGCAAGAGTTCATAACAATAGATGAAAATGGCAGAAAAGTGAGAAAAATTATTACAAAGAAGGTAACTCGTACTCAGAGACGTATTATTAGACGAAAATATATTGATGAAAATGGCGAAGAGCATGTGGAAGAAGTTGAACTGCCAGAAGGCCAAGAACCTGAGTATATAATAAACCATGGGAAGTCTTTAGATGAAGGAGCAATAATTATCCATTCACCAGATGAAACTGATACTGCTACTGAAGAAGAATTAGTAAGAGATAGCGAAGGTAATATAATAAAAAGGATTGTTAAAAAAGTTACACAAGTAACTAAAAGAACAAGAATCATTCGCAGAACAATTATTGATGAGGATGGCAACAGAAAAGTTGTAGAAGAAGAGGTTCCCATTGATAGCAGTCAAGTAATTGAATCTAATCAATACCAATCACTTCCTGTAAAAAGTTCCAATAGTCAATCAGTTTGGGAACTACTGGAAACTCCAAAAGTTGATCGAGTTATATCAATTCAAGTAGAAAGAGATTCCAATGGAGATGAACATATATTAAAATATAAGGAGTCTGTTTTATCACATGCTCCATTAAATATTATAAACATATTAAAAGAGTATGATGAAAGGAATGGTACTTCTAGAATTTTTGTAAAAACAAGTTGTATACAAAAAAAAGAGTTAATGCAACACTTGATTAAAGTTTATCCAAATGGTATTGAAGAAGAAGTGGACAATAAAATAGAAGTTTATCCAGAACAAAAAATTCAAATCGAAGAAACACAAGAGAAAATTCCTCTATACAGTTGTATTATTGATGAAAAGCCTGAATCTTTGACATCAAAGGAGATGAGTCAGACTGGTACTATTTCCAAAATCTTAAGATCTAAAGAAATCATAAAAGAATATTTACAGTATGAAACAAAAGTTGTTAACAACAGAAACGAAATAATATATGAAAATATTTTGATTCAAGTATCAGAAAACAATATAAAATCTGATAGGAATCTAATGTTGAAACATATTTCATCTTCTATAAATAATGGAATAGTTGAAAAAAATATTATCTGCTTAATTCCTATAAAAACAATGAACATTGTTTATATAAAAGGAATATATACAAAGGAAGGGAAAGAGTTAAATAATGAACAGCAAATAATTAAACGAGAAAATACAAACATTTTTAATGACAAATTAAACATCCTATTAAAAGGCCAATATGAAGGTAAAAAAGTGGTTATATCAACTAGTCCCGATCTTTATGAGAACAAAGAATCAAAACAAAATGTGACAACAAAAAATATAACAATTCAACCCAGAGGAGTCAAAAAAGTAATAGTTCTTTCTGATGGAACAAGAAAAGAGGAAAACGAGTTTGATCAATACGAAATAATAGAAAATAAAAAAAATAATTTCATTCCAACTCATAATATAAATTCAGAGTCTCAATCAAATAAAAGCTTAATTGAATTTAAAGACATTAAAAGAAAAACGGATGAAAAAAGTAAAACACAATCTAAACGAGCCAGACGACCTTCTGAAGAGACTCCTGAAGATGTCGATGATCCGATGAACGTGGTGGAGGAGTTTTCAGAGCCCGACAGTAGTCCTTACATTGACGACTCAGCTGAACCAACTGTGCAACACTATGGCCAGAGAAAACCTGAAGAGGAAAAAGTTTTCACCAGACCGCATTCGCAAGGTGAAAAATCTCCGGAATCGAAAAAGCATCCCAAAGATTCTCCTCACAAAGGTGCTGAGATTGATCAGCCAGTTTCAAGCCCTGTGGTAAAGAAAACAGTAGTGTTGAAAAAGAAAACTATCCGAAAGATCATTGTGCTCCCAGACGGTACCCGAAAAGAGGTGGAAGAAGAAGTACCTGCTGAGGATGATTCTGAAATGCCCAGCGACGATGCACACGTTCCATCAGTTTTAAGCCCTGTCGTAAAGAAAACTGTAGTGTTGAAGAAGAAAATTATCCGCAAGATTGTTGTGCTTCCTGATGGCACCCGAAAAGAGGTGGAAGAGGAAGTACCTGCTGAGGAGGAATCCGAAATGCCGTACAGTGATGTTCCTTACACTCGGTCGGAAGACGAGCATAGTAGCGTTTTCGGCAGTCAGACACAGAAAATGCCGACTCCTGTGGAAAGGGTGTATGTGACAAGAGTTTTGCGAAAACCCGACGGCAGTGAACACTTGATAGACGAATCTGAAACAGTGTTTCCGATGGAAATCACATCTGAGGATCTGCAGTCAGAAGTGGTGGAAAGCGAAGGCAAGGATGAAAGAGGTGTTTTCAGAGTGGTAAAGAAGCCTTTGCAGTTAACAAGAAAGAAAACCACCACTTGCTTGAGCGAAGTGTTGCCTAGCGGTGACGAGAGAGAGATAGAAAGGAGTGCGGAAGAATCACCAGAGTCTGAACAGGAGCCTACCAAATCCAGAAAGGTGGTCCGTTGTGAGAAGAAGCTGGCGAACGGAGAAACTGTTGTGGTCGAAGAAGCTCATTACATCAGTCCACTCACCTCATCCCTGAGTGTACCAGCCAAACCTGAAATCTCAGAAAGGACATTGAGAGGAAAACCCGCTCGAGTGGTGTGCAGAAAGACGGTGACCACCTATCATGTCAAAGTGTTTAGGAGCACAGTGCTTCGCAGCAACGGAAAAGCAGACACCTCCCCAGTAGAGGACTGTATCGAAGAGCCAATTGAGGCAGCTAGATTCACAATTGTCCGTAGAGCGGTGATAAGAAGTGACGGAAGCTCAGAGACCAGAGAGGAGCCTCGTTATGAATTGCCACAGGATGCCAAACCGACAGTTGAAGCAGTCACTGATAAGAATGGCAAAGTAACAAGAAGAGTTCGCAAAGTGCCTAAACCAGTTGTAACATATCGCAAAGTTTACAGAAAAATTATTCTTGCTCCCGACGGTACTGAAGCTGGCGTGGAAGAGAAAGTGGAAGAGAGTAAGCGTGCAAGACGACCTTCTGAAGAGACTCCTGAAGATGTCGATGATCCGATGAACGTGGTGGAGGAGTTTTCAGAGCCCGACAGTAGTCCTTACATTGACGACTCAGCTGAACCAACTGTGCAACACTATGGCCAGAGAAAACCTGAAGAGGAAAAAGTTTTCACCAGACCGCATTCGCAAGGTGAAAAATCTCCGGAATCGAAAAAGCATCCCAAAGATTCTCCTCACAAAGGTGCTGAGATTGATCAGCCAGTTTCAAGCCCTGTGGTAAAGAAAACAGTAGTGTTGAAAAAGAAAACTATCCGAAAGATCATTGTGCTCCCAGACGGTACCCGAAAAGAGGTGGAAGAAGAAGTACCTGCTGAGGATGATTCTGAAATGCCCAGCGACGATGCACACGTTCCATCAGTTTTAAGCCCTGTCGTAAAGAAAACTGTAGTGTTGAAGAAGAAAATTATCCGCAAGATTGTTGTGCTTCCTGATGGCACCCGAAAAGAGGTGGAAGAGGAAGTACCTGCTGAGGAGGAATCCGAAATGCCGTACAGTGATGTTCCTTACACTCGGTCGGAAGACGAGCATAGTAGCGTTTTCGGCAGTCAGACACAGAAAATGCCGACTCCTGTGGAAAGGGTGTATGTGACAAGAGTTTTGCGAAAACCCGACGGCAGTGAACACTTGATAGACGAATCTGAAACAGTGTTTCCGATGGAAATCACATCTGAGGATCTGCAGTCAGAAGTGGTGGAAAGCGAAGGCAAGGATGAAAGAGGTGTTTTCAGAGTGGTAAAGAAGCCTTTGCAGTTAACAAGAAAGAAAACCACCACTTGCTTGAGCGAAGTGTTGCCTAGCGGTGACGAGAGAGAGATAGAAAGGAGTGCGGAAGAATCACCAGAGTCTGAACAGGAGCCTACCAAATCCAGAAAGGTGGTCCGTTGTGAGAAGAAGCTGGCGAACGGAGAAACTGTTGTGGTCGAAGAAGCTCATTACATCAGTCCACTCACCTCATCCCTGAGTGTACCAGCCAAACCTGAAATCTCAGAAAGGACATTGAGAGGAAAACCCGCTCGAGTGGTGTGCAGAAAGACGGTGACCACCTATCATGTCAAAGTGTTTAGGAGCACAGTGCTTCGCAGCAACGGAAAAGCAGACACCTCCCCAGTAGAGGACTGTATCGAAGAGCCAATTGAGGCAGCTAGATTCACAATTGTCCGTAGAACGGTGATAAGAAGTGACGGAAGCTCAGAGACCAGAGAGGAGCCTCGTTATGAATTGCCACAGGATGCCAAACCGACAGTTGAAGCAGTCACTGATAAGAATGGCAAAGTAACAAGAAGAGTTCGCAAAGTGCCTAAACCAGTTGTAACATATCGCAAAGTTTACAGAAAAATTATTCTTGCTCCCGACGGTACTGAAGCTGGCGTGGAAGAGAAAGTGGAAGAGAGTAAGCGTGCAAGACGACCTTCTGAAGAGACTCCTGAAGATGTCGATGATCCGATGAACGTGGTGGAGGAGTTTTCAGAGCCCGACAGTAGTCCTTACATTGACGACTCAGCTGAACCAACTGTGCAACACTATGGCCAGAGAAAACCTGAAGAGGAAAAAGTTTTCACCAGACCGCATTCGCAAGGTGAAAAATCTCCGGAATCGAAAAAGCATCCCAAAGATTCTCCTCACAAAGGTGCTGAGATTGATCAGCCAGTTTCAAGCCCTGTGGTAAAGAAAACAGTAGTGTTGAAAAAGAAAACTATCCGAAAGATCATTGTGCTCCCAGACGGTACCCGAAAAGAGGTGGAAGAAGAAGTACCTGCTGAGGATGATTCTGAAATGCCCAGCGACGATGCACACGTTCCATCAGTTTTAAGCCCTGTCGTAAAGAAAACTGTAGTGTTGAAGAAGAAAATTATCCGCAAGATTGTTGTGCTTCCTGATGGCACCCGAAAAGAGGTGGAAGAGGAAGTACCTGCTGAGGAGGAATCCGAAATGCCGTACAGTGATGTTCCTTACACTCGGTCGGAAGACGAGCATAGTAGCGTTTTCGGCAGTCAGACACAGAAAATGCCGACTCCTGTGGAAAGGGTGTATGTGACAAGAGTTTTGCGAAAACCCGACGGCAGTGAACACTTGATAGACGAATCTGAAACAGTGTTTCCGATGGAAATCACATCTGAGGATCTGCAGTCAGAAGTGGTGGAAAGCGAAGGCAAGGATGAAAGAGGTGTTTTCAGAGTGGTAAAGAAGCCTTTGCAGTTAACAAGAAAGAAAACCACCACTTGCTTGAGCGAAGTGTTGCCTAGCGGTGACGAGAGAGAGATAGAAAGGAGTGCGGAAGAATCACCAGAGTCTGAACAGGAGCCTACCAAATCCAGAAAGGTGGTCCGTTGTGAGAAGAAGCTGGCGAACGGAGAAACTGTTGTGGTCGAAGAAGCTCATTACATCAGTCCACTCACCTCATCCCTGAGTGTACCAGCCAAACCTGAAATCTCAGAAAGGACATTGAGAGGAAAACCCGCTCGAGTGGTGTGCAGAAAGACGGTGACCACCTATCATGTCAAAGTGTTTAGGAGCACAGTGCTTCGCAGCAACGGAAAAGCAGACACCTCCCCAGTAGAGGACTGTATCGAAGAGCCAATTGAGGCAGCTAGATTCACAATTGTCCGTAGAACGGTGATAAGAAGTGACGGAAGCTCAGAGACCAGAGAGGAGCCTCGTTATGAATTGCCACAGGATGCCAAACCGACAGTTGAAGCAGTCACTGATAAGAATGGCAAAGTAACAAGAAGAGTTCGCAAAGTGCCTAAACCAGTTGTAACATATCGCAAAGTTTACAGAAAAATTATTCTTGCTCCCGACGGTACTGAAGCTGGCGTGGAAGAGAAAGTGGAAGAGAGTAAGCGTGCAAGACGACCTTCTGAAGAGACTCCTGAAGATGTCGATGATCCGATGAACGTGGTGGAGGAGTTTTCAGAGCCCGACAGTAGTCCTTACATTGACGACTCAGCTGAACCAACTGTGCAACACTATGGCCAGAGAAAACCTGAAGAGGAAAAAGTTTTCACCAGACCGCATTCGCAAGGTGAAAAATCTCCGGAATCGAAAAAGCATCCCAAAGATTCTCCTCACAAAGGTGCTGAGATTGATCAGCCAGTTTCAAGCCCTGTGGTAAAGAAAACAGTAGTGTTGAAAAAGAAAACTATCCGAAAGATCATTGTGCTCCCAGACGGTACCCGAAAAGAGGTGGAAGAAGAAGTACCTGCTGAGGATGATTCTGAAATGCCCAGCGACGATGCACACGTTCCATCAGTTTTAAGCCCTGTCGTAAAGAAAACTGTAGTGTTGAAGAAGAAAATTATCCGCAAGATTGTTGTGCTTCCTGATGGCACCCGAAAAGAGGTGGAAGAGGAAGTACCTGCTGAGGAGGAATCCGAAATGCCGTACAGTGATGTTCCTTACACTCGGTCGGAAGACGAGCATAGTAGCGTTTTCGGCAGTCAGACACAGAAAATGCCGACTCCTGTGGAAAGGGTGTATGTGACAAGAGTTTTGCGAAAACCCGACGGCAGTGAACACTTGATAGACGAATCTGAAACAGTGTTTCCGATGGAAATCACATCTGAGGATCTGCAGTCAGAAGTGGTGGAAAGCGAAGGCAAGGATGAAAGAGGTGTTTTCAGAGTGGTAAAGAAGCCTTTGCAGTTAACAAGAAAGAAAACCACCACTTGCTTGAGCGAAGTGTTGCCTAGCGGTGACGAGAGAGAGATAGAAAGGAGTGCGGAAGAATCACCAGAGTCTGAACAGGAGCCTACCAAATCCAGAAAGGTGGTCCGTTGTGAGAAGAAGCTGGCGAACGGAGAAACTGTTGTGGTCGAAGAAGCTCATTACATCAGTCCACTCACCTCATCCCTGAGTGTACCAGCCAAACCTGAAATCTCAGAAAGGACATTGAGAGGAAAACCCGCTCGAGTGGTGTGCAGAAAGACGGTGACCACCTATCATGTCAAAGTGTTTAGGAGCACAGTGCTTCGCAGCAACGGAAAAGCAGACACCTCCCCAGTAGAGGACTGTATCGAAGAGCCAATTGAGGCAGCTAGATTCACAATTGTCCGTAGAACGGTGATAAGAAGTGACGGAAGCTCAGAGACCAGAGAGGAGCCTCGTTATGAATTGCCACAGGATGCCAAACCGACAGTTGAAGCAGTCACTGATAAGAATGGCAAAGTAACAAGAAGAGTTCGCAAAGTGCCTAAACCAGTTGTAACATATCGCAAAGTTTACAGAAAAATTATTCTTGCTCCCGACGGTACTGAAGCTGGCGTGGAAGAGAAAGTGGAAGAGAGTAAGCGTGCAAGACGACCTTCTGAAGAGACTCCTGAAGATGTCGATGATCCGATGAACGTGGTGGAGGAGTTTTCAGAGCCCGACAGTAGTCCTTACATTGACGACTCAGCTGAACCAACTGTGCAACACTATGGCCAGAGAAAACCTGAAGAGGAAAAAGTTTTCACCAGACCGCATTCGCAAGGTGAAAAATCTCCGGAATCGAAAAAGCATCCCAAAGATTCTCCTCACAAAGGTGCTGAGATTGATCAGCCAGTTTCAAGCCCTGTGGTAAAGAAAACAGTAGTGTTGAAAAAGAAAACTATCCGAAAGATCATTGTGCTCCCAGACGGTACCCGAAAAGAGGTGGAAGAAGAAGTACCTGCTGAGGATGATTCTGAAATGCCCAGCGACGATGCACACGTTCCATCAGTTTTAAGCCCTGTCGTAAAGAAAACTGTAGTGTTGAAGAAGAAAATTATCCGCAAGATTGTTGTGCTTCCTGATGGCACCCGAAAAGAGGTGGAAGAGGAAGTACCTGCTGAGGAGGAATCCGAAATGCCGTACAGTGATGTTCCTTACACTCGGTCGGAAGACGAGCATAGTAGCGTTTTCGGCAGTCAGACACAGAAAATGCCGACTCCTGTGGAAAGGGTGTATGTGACAAGAGTTTTGCGAAAACCCGACGGCAGTGAACACTTGATAGACGAATCTGAAACAGTGTTTCCGATGGAAATCACATCTGAGGATCTGCAGTCAGAAGTGGTGGAAAGCGAAGGCAAGGATGAAAGAGGTGTTTTCAGAGTGGTAAAGAAGCCTTTGCAGTTAACAAGAAAGAAAACCACCACTTGCTTGAGCGAAGTGTTGCCTAGCGGTGACGAGAGAGAGATAGAAAGGAGTGCGGAAGAATCACCAGAGTCTGAACAGGAGCCTACCAAATCCAGAAAGGTGGTCCGTTGTGAGAAGAAGCTGGCGAACGGAGAAACTGTTGTGGTCGAAGAAGCTCATTACATCAGTCCACTCACCTCATCCCTGAGTGTACCAGCCAAACCTGAAATCTCAGAAAGGACATTGAGAGGAAAACCCGCTCGAGTGGTGTGCAGAAAGACGGTGACCACCTATCATGTCAAAGTGTTTAGGAGCACAGTGCTTCGCAGCAACGGAAAAGCAGACACCTCCCCAGTAGAGGACTGTATCGAAGAGCCAATTGAGGCAGCTAGATTCACAATTGTCCGTAGAACGGTGATAAGAAGTGACGGAAGCTCAGAGACCAGAGAGGAGCCTCGTTATGAATTGCCACAGGATGCCAAACCGACAGTTGAAGCAGTCACTGATAAGAATGGCAAAGTAACAAGAAGAGTTCGCAAAGTGCCTAAACCAGTTGTAACATATCGCAAAGTTTACAGAAAAATTATTCTTGCTCCCGACGGTACTGAAGCTGGCGTGGAAGAGAAAGTGGAAGAGAGTAAGCGTGCAAGACGACCTTCTGAAGAGACTCCTGAAGATGTCGATGATCCGATGAACGTGGTGGAGGAGTTTTCAGAGCCCGACAGTAGTCCTTACATTGACGACTCAGCTGAACCAACTGTGCAACACTATGGCCAGAGAAAACCTGAAGAGGAAAAAGTTTTCACCAGACCGCATTCGCAAGGTGAAAAATCTCCGGAATCGAAAAAGCATCCCAAAGATTCTCCTCACAAAGGTGCTGAGATTGATCAGCCAGTTTCAAGCCCTGTGGTAAAGAAAACAGTAGTGTTGAAAAAGAAAACTATCCGAAAGATCATTGTGCTCCCAGACGGTACCCGAAAAGAGGTGGAAGAAGAAGTACCTGCTGAGGATGATTCTGAAATGCCCAGCGACGATGCACACGTTCCATCAGTTTTAAGCCCTGTCGTAAAGAAAACTGTAGTGTTGAAGAAGAAAATTATCCGCAAGATTGTTGTGCTTCCTGATGGCACCCGAAAAGAGGTGGAAGAGGAAGTACCTGCTGAGGAGGAATCCGAAATGCCGTACAGTGATGTTCCTTACACTCGGTCGGAAGACGAGCATAGTAGCGTTTTCGGCAGTCAGACACAGAAAATGCCGACTCCTGTGGAAAGGGTGTATGTGACAAGAGTTTTGCGAAAACCCGACGGCAGTGAACACTTGATAGACGAATCTGAAACAGTGTTTCCGATGGAAATCACATCTGAGGATCTGCAGTCAGAAGTGGTGGAAAGCGAAGGCAAGGATGAAAGAGGTGTTTTCAGAGTGGTAAAGAAGCCTTTGCAGTTAACAAGAAAGAAAACCACCACTTGCTTGAGCGAAGTGTTGCCTAGCGGTGACGAGAGAGAGATAGAAAGGAGTGCGGAAGAATCACCAGAGTCTGAACAGGAGCCTACCAAATCCAGAAAGGTGGTCCGTTGTGAGAAGAAGCTGGCGAACGGAGAAACTGTTGTGGTCGAAGAAGCTCATTACATCAGTCCACTCACCTCATCCCTGAGTGTACCAGCCAAACCTGAAATCTCAGAAAGGACATTGAGAGGAAAACCCGCTCGAGTGGTGTGCAGAAAGACGGTGACCACCTATCATGTCAAAGTGTTTAGGAGCACAGTGCTTCGCAGCAACGGAAAAGCAGACACCTCCCCAGTAGAGGACTGTATCGAAGAGCCAATTGAGGCAGCTAGATTCACAATTGTCCGTAGAACGGTGATAAGAAGTGACGGAAGCTCAGAGACCAGAGAGGAGCCTCGTTATGAATTGCCACAGGATGCCAAACCGACAGTTGAAGCAGTCACTGATAAGAATGGCAAAGTAACAAGAAGAGTTCGCAAAGTGCCTAAACCAGTTGTAACATATCGCAAAGTTTACAGAAAAATTATTCTTGCTCCCGACGGTACTGAAGCTGGCGTGGAAGAGAAAGTGGAAGAGAGTAAGCGTGCAAGACGACCTTCTGAAGAGACTCCTGAAGATGTCGATGATCCGATGAACGTGGTGGAGGAGTTTTCAGAGCCCGACAGTAGTCCTTACATTGACGACTCAGCTGAACCAACTGTGCAACACTATGGCCAGAGAAAACCTGAAGAGGAAAAAGTTTTCACCAGACCGCATTCGCAAGGTGAAAAATCTCCGGAATCGAAAAAGCATCCCAAAGATTCTCCTCACAAAGGTGCTGAGATTGATCAGCCAGTTTCAAGCCCTGTGGTAAAGAAAACAGTAGTGTTGAAAAAGAAAACTATCCGAAAGATCATTGTGCTCCCAGACGGTACCCGAAAAGAGGTGGAAGAAGAAGTACCTGCTGAGGATGATTCTGAAATGCCCAGCGACGATGCACACGTTCCATCAGTTTTAAGCCCTGTCGTAAAGAAAACTGTAGTGTTGAAGAAGAAAATTATCCGCAAGATTGTTGTGCTTCCTGATGGCACCCGAAAAGAGGTGGAAGAGGAAGTACCTGCTGAGGAGGAATCCGAAATGCCGTACAGTGATGTTCCTTACACTCGGTCGGAAGACGAGCATAGTAGCGTTTTCGGCAGTCAGACACAGAAAATGCCGACTCCTGTGGAAAGGGTGTATGTGACAAGAGTTTTGCGAAAACCCGACGGCAGTGAACACTTGATAGACGAATCTGAAACAGTGTTTCCGATGGAAATCACATCTGAGGATCTGCAGTCAGAAGTGGTGGAAAGCGAAGGCAAGGATGAAAGAGGTGTTTTCAGAGTGGTAAAGAAGCCTTTGCAGTTAACAAGAAAGAAAACCACCACTTGCTTGAGCGAAGTGTTGCCTAGCGGTGACGAGAGAGAGATAGAAAGGAGTGCGGAAGAATCACCAGAGTCTGAACAGGAGCCTACCAAATCCAGAAAGGTGGTCCGTTGTGAGAAGAAGCTGGCGAACGGAGAAACTGTTGTGGTCGAAGAAGCTCATTACATCAGTCCACTCACCTCATCCCTGAGTGTACCAGCCAAACCTGAAATCTCAGAAAGGACATTGAGAGGAAAACCCGCTCGAGTGGTGTGCAGAAAGACGGTGACCACCTATCATGTCAAAGTGTTTAGGAGCACAGTGCTTCGCAGCAACGGAAAAGCAGACACCTCCCCAGTAGAGGACTGTATCGAAGAGCCAATTGAGGCAGCTAGATTCACAATTGTCCGTAGAACGGTGATAAGAAGTGACGGAAGCTCAGAGACCAGAGAGGAGCCTCGTTATGAATTGCCACAGGATGCCAAACCGACAGTTGAAGCAGTCACTGATAAGAATGGCAAAGTAACAAGAAGAGTTCGCAAAGTGCCTAAACCAGTTGTAACATATCGCAAAGTTTACAGAAAAATTATTCTTGCTCCCGACGGTACTGAAGCTGGCGTGGAAGAGAAAGTGGAAGAGAGTAAGCGTGCAAGACGACCTTCTGAAGAGACTCCTGAAGATGTCGATGATCCGATGAACGTGGTGGAGGAGTTTTCAGAGCCCGACAGTAGTCCTTACATTGACGACTCAGCTGAACCAACTGTGCAACACTATGGCCAGAGAAAACCTGAAGAGGAAAAAGTTTTCACCAGACCGCATTCGCAAGGTGAAAAATCTCCGGAATCGAAAAAGCATCCCAAAGATTCTCCTCACAAAGGTGCTGAGATTGATCAGCCAGTTTCAAGCCCTGTGGTAAAGAAAACAGTAGTGTTGAAAAAGAAAACTATCCGAAAGATCATTGTGCTCCCAGACGGTACCCGAAAAGAGGTGGAAGAAGAAGTACCTGCTGAGGATGATTCTGAAATGCCCAGCGACGATGCACACGTTCCATCAGTTTTAAGCCCTGTCGTAAAGAAAACTGTAGTGTTGAAGAAGAAAATTATCCGCAAGATTGTTGTGCTTCCTGATGGCACCCGAAAAGAGGTGGAAGAGGAAGTACCTGCTGAGGAGGAATCCGAAATGCCGTACAGTGATGTTCCTTACACTCGGTCGGAAGACGAGCATAGTAGCGTTTTCGGCAGTCAGACACAGAAAATGCCGACTCCTGTGGAAAGGGTGTATGTGACAAGAGTTTTGCGAAAACCCGACGGCAGTGAACACTTGATAGACGAATCTGAAACAGTGTTTCCGATGGAAATCACATCTGAGGATCTGCAGTCAGAAGTGGTGGAAAGCGAAGGCAAGGATGAAAGAGGTGTTTTCAGAGTGGTAAAGAAGCCTTTGCAGTTAACAAGAAAGAAAACCACCACTTGCTTGAGCGAAGTGTTGCCTAGCGGTGACGAGAGAGAGATAGAAAGGAGTGCGGAAGAATCACCAGAGTCTGAACAGGAGCCTACCAAATCCAGAAAGGTGGTCCGTTGTGAGAAGAAGCTGGCGAACGGAGAAACTGTTGTGGTCGAAGAAGCTCATTACATCAGTCCACTCACCTCATCCCTGAGTGTACCAGCCAAACCTGAAATCTCAGAAAGGACATTGAGAGGAAAACCCGCTCGAGTGGTGTGCAGAAAGACGGTGACCACCTATCATGTCAAAGTGTTTAGGAGCACAGTGCTTCGCAGCAACGGAAAAGCAGACACCTCCCCAGTAGAGGACTGTATCGAAGAGCCAATTGAGGCAGCTAGATTCACAATTGTCCGTAGAACGGTGATAAGAAGTGACGGAAGCTCAGAGACCAGAGAGGAGCCTCGTTATGAATTGCCACAGGATGCCAAACCGACAGTTGAAGCAGTCACTGATAAGAATGGCAAAGTAACAAGAAGAGTTCGCAAAGTGCCTAAACCAGTTGTAACATATCGCAAAGTTTACAGAAAAATTATTCTTGCTCCCGACGGTACTGAAGCTGGCGTGGAAGAGAAAGTGGAAGAGAGTAAGCGTGCAAGACGACCTTCTGAAGAGACTCCTGAAGATGTCGATGATCCGATGAACGTGGTGGAGGAGTTTTCAGAGCCCGACAGTAGTCCTTACATTGACGACTCAGCTGAACCAACTGTGCAACACTATGGCCAGAGAAAACCTGAAGAGGAAAAAGTTTTCACCAGACCGCATTCGCAAGGTGAAAAATCTCCGGAATCGAAAAAGCATCCCAAAGATTCTCCTCACAAAGGTGCTGAGATTGATCAGCCAGTTTCAAGCCCTGTGGTAAAGAAAACAGTAGTGTTGAAAAAGAAAACTATCCGAAAGATCATTGTGCTCCCAGACGGTACCCGAAAAGAGGTGGAAGAAGAAGTACCTGCTGAGGATGATTCTGAAATGCCCAGCGACGATGCACACGTTCCATCAGTTTTAAGCCCTGTCGTAAAGAAAACTGTAGTGTTGAAGAAGAAAATTATCCGCAAGATTGTTGTGCTTCCTGATGGCACCCGAAAAGAGGTGGAAGAGGAAGTACCTGCTGAGGAGGAATCCGAAATGCCGTACAGTGATGTTCCTTACACTCGGTCGGAAGACGAGCATAGTAGCGTTTTCGGCAGTCAGACACAGAAAATGCCGACTCCTGTGGAAAGGGTGTATGTGACAAGAGTTTTGCGAAAACCCGACGGCAGTGAACACTTGATAGACGAATCTGAAACAGTGTTTCCGATGGAAATCACATCTGAGGATCTGCAGTCAGAAGTGGTGGAAAGCGAAGGCAAGGATGAAAGAGGTGTTTTCAGAGTGGTAAAGAAGCCTTTGCAGTTAACAAGAAAGAAAACCACCACTTGCTTGAGCGAAGTGTTGCCTAGCGGTGACGAGAGAGAGATAGAAAGGAGTGCGGAAGAATCACCAGAGTCTGAACAGGAGCCTACCAAATCCAGAAAGGTGGTCCGTTGTGAGAAGAAGCTGGCGAACGGAGAAACTGTTGTGGTCGAAGAAGCTCATTACATCAGTCCACTCACCTCATCCCTGAGTGTACCAGCCAAACCTGAAATCTCAGAAAGGACATTGAGAGGAAAACCCGCTCGAGTGGTGTGCAGAAAGACGGTGACCACCTATCATGTCAAAGTGTTTAGGAGCACAGTGCTTCGCAGCAACGGAAAAGCAGACACCTCCCCAGTAGAGGACTGTATCGAAGAGCCAATTGAGGCAGCTAGATTCACAATTGTCCGTAGAACGGTGATAAGAAGTGACGGAAGCTCAGAGACCAGAGAGGAGCCTCGTTATGAATTGCCACAGGATGCCAAACCGACAGTTGAAGCAGTCACTGATAAGAATGGCAAAGTAACAAGAAGAGTTCGCAAAGTGCCTAAACCAGTTGTAACATATCGCAAAGTTTACAGAAAAATTATTCTTGCTCCCGACGGTACTGAAGCTGGCGTGGAAGAGAAAGTGGAAGAGAGTAAGCGTGCAAGACGACCTTCTGAAGAGACTCCTGAAGATGTCGATGATCCGATGAACGTGGTGGAGGAGTTTTCAGAGCCCGACAGTAGTCCTTACATTGACGACTCAGCTGAACCAACTGTGCAACACTATGGCCAGAGAAAACCTGAAGAGGAAAAAGTTTTCACCAGACCGCATTCGCAAGGTGAAAAATCTCCGGAATCGAAAAAGCATCCCAAAGATTCTCCTCACAAAGGTGCTGAGATTGATCAGCCAGTTTCAAGCCCTGTGGTAAAGAAAGCAGTAGTGTTGAAAAAGAAAACTATCCGAAAGTTCATTGTGCTCCCAGACGGTACCCGAAAAGAGGTGGAAGAAGAAGTACCTGCTGAGGATGTTTCTGAAATGCCTTATGATAATGTGTTTACTTCTTTCTCAGATGTTTTGTTGCCATCAAATATGCGCTTATCAGATCAGTTGCTAGTATTGTATCCAGATGGTTGTTATTATGATGCTATTTCAAAATTTACCTCAGATTTTACTGGGGATATTAAAGATTTATTTTTAACCATTTGTAATGAGTCTCTTTCTAAATGTTACTATATACCAGTAGAACGTCGTATTATGAAAAAGTTTTTATTACAATCTTCGATTTCACCTGAACAATTATTATTTGAGGAAGTTTCAGTACTTCCTTTAGGTGTTGTTGATGGTAAGCCTTCTCATACAATTTCTGAACACTTTACTGAATTGCAAAAAGTTAAGGTCAATCCTGATAACTCTGAGGATATTGTGGAAGCTTTACGGCAGCCAGGTTTTGAAGTTTTTGATGAAAGTCAGGATGATCCTCAATATTTTACTTTAAATGTTTCTTGTGATTCTACCGAAACAAAATCTTTAGTAAAGAAACCCCTTGTGATTACCCCACTATATTTGTCTCGTTTCGAATATAAAGTTGAAGAACCTGTTGATTTGAGTTCATCTTTTGTAGTGAGAAACAAAACTTGTTCTATTTCAAAAAGAGTTGATAACTGTACATTCTATCAAAATGGCTCTGATCCTATTGTTATATCTGTTATTTCTGTCCCATATGAAATTAATCAAAGCGATTTGTGTCATCCTAGTAATGATTCCAATGTTCAATCTGACAGTTTTAAGATCAATAATTATTCTATTATTCTTAAAAAGTTGGAAAGAAATCAATCTGGAGTATTATGTAAGGTTGTCATTGAACGTCCTGTTTATGTTGTTACACAAAGAACAGTTTATCATAAAATTGTTTTAACACCAAAACGTGATGTTAAAGAAGTTGTAGAAAATCAAGAATTAATGCCAATTGAAATACCTGAATCAGTTTTGGCTCCTTGCTTATTAGATAGGATTGTGAATCCTCAAAACGAATCCCTTCCTCACAGCAGTGATGCAGAAATTGTAGAGCGAATATTAACTGAACGCTTTGTTCGCCAAGAAGATGGAAAAGAAAAGTTGATTGATATGTTTGAATTGATTAATCCAATTGATGAAAAAGCAATCATTAAACAAGATAAAATATCTGGTAAAAAAATATGCCTTACTGAACAGGTAAAGGTTACACGAAGAATGGTTAAAGATGGAATTAATGAGAAAGAAGTTGAAAAATTACTTGAAAAAGCAAATGATCCTTTTGAAAATGATCCAGATGTGTATACAGACTTAACATATTTTGTCAAAGTTGGTGATAAGCCCAGAGTAATTGAAGTGTTGCAAAGCAAATTTCCTTATGTAATGATCGTAAAGAAAGACTTCAAGAATGTTGTTGACCAAAAGAAAAAGTCAGAGAAAAAGCTTATACATACTTTAATAACAAAAAAAACATTTACTCGCAAAACAATTGATTCGCCTAAAAAAGGCGCGAAGGCATTAGAAGAAGATACTTTTGAGATACCAATAGAATTCAGTCAAAAAGCTCCTGTGCTATCCAATAAAGAAATTAAGGATGGTAAAGGCACCCTAATCAAGCGTATAGTTTACAAACCTAAGAGTGTGATAACAAAGAGAATGATTTATAAAAAGTTGATTTACACTCCTCAAGAAGTAAATGATTTACCTTCTTTTGTTAATACTAATGATTCTAAATTATTGGAAAATAAAAACATTTCTAAATCTAACTCACCCACATCTAAACGAAATTTGCCTACTTCTAAGTTAAGCTTGCCTAGTAAAGATAAACCTGAATCAAGTCCTAAAAAAATCCCTAGTTCTGTTACAAAAAAAGCTAATAAACAGGTCAAACCATCAGATGTATCTGAAAAAGATAAATCTAATTCTTCTGTTGATCCGAAAGCAAAGAAAGTTGAGCCTATTGATGATGAGGTATTAGAACCTATATCAGTTACTGGTGAAGAGCAGTCACCTATTATTTTAGATGACTTTGGAGATATAACTCAAGTAGTTCAACCACTTGATTCCTATGACTTTGAAGATTCACCTCATAGGCCTAAGCTTTATTCTTTGACAGATGATGATAGGTCAAAGTTAGTTAATCAACTCTTCAGAGCTCCAAGTGCTTTGGAAGATGATGATTTAGAAGAAATAAGAATAAAACGTTTGCCAAAAAAGGTTAAAGATTCTGCTAAAATTTTACCATATGACCAAAGAAAGAAAGAGTTACTGGATCCTTTAAGAAATAAATCAACTGAATTGCTTTTAAACTTTGGAAAACAAAGAAACGAAATAAATGAAATATGGTGTTATATTGTTTCAGATTTTTCTGTTGATCTTTCATATGAAGAGTTTATAATTTGGCTTAGTTTTGTTGAAAATGAAGTTTCTTCATTAAAGTTGATTTCTGCCAAATATGAATCACTTGTTAAAATTAAGGAATACAAAGAGGTGAATGAGATAATTGATTTTTATTTAAAATAGTTATTGTATTTTTTTCAAAATGCTTTTATTACTACTACTATTACTGCTGTTGCTATTACTACTACTACTACTACTACTACTACTACTACTACTACTACTACTACTACTACTACTACTACTACTACTACTACTACTACTACTACTACTACTACTACTACTACTACTACTACTCCTACTACTACTACTACTACTACTACTACTACTACTACTACTACTACTACTACTACTACTGTTGCTGTTACTATTACTACTACACTACTACTACTACTACTACTACTACTACTACTACTACTACTACTACTACTACTACTACTACTACTACTACTACTGTTGCTGTTACTATTACTACTACTACTACTACTACTACTACTACTACTACTACTACTACTACTACTACTACTACTACTACTACTACTACTACTACTACTACTATTACTGCTACTACTGCTACTACTTATAATAGTAATAATAATAATAATAAAAATAATAATAATAACAATAATAGAAACAATAACAATAGCAATAGTAGTAGTGATAATCACAATAATAATTTTTAAAAAAATTTAAAATTTTAGTTTATGCTAAGGTAAATCCATTTTCTTGATTAGGAATTTCATAAAGAGCTAGTTAAATATAAACCAGTCATTGCAAAGATTGAAAAAGTAAGACCTGCACTTCTTGAGAAACTATCTAATGATGCAGATAGGGATCAGTTATCTAAAGAACTACTTGAAATTACTACTCGGTTCAAAAAAGTTTATCCTTTGTCAGAAGAATGTCTTAAAGAAATTTCTGATATTACTCCATTATCAAAAGAGCATGAGGATTGTTTCTTACCTGTCAGTACTGTAATAAATGAAATTGAAGAAGACTTGAAATATAGACCTAGAATAGGGGTGGATTTAACCAAGATAAATGATGAAGTAGCTAGAATAAAGGTGAGGTGTTTGTTTTAGAATTTCCTATTTAAGATGTTTCTTTTTTATTATTATTATTCACTTTTTTCTTTTGTAATTTATTTTATTTACATTTGCTGTTTTGTTTTTATTTGAATGTTTTTTGTTTTTTTTAGGGGGGGGGGGGCATATTTCATTTATTTTCTCAATAATATTTTAGTTTATTTACTTTTTGGTCATCTTTTAGTTCATTTATTTTCTGGTCTGTTTTTTTTTATTACTTTTCAGGTTTGATTTTTTTAAACTTAGTTTTTGATCCGTTTTTTTTTTTTTTTATCTTTCTTTAATTGTTACTTACTATTTTATCTCTTTAATAGACTGTAAAAGAGAAACTTGATAAAAGCAAACCATTAGTTCGTAAACTGAAAAATTCTTATTTCAATTTGCATAAATATTCTACAACAAAAGTGGAGAAGAAAGAAATTGAGGAAGAAGCTTTAACTGCAATTGAAAAAAATGATGAGTTGCAGCATTCCCTTGATCAATATTTAGAAGAACTTGATGTTCATAAAAAACAAACGCAAAAGTTTTTTGAAAACTTTGATTGTATCAGAAGTTGGGTGCCTAACATAAAACATAAAATACGAGCTATTGAACCTGTTTCGAAAACACGCAAAGATTTAAAGGACCAGCTTAAACAACTGGAGGTAGTCATTTAAATATTGTTATTTTTTTAGTTAGTTTTACATATTTAAAAAGTATTTATTATTACTATTGACAATTTTTTTTTTTCATGAAGGCAATGAAGAGCGAAATTGAAGAAAAAAGACCAATTATATTTTCTGTAGATGAAGCTGGTCAATGGCTTTTAAAACATACAAGACCTTCTGACAAAACTAGAAAAGAAGATTTAACTGTTAATGAAATTGAAGACAAAATGTTAGAAGTTTCAAAAATAGTCGGCCAGCTTAATGAAGAGATTAGCAGTCGACGTCACAGTATAAATGCAATGCTTTCTAAAGTGGAAACTTTTGAAGAGTCCATAGCAGATTTTGATAAGTGGTTGATTTCTGCAGAGAAATCAATATCATCTCAAAAACCAGTATCTGTTAATCTTGATGAACTGAAAGATCAAGTATTAAAACATGAGGTAAAAAAAATTTTTTAAATTGTGTTTTGTTCTGTTAATATAAATTAAAAGTAAAAGAAAAAAATAGAAAAATAATTTTATAGCTTTGTGAAACTTTTTTTATATTGTATTAATTTAGGCTATACATGAAGATATATTGCAACATGAATCACTCATCTCTTCATTGAGCCATGCTGGTCAGCTTCTTACTGATGACTTGTCTAAAAAAGATGCTGTAAGTTCAAGTGTAAAACCATTGACTGATCGTTATAACAAGTTGTGTATTATGTCAAATGAGCGTCAAGAATTACTTAGAAAGGTGTTGCCTCTTTTAAGAGGTTATCTTAATCTCAACAAAGATGTAGAGGAAGCCATTGCACAAGCTGAACCAGTTTTAAAATCAATTCAACCTGTTGGTATTGAGCTTGAAAAAGCAATTCAAACTGCACATGATATAAAAGTTTGTTTATTTAACTTTTGTTGTTTTTACTGGATTTTACTAAAATATATATATATTTTAGTATATGTGTGTGTGCGTGTGTATATATATATATATGCGTGTGAGTGTGTGTATATATATATATATATATATATATATATATATATATATATATATATATATATATATATATATATATATATAATTTACTTTTCAATTAAAGTTTAAAAGTTATTTTTTTATTTTAGCATGCGATTGACGTGCTGGATCAAAAGGAACCTTCTGTTGTTCATCTAATAGAAGATATTCAATTTGTTGAGGAATGTATGCCAGCCAAGCAAGTTGCACCACTTAAGAAAATAGCTATGGCAAATGCTTCTAAATTTAATGACTTAAGAGCAAAACTAAAAGAAAGAGACCATTTATTGAATCAAGAAACAGCAGACTCTGAAAGGTTTATTGAATTGACATCATTGTTAGGAGTCAAAACAAAAAAAGCTGAATCAATGCTTAAAGATATTAAAGTTCTTGGTAAAAATATTGACACTTTAGAAAATGCTCTTGATAAAGTGAAGGAAATTTTTATTATAATTGAAGAAATCTATGAGATTATCCCAGAGGTAGAGAAAATGACAGTTCTACTTACTACTTATTGCAAAAATGATTCAAAATCATTAAAAGTGATTGATTCAAAAATATCAGAGTTAAAAACAACAAAGAAAAATGTTGCTACTCTATTGAAAACAGCCAAAGATGAAGAGAGTGCATTTTTAAAGCTTCATCAGAACAATAAAGAGCTTGAAGACCATCTTCAAGATATTTCCCTATGGCTTCCAAGTATTGAAGCAGAGGTTGTAAAAACAACACCTTTATCTGCTCTCTGGACTATACTTAAAAAACAGCATGATGAGAATGGGGTAAGACTGTTAAACCTTTTTTGAATAATTAGTTTTTAGATTTTTTTTTGTTTTTTTTTTTTTGTTTTTGAATTTTATAGTATAAATTTATTTATAATTTGTACTCTTAAATTTTTAATTATTATTTTATACTATATTATTGTTTATGCTAGTTATTAAAATTAAAATATAAATAAAAATTAATAAGTAAAATT
>NC_061157.1:68339258-68604258 GCF_022113875.1 Hydra vulgaris
AGTTTCAAATGAACATCCAAAGGAAGTAACAAATCTTCAAGATGTAACTGAAGATACAAATAAATTAAATAAAAGATGGTCAAAACTGGAAAAAGAAATTTTAATTTTCAAATCACGAGTTGATACTTTGTCAGTTGTTATTAATAAATACTTTAATGGCTACAATGCTGTTGATAAAGCAATTGATGATTTATCAAGTTCATTAAAGTATCAACCATCTTTTGGCATTGATAACGATTTAGCCCAAAGAGAATTAGAAAAAATAAAAGCAAATATTGACCTATGTAGCAAAATTAAAGAAGATCTTGATGTAGTAGTTTGTTCTTCAACTGAATTTGAGAAGGTTGTTGATGAGTATGATGGTGATAGTTTGTCTGTTAAGGAATCAACAAAAAGACTAAATTCCAAAATGAAAGATGTTCAAGATCAACTGCTTGTTAAGAAAGATGATGTTGAAAAAAAGTATAAAGTGTTATTGCAGTTCCTCGATACATTAAAATTGGTTAATGATTGGAACAACAGTTCTAATCAAAAGCTTGTTACTGTTGGCTCAGTTAAACTCACATCAGATCAAATTAAAGCTCAGCTTGAAGTTGTGAATGTATGTATTTTTAAATATTACCTTCACATAAACATTTTTTTCTTGTTATAAGTTATGCTTTTTATTAAATTATTAAATTTATTTTGTTTCTAATAAGAAATATATTGCAATGAAATATTTTTCTTAATTTTTTAGAATTAAATTTTTTATGAATAAAACCAATTGATGTTTTATAGGGTTTAGAAGAAGAGTTGTCTCGCATACGTCCAAGAATGCAGGTTTTACAAGATTCTGCAAACTGGTTAATTGATAAAAATGGTGATGATCGTGTTGCAGTTAATAGCATAAAAAATAAACTTGATGCTGTAATTAATCCTATAAATGAATTAGCAAAAAAATTGAATGAAAAACAAAATATTCTTCAATCCTCATTGTTACAAACACAAGACTTTGAAACAATACTGAATGATGGCTCTGATAAATTGTCAAAAGCAGAAGTGATGATGAGCAGAGAAAAACCACTTTCCTTAAAATATTGCATACTATGGAAACAAGATGAAAATTTTCGTGCTTTTGAAGTTGACACATTACAAATAAATCCGATTATTGAAACGCTGGTGAAATCTGCAAAAAATATTATGGATTTATCAGACGGACAAAAAGATGCAGATAACAAAGTTAAAGAATTAATTAAACGAAGAGATATCCTTTGTAATAAAATTAAAGATAGGCGTGATGAATTTAATGTTCTATTACCCGTAGCTAAAGAGTATGAAGCAATAGAAGACATCTTTAAAAAAATAGTTACTGAGTTAGAAGATGAGTATAAAAAAGTTCAAAATCTTCCAAGAAGTCAACAAGAGTGCGAAAATCAGATCATGCATATCCAGGATCTTAAAAAGAATATAGATACTGCTATGTCCAAGCATAGTCATTTTATTTTCAGCTATGATAATTTAAAATCTTCATCTAAAAAAATTAAAGAAACAGCGGATGAACAAATTGTTAATGATGATTTTGTCAACCAGAGTAAACGATGGGATACTTTACAAATAAATGTTAATGAGACTTTTGATCAGATTAAAAAAATGCAACATTGTTTTGTGAAATTCCAGGAAGCTCGAAAACCTGTTTCTGATGAGTTAGATCATTATCAAGTATTTCTTTCAAACATTCAACCATTTGGTCTGGATATTCCTGTTGGTAAAAAGGCACTAGTCAACTGTGAAGAATTTATTAAGAATATAGAAAAAATAACAAGAGAGCTTGATTTAGTTGTTAAAACTGCTAATGATTTAACAGATATCTATAAAAACTTTGGTGCTGATCCATGGTCTATAAAGGCTGAAGTTGCAGATTTAAATCAAAGATTTGAAGAGATGAAAAAACGCTTTCAACAGTGCAAAAATAAACTTGTTGATGAAGTGAAATCAGTAGAAAAATGGACTCATTCCACCCTTCAACTTGATGAATGGATTAAGGTTTTCACTGATAGTTACAATCTTATTCAACCTATCAGTACTTTACCCGAATGCATCAAGCAACAAATTATTGAGGTTGAAGATAAGTTGAAAGATATTGATGCAAATAATTCAAAACTCAAAGAAGTTCAAGAGATCAGTGAAGAAGTGTGCAAAAACAATGTTGGAGATTTTGCTGTGAAATCAGAAGTTGACCTAAAAATAAACAAATCTAAAGACCTTGTGTTAAGAATGAGATCTAAACTTGTTGAACGCAAAGCCAAACTAGAAAATGTATTATTAGATTCACAAGAATTGCATGACTCATGTGATGATTTTGCTGATAAGTTAACTCAGATGAAAAAACTAGTAAACAAATTGAAACCTGTTTCTGCAAAATATACAGTTGTAAAAAAACAACATGAATCTATAGTGTTATTTTTGGAAGAAATACACCAGCTTGAATCTATTTATCAACGACTGGAAAAAGCTGCTGGTAAAGTTTTAAGTGGTAATAATTCGTTAGAAGAAAAAATCTTAGTTGAAAAAATTAAAGACCTGCGAACCACTTGGATAGATTTGCAGTCAGTTGTGAAGCAAAAGAAAGAAAAAATTGAGTTTGTTTTACCGTTGTCCAATGAGTATGAAAAAAGCACTCAAGAGTTTACTTCTTGGTTAAACAACATTGAGGAAAAACTGATATCTGAATCTATCAGAGATCCTAAAACTAAAGAAAACATTGATAAAAAGATGGAAATAATAAAGGTTTTGATATTTTAAAATCTTTTTCACCTTTTTTTTTTTTTGTGTGGATATTATTAAAGCAATTTTCAGTTTTTTGTGAGTGAATTTTGAATTTTTTTTTTTTTTTTTTGCAGGGTTTTAAAAAAGATATAGATAGCCATACACTTGATTACAAGTCAATTTTGGAACTAAAAGAAAGTTTGTTAAGTAAGTGTGAAGATCACATTGTCGAAACTGAAGAAGAAGTCAAATCAATTACTGAAAGATGGGAAAAGTTACAATTTAGTGTGGATGATTATAACACAAATATAGTGTCTTTAAAAAATAGTTTGAATGTTTTTGATGAAAAAGTTGACTCTATAGAAGATTTTATAGTGGAGTGCGAGCAGTCAGTTAATGATTTAGAACCTGTTGATATAGATAAAGATAAAGCAAACAAGCAAGTTTTGCTGCTTAAGGTTTGATAAAATTTAAATGCTTCAAGTTATTATATTATCTTTAGTTATTATTTAGCTAAATATTTTTTACATTAAAAGTAAATTTATTTCAAATTATAAGTGTATTCTCATGAATATTTGTACCATAATGTAATATATTTTTCTCCACAGGATCTGCTAAATAACTTATCTGATAAAAAACAAGATTTATCTCAAGTAGAAATTTTAAGTCAAGAAATTTGTACCAATAATGACCTTGATCCAATAACTGTGAAAGACAAACTAGCTGAATTAAATAACAAGTATGCAAACATAAAGTTTGTGATTACTTCAAAAAAAGATAAGTTGGTTGAATATGTTATGATAGTTGAAGAGTACTACATAATAGTTGAAGAGATTTCTGAATATGTTCTTTTCATAAACAAGAAAGGAGTTTTTAAAGAAGCTCTTAGTACAGAACCTGATTGCATCAAAAAACAAATAGCAGAAATTGAGGTGATTTCTTCTTTTAGTGTTTATGTTTAATTTTAGAAAAATTATCTTTTAAATGATTTAATTTTTGTACCAGTTTTTTATTTTTTTATTTTGATTAATTTTACTTTAGGCTAGTTAGACCAGTTTTTTATTTTTTATTTATTTTACTTTAGGCTATTCAAGATGAGTTTATTGACAAGAAACCAAAGTTAGACAGAGCTAAAAAACTTATGAATGAAATTATAAAAGAGTGTCAGGATAATTTCCTTGTATGTCAAGAAGTTACATCGGTGTTTGACAGTGTAAGCAGACCTATGGAAGATTTATGGTTGAATATCGAAGTTCGTCAAAACAGACTTCAAGAAGCATTAGGACAATCACAAAAATTCCAAGAAACATTTGATGATTTCTTAGATAATTTAGGAGTTTTAGAAGAACGCATGTTTAAAATAAAACCTGTATCTGCAAAACTTTCTATTTTAAAAGAGCAGAAAAAAGAACACGATCAAATACATAACGATATTCTACAGCAGGAACCAGTCGTTGATGATCTGTTAAAAAAAGGGGAAGAAATGTTAAGTAGTGTTGAAGCTGGAGAGGAAAAAACAAAAATCATTGAACGAACTGAAAAAGTTAAAGAACGCTATCTTAACATTAAAAAGGATTCAGTTGCAAGACAAAAGAAACTTTTAGATCAACTAAATTTTACCCAAAAGTTTGATGACGAAAATTCTTCGTTTAAATTATGGTTAAATAGTTCAGAAACAAGAGTCAATGAAGCCGAACCACTTCCGTGTGAAGAAGCAACTATTACCAGAAATTTGAGAGATGCAAAAAATCTTCAGCGTGAAATTCTTGAGTGTAAACCAAAATTAAAATTGCTTGAAGAGCTTTGTAACTGTTCTGTTTCTAATGCCGATGTTGATCAGTTAGCTGTAAAGAGTGAATATGAGAAGTCATATACTCGCTATGTCAAACTTAGTACTCACGTAAATGAACAAGAAGCAAAGCTTCTTGAGTTATTAGACTTGTCCCAAAAGTATTTAAAGTATTTAAAACCAATTAATGAATTGCTTGATGATGTTGAAGTTTCTGTTGTTTCCAATATTTCTATACATGGAGTAGATATGGAAAAAATATCAAAGGAACAAGAAAGTATTAACTGTTTGATGAAAAAAATTGTTGAAATTCTACCTACTATTAAAGATTTTAATGATACTAGTAAGTTGCTTGCTGATAAAGCTGATAATGAGTCTCCTGAACAAAATATTTTAAAAAAGAAAATTGATTCTGTAAATGAACGTTATCGTAAACTTCGTGATCAACTTCACGAAAAATACGATCAGCTTAATGATTATTTTTTCAAAGCAAAAAAATACAATGAGTGTTGTGAAGAATTTGCAGTTTGGTTTTCTACAATTTTAAAGTCACCATGTATTGCTGAACCTATTGGTATCACCACAGATGTATTAAGAAAACAGTTGCAAGATGTCGAAGTATATTTTTATTTAAAATTTAAATAATTTATTTAAATTTTTTTCAATAATATCAAGGTTTGAAATAAGTAGTACTAGACCCCTATGATCTGTAAAACTATTTGCCTTAATAAAATGGGATAATTGGCTGTCAGTCATGTTATCTTGAAGTATGACTTCAAGCTGTGTAGCAGGTCATATAGGTCTTTGTTTGGAACTTATTTTGAGCCCTTTCATGCATATATATATATTTCACTAACACTGACAGTTTTTGCAAAATTTAAATGCTTGAACTAAATTTGCATAAATATGGATGAATTACCATGTTTAAATTATGTTGACACCATTTTAATTATATTTGCACATGTTTTAATTAAACTTATTTATAATCGTGTTTGAACTTAACTATAAATTGCCATGCAATTATTGAAAAAGTTTTTTTTTTTTTTTGGGGGGGGGGAAAGTGCATTTGTATATTCTTTTCACCTTTGATTGGTAAAGAAATAAAATGTTAATTTTTATTTGTTATTTTTATTATAGAATGTACAAGATGAAATTATCAAAAAGAAACCCTTATTGCAAACTTGTAGTGATAATGGAGAATGGTTAATTCGAAATTGCAGATCAAATTCAGCCTTAAAAGATAGTATCAATGATAACTTAGAGAGAAATCATGATAACTTTGATAATTTTGTTACTAAAGTAGAAATCAGGCATAAAAGAATTCAAAACTCATTATTGAAGAGTGAAGAGTTCCAAAGTACATTTGATGGTTTGAACTCATTATCCAAAACATTAAATGATGAAGAGCCATTGACTGTTGATTATGAAAGTTTATCTCATATTAAGAATAAGCATGAGGTTGGTTGTAAAGTTTTTATTAATTTATGTAATTTTAATTTTTTGTTTTGTTTCAACTTCTTTTATTTTTATTTTTTATTATTATTAAATAGTTGGTACATTTGGACGTTGTTAGAAAGGAACCAATTTACAATGCTATGATTCAAAATTTTAATAATCTAATTGACTCAGCTGAATCTGATTCTGAAAAAGAAGCTTTACAAGCTAAACTTTTAGAAGCAATTAATTATTGGAGAGTTATCAAAGACACATCGTATAAGCGAAAAGAAGATATTGAAACACTCCACCCTGTTCTTCATAAACATGAACAAAGTTTGAAAGAGCTAGAATCATTTGTCTATGACTCAGAAAAACGTAAAGAAAATTTAAAATCAGTATCGTTTGATAAGAAAACTCTTTTGAAACAGATTAGTGACTTAGAGGCAAGTCTATTTGATTTTTTTTTATTAGTTTTAGGCATTGCAAAGTAGTAGTATGGTTATTGTTTTGTTTGTTTTCTTCTTCTTCCTGTTCTTTTTCTCATGACCGCAGTGCAGTGTATTAATGCATTTGTATTTCATTTTAGGAATTTATGAAAGACATTGAAAAACACAGCCACTTGTTTGATCACTACCAAAACACCTGTAAACCTATTTTTCACCTATGCAATAAGTTTTTAATAAAAAAAGGTGTACCTGAATTGCAACACAAAATCGCAAAGACTGAAGAAAGATGGAATAAGCTAAAACAAGATGTTATTCAGCGAGATAAAATTTGCAAAGAAAATTTAAAGAAGATTGATGATTCTTTTATGCAGTTAACACCACTTGATGAATTAATCACAGAAGTAAAGAAGGTTTCAAAGCAACCATTATCTTTTGGAGATGATACTGAGAAACTTAAAGTTGAAATGAAGAAAATAAAGGTATTAGTAGTTATTTATTTACTATTTATAATAACATTATTTATTACTATTTTGTTACCATATCTTAGCAGTATGATTGTTTTTACTATAAATTAATTTTCTGTTTTAGAAACTAAAGGAAAGTTTGAGCGATAAGAAACCAGTTGTTGAGCATCTGCTTAAAGAGATACCAAAATCTCTTCAAGAATCCGAAATAAATCCACAGCCATTTGAAGAAAAAATCACATCTATAGACAGACAATTTGATGATTGTCAACTAAATTTAAATGAAGCTGAAAAGCAGCTAGATGAAGAGCTTGATAAAATTGAAAAATTTATTGATATATGTAAATGTTTAAAAGAGTGGTTACCAAAAGCACATTCAGCTTTGGAAGATCTTCATGTCTCATCAGAAAACGAAATCAAGAAACAAGTTGAAAAACTAAAAGTATTATAATTATTATATTTTTAATGCTATTTTTTAAAAACATGTAATTAGTTTGTGGAGGATATATGTATGTTTGTATGTGTGTATATATTTGCTTATTAATTTACAACAAATCAAATTTTATAGGATATTGAAAGCAGTATTGTTGATCATAAACCAGAACTTTTAGCTGCTGAAAAATATGGCTCTTTATTGCTTGAGACAAATAAGGATGTGCCTAAATCATGTGCTGTTATTGCAGATAGGTTGAACGATGTTACTATTCCATTCCATAATTTAATCAATAAAGTTGAAGATAAACAGAAAGATCTTTCAGCAATACTAAATGCTTTTGAAAATTTTAATAAAGAAAAGAAGCCAATTGAAGAGTTGATTACCAGCACTGAAAATATATTAGACAATATGGAACCTTTTGAACTTGATGTCCTAAAGGGCAAAGAACAGTGTCAACAACTTGATGTAAGAAAATTGAAAAAAGGTTTTAATTGGTCTATAATTTTTTTCTAATTTGTTAACATTTTTTTTGTTTATTTTTTTAAGGAGCATTTGCTAACATTGGAAAAACGTAAACCAGAGTTAAGAGGTATTAATCGTGTTGGTCAAGCCTTAATAAGACAGCTACATGATCCTACACAAATCGAGAAGCTTCTAGACAACTTGAGTGACAAATATTTTGAAACTTTAAGAAAGACAAAGGAAAAAACTATTAAACAGAAAGATTCTTTGGCTAAAGTAATCGAGGTCATTACCATAATTGAGACTTTAGAGGTATGGATCGAGGAGATTTATGAAGTTATTAATCTATTTGATTCAAGAACTAAAACTCCTGAGGAAATTAAGAAACAGTTAATAAGTATTGAGGTATAGATTTTTTTTCAACAAAAATAATTAAAACTTCTTTTATTTTTTTATTTGCACTTTTAATCTATTTTATAAATATTTTGTTTCAGAATGTACGAGTTAGTTTAAGAAATGTTGGATCTCCTAAGCTGAACGAGTTAAAGGATATTAAAAACTGGTTTATAAAAAATAATCAAGACAGCATTGTTCCAATGATTGAAATGCGTGCAAAGAAAATAGAAGAACCAATAGCAATTATTCCTCAAAAGCTTGATGATTTGGAAAATCAGTTACAAGATTCATTAAGTGAGACCAAATTATTTCTTGATAATTTTGATGCTCTTTCTCGATGGCTTGGTAAGATAGAAAATACTGTTAAAGAACAAAAACCTCTGTCTGCTGATGAAACCATAAACAATCATCAATTAAATGATCAAAAATATGTCATTAATGAAATAGAAAAAGAAGAACCAAAGTTTTTAGAGCTTTTTGAATTAGATAAACAACTCTCAAGTGTCGATGATGATCCTTTAGGAGAAAAGCTATCTAGTATCAAAGAGAGATGGGATAAAATGAAAATCCAGGCACTTAATCGCAATTTGTCTCTTAAAAAGATCCACGATTTAATAAGTAAATATAATGACAGTAAAAGAAATCTCCTTCCATGGCTTGAAAAAATAGAAAAGCAATGTGATAATTTTGATTTTATTAAAGTTGATTCAGCTGAACTAAATAAACAGGAAAAGGATCTTTTGGAAATATTTGAAGATTTTATAAATCACAAATCAATTGCAGTTGATACAACAGATTCAGCTACTTTATTGATAGAAGAAGCAACGCATGACACAGAATCTGTAGTTAAAACCAAAAAAAATATTGATGAAAGAATGCAAGCTGTTCAAGAAAAATTAGATAATTCAAAGAATAAAATTAATAAAATGAATGAAACAGTGAAAAAATTTGATTTGAAATGCAGATCTGTGGAAGATGTTTTAAAAAAGGTTGATGATGCCGTTGTTCTCTCCTGTCCAATGATTGATGACAATGAAAAATGGCTAGATTGTGTAAATAACCTTAAAGATATGACCAATGAAATGGCTAGACAAAGAACAGATATTAACGATCTTAAAAAGCTTGGAGATAATCTCCTCAGTATTGATAACAAATCCTCTAATGTTGCATTTATTCATACTATTACAACTTCTCTATTGAATAGATGTGATGAGCTAGATAATAAACTTAAAGAAAAAATATGTAAGGCTGAAAAATACATCAATACTACTAAAGTGTTTAAAGAAAAATTAGCTGAAGTTAAAGAAAAATCTAAACCTTTATTTTTGAAATCAAGTTCTTTACAGCCAATCGGAACTACACCCAATAAAGTAAAAGAACAGTTAAAAGAAGTTGAAGAGTTACAATGTGATGCGCAGAAAGTCTGCAACTTATGCAATGAAGCTGAAATATTTGCAAATGAATTGGATGTATTTTACACAAAAGAAATTGTTAATGAGTTCTTAGAAAACCATTTAAGCTCTCCAAAACAGTCTCTAGGTGACTTAAATGAATCTTTAGACAAAAGAGAAAAGGTTTTAAAAGAAAAGCTAAATGAATGTGGGGCTTTGCAAGATCAAATTGACGACTTTGTTCGAAGAATTGAAAGCATTCACAAAAGAGTTAAAGAACAAACAGTCAAGCCACTTTCAATGAAACCTGGATCAATTGCTGTTAGTTTAGGAGTTCTTGAGGTAAGTTTTATTATTTGTTATTGTTTTTATCTGATTTTATTTTTAAATAATAATTTTTTATATATTTTTTATCTTTTATACATTGCTGAGATATTAATTTTTGACTAGGTTATAATAAAAGATAAAAGTGAAGAAAAGTCAATATACACAGTATTAATTGACCAGTTAGAAAGCTTGATTTCAGCAAGCAAAGAACCCAATGAACAAGCTTCATTGAGTTTAAAAGTAAAGCAAATAAAAGAGCTGTGGTCTGCACTTGATAATGAAAGTGAAAATGAACTGAAAAAGGAAAAAGAACTTTATGCTAAATCAAAACACCTTGATGATAAAATAAAAGAAATTGAAAAGTTGGTTAGCAGTCATAAAGAAAAACTACTGTCTTTAAAACCTGTTTCTTGCTCTCCTGAGGTTCTTGCCATTCAGCAAACCGAAATCAATGTAATATTTTCATTTTTTCAAATTCATTTTTTTGTTTTTATGTTTACAAATATCTTTTTTACTTTATAAATTTTGTGTAGAAAGAAAGATTAAGATAAAAATATAAAATAAATGTGTTTGTGTTTCAGAGTCTCCAGAAAGATGCAACAGCTCATTTGGTGATGCTTGAAGACTTAGAAAAAATGTTTAAAGAAGTCAAATTTTTGTGCTCAGCAGATGCATCTGAAGTTGAGCTAAATCTGAATGCACTAAAGGCGCAATGTCTTGAATCTCAGAATGTTGGAAATAAAAGACAGAAGGCTGTGTCAGATATCCAGGACAATGTTGCAAAATTTTTTGATGTACTACGACCATGTAAAGAGAAATTAGTTAAAGTGGAAAAAGCTGTAAATGATTTGACTATATTATCTGATGATAAAGATAAAATAGTAAAGTCACAAGAAGATCTAAAAAATTTAGGAAAACAAATTGAGGATTTGGATATCAGGGTTACAAATTTAAATGCAGTTGTTGACAACTTACAAAATAACCATCCTGAATCAGATTCAAAACAACTGCGTAATGATACTGATGAAACAAAAAATCGTGTTGAAAAGTTAAAGAAGGTGCAATGTGAAAAGATGAATGAATTAGAAGTCCTTTTAAGTGACTGGAATATTCTTGAAAATAATATCAATAAAGCTAATGAAGTGATTAAAGAAACAAGCTTAGCATCTAAATCAAGTAAACCAAAGGCTTTAGATGTTGCTGATCTTGATGCAATAACAAAGAATATTCAAGTAATAGAAAAGAGTTTTAAAGAGCATCAACCTCTATTTGAAGATATTCAGAAGCAAGGAAAAAAACTAAGAGAAAAGGGCATTGTTTTGTTTGAACCTCAACTCTCAGGTATTAATTTTCAGTTTAAAGAAGTTCAAAGCTGCATTCCTGAACAATTTGCAGAACTTCAAAGGATAAAAGACCAGTTGAATAATTTCGACAAGAAGCTATTAATAGCAGAAGGAGATATCTCTAGCTTAGAAAACTCACTTGATGAACAAGCTCCTGTAGGTGCAGATAAAGAAACTTTAGAAAAACAAATTCATGGTATTGAAAAATTAATTCCTGATTTAGAAAAGCTTAAAGAAAAGCTATCACAGCTTAATTATATAAGATCAGATTTAAATTCAAATTATCCTGATTCTGATAAAACGAAACTTAATGAATCTTTTAATAATGTGAATGATAAATTGAACAGTATAAGTCAAAGAATATACGAAAGACGAGCCAAACTAGAAGGATTATTGTTACAATCTGGTCAATTTGGAGACGCTATTAAATCATTATTGGGATGGTTAGAAGAAGCAAAGGGAGTATTAGACGGCCAAAAACAAATTAATGCTGCAGATGAAAATGTTTTAAAAGCCCAAATTCAGGAGCAAAAGCTTTTATCAAAAATGTTTACTGATCGTGAACCAAGCTTAAAACATTTACAGAAAACAGCTAAGGAATTACTCTCTTCGACAGAAGATCCTGAAAAATTAAAAGAAATTGAAGAAGATCTAGCCAATTTTACCAATGAATGGAACTCAGTTAGTGATAGGGTTACCAAACGTAAAGATGATCTTGAGCAGACACTTGTAAATGCAGAAAAGTTCAATAAAAACATAACTGATCTTGACAAGTTACTTGTTGAACTGGATGAAAAAGTTAGCTCAGAAAAAAATGTACCATTTGGTGATGCAAAAAAAGTTGAAGAGCAACTAAATGAAATGAACACTATTGATGAAAGATTGAAAGATTTTCAAGATCTATTGGAAACTGTGGAACAAGATGAAGCAGATCTTCTTTCTATGTGTACTCCTGATGATTCTACTATTGTTAAAGAGAAAAGAAAGAAATTAGTAAACAAATATGAATGTTTGGCAGATAAACTTTACAAAAAAACAAGCAATCTCAAAAAAACTGGTGATATCCTCAAAGAATTTTATATCTCTGAGAAAACTTTAGATGAAAATATTGAAGAAATTGAAATGAAATTGAAATCTACAGATGTGTCTGATGAAAAAGTAAAAAATTTGCAAAAAGAAATTACAAAATGTAAACCCATTTTAGAAAACCTGAAAGACCAGTCTAAAGAGCTAAAGAAACTTATTACACCAAATGACTATCCGCAGATAAAAAAACGAGTAGAAGTGGAAGAAGACAAATTGAAAGAACTTAAATTAACTGTTGACCAATGTGCTCGAGAAATGTTCATGGCAAATGAAAAGATAGATGACTTTAACTATAAGGTTGACGATTTAAGCAAATGGACAAATGAAAAATTAAAAGAGTATAGATTGTTAGAACCAGTTGCTGTTGAACCTGAAAAAGTTAAAGAACAACTTGCTCAACAACATATTTTCTCCACTGATTTATCAAGCAAAGAAGCTGAGTTCAAAGAAATCTATAATATAAGTGATGCAATAGTTAATGCTTGCAATAATGAAGAAGCTGCTCCAATTAAAGAAAAAGTTGATAACTTGAAGTACAATAAATTACAACTTGATAAATTTGCCACCGAAAGACAAAATCATTTGGTAGAAGCATTATTATTATCACAGCAATTTACTGATGTTCTAAAGGAGGTAGTTTCCAGGTTGTTTAGTACTGAAAAGCTGTTGAAGGTACTTGAAGAGGAAAAAGGTAAAGGTGTAGAGTTACAAAAAGAGAAGATCAATACAGTTGAAGAAAACGTTAAACAACTTCAGCCGTTGATGAGCACACTACGAGTTACTGCTGATGATCTAATTAAACTCAGTGGACCTGGACAGAGTTCTGATAACATTAAAAAGAAACTTAGTGAGTGTGAAGAGCGATGGAATTCCTTAAAAATTTCAAGTGAAAACAAAGGTATAAAAATTGTTGCTGCTGCTGAACAAGTGGAGGCTATTTGGAATCAAATTGATAATTTAATTGAAAAAAATCAAGCTATAAAAGAAGAATTTAAGGACCAAAAACTTCTACCTGTTAAGGAAAGTGAAATTATTGAAGAGATTCTAAAATTAGAAAAGCAAGAAGCTGCATTAGAGCTATTAAATAAGCCAGTCGATTACATAAATAAATATATTAGTGATGCAATAAAAGAAGACAGCAACTCTTCTTCTTCATATGCTCTAAAGGAACGTCAAAAGAAACTGAATAATTTATGCAAGTACAACACAGCCACAGCTATACAGCGTAGGGAAACTTTAGAAAAGACTCGAGATGCTGCCCAGAAGTTCTGGCTGGTAATAGACAAACTAAAAGAAACTCTGTTAGATGTTCAAGTCAAAATGGATGATGAAGTTGAGCCGTGTATTGATTCAATTGTTTTGGAAGAATTGATGAAAGATCATGAAGATTTACATAATACATTGAACAGTAATGAGGACATGATTAATTCTTTAATGGAGACCACTCCTATCCTAGTTGCAAATGCTTCACCTGAAAATAAATCGGATGTTCAAAAACATTTATCTGATATTACAGATCAATGGGACAATCTTGAGGCTCTTTGGAATAAGAAGAAATTTGACATGGATGAAGTCAAAAATAATCTTGAAGAATATATTGAAAGTAAAGATTTTGTGAATGAATGGCTGTCTCTAGCTGAAAATAAAATGGAAAAGAAAAAAATTTTACCAAATGGAATCAAAGAAATAAAAGAATATCTTTCTGATCAGCGAGATTTACAAAAAGATATGACAAAACATCAAGGTGAAATTGTGCTTTTATCCCAAAAAGCTGAAGCATTAGCGAGTAAAGTTGGTGATGATGATGAAGAGAAAGTGCTTGAGGAGTTAGCTGAGATAAAAAAACGTTGGGATGATTTGTTGGAAAAGTTTTATAAGTTACAAACACAACTTGATGATACACTTTTAAACCAAGGCTTTTTTGGAATTGCAATGGAAGAGTTACTTGCTTGGGTTGCAGAAACAAAGACAGAGCTTAAAAACTCTCAACCAGTTACTTATAACACAAAGTTAATTGATATTGAAACATCAAAATTGAAAGCAATTTCAAACGATGTTGAAAGTCATAAACCAAGTGTTGAAAATTGCAAGCTTTCAGCTAAAAAACTAATTGATAATGGTAATTCAACACCTGAACTCGAAAAAAATCTTTCTGAGTTAAACTGTGGGTGGGAAGAAATTCAAGATCTTCTTAAAACTCGTTCAAATGATTTAAATGAAGCAGTAGAAAATGCAAGTGTATTTGAAGATAAAGTTCAGGAATTATCCTCATGGATTACACACTCCAAATCTTCACTAAAAAACAAAACTCCTTACGGTGGAAAACTTGCAATAGTCAACAAACAACTTGAAGAACATCAAGAATTTATTTTAGAGTTAGAAATACACGAAGAAATATATTTCAATGTTATTGAAACATACGAGCTTATTATTGAGTCCAGTGACCTAAGCAATGCACGAAAATACAAGACTACTATTAGTAAAATGCAGTCTGATTGGAAAGAAATAAAAGAGTTATGTCAAGCCACCAAGGAAAAATTGGAAAATGCACAAGAAGATGCTAGAATTTATGATACTGTTTATCAAGACATATTCAAATGGATTATTGAAGTCCAAAATAGTTCAAAAATGGTTGTGCCAGTAAGTACCATAATTGAAACTATTGAAATTCAAATGTCTGAGTTTGAAGAAGTTTATACAATAATGGGAAATAAACGTGAAAAGTTTACTGTCTTGAGGAAGACAGCAGATAAAATAAAGCAGAACTGTGATTCTGAAGAAGCACTTGTAATTGAAGAAGACTTAGTGGAGTTAACAAAACAATGGAAGGACATAAGTAGCCTTCTTAAAGATCGCAAAAAGGTTTTAGATGAAAATTACCAGCAATCAAGTATATTCTTTGAAGGTCATGAACAAATCATGACATTCTTAGATGAAATTGAAGTTAAAATTAATAGTGATCCGACAATAGGGAAAGATGCAACATCAGTAAAAGCCCAATTAAAAAGACACAAAGAATATCAAAATGAACTTGGTAAAAAACAGTCAAAGTTAAATGCCATAGTCAAAGCTGGTTCGCTTTTAACTGCTAAGAGTAACCCTGATGATGCTATAATTATAGAAGAAAAAATTGAAATTTTACGTTCTCGTTGGGATATTGTTTGCTCCATCTCAGTTGACAGGCAACATCGTCTTGAAGAAGCTTTACTTTTCCACGGTATGTTTCATGATGCTGTCCAGACATTATTAGATTGGTTAAACACTGTTGAACCAGCTTTAGTTTCAGAAACTGCAGTTATGGGAGATCCTGACACTGTCAAACTTCTTATTGATAATCATACTGCATTTCAAAAAGCTTTAGAAAAAAAACTCAAGAGCTATGAATCTGTTATTAAAACTGGAGAAGCTATGTTGGCTGAAGGTAAAGTTGACAATGCTGAAGAATTGAAAGAGGAATTAGAGCAATTAAAGGATAAATGGGATGCTGTCGAGCAAATGACACTTACAAAAACAGAACGACTGGCAAGTGCTTATGCTCTTTCCAAAGAGTTCAAAACAGGCTGTTCAGAACGGCTACAGAATTTATCTGATTTAGAAAAAGAACTACTTGCTCAAGGTCCAATAATTGAAGAAATTCAAGGAATCAAAGAGCAAATTGATCAATTTCATAGCTTTGAAGAACTTTTGGAAAAAGAAGAGTTACAAGTTAATGGGTGCTTGAAAAAAGGTGAAGTTATTCTAAGATTTTGTCATCCATCTGCGTTACAAACTATTCGTCATCAAGTTGCAGTTGTAAAAAAAAGATGGATTGATGTCTCTAGTTGGGCAAAACAGCGTAAAGTAAGGTTAGATGAGGGATTGAATGTGCTGATTGAAGAAGAGAAAGTTACAAGCGAATTAATAGATTGGATAACTGAAAAGCAGTCCATCTTAGAAGAAAGAGAAAAATTGCCTTTGCCTGGCGATTATGAGCTTGTTAGTTATTTGTTAGAAGAACACAATGAGTTTAAGCGTTTAGCTGAGTCAAAACAACCTGACTACAACAAAATTATTAAAGGTGCAAAAAGGAAGCCAGTCACAGATTTACAACGGCGTTCTATGACTCCTTTGCGTGGTAAATCGATTGATTTAAATTCAATGCAGCGTGATTTTTCGAGTCCAAAAGTTGAATATTTGTCTAAGAAATGGCAACACTTCTGGCTACTTTTATTAAACAGGCTTACTCGTATTCAAGATTTGTTAGATTTTATTCGAATCAAAAAGGCGTCTGCTGAATTCAGTTGGGAAGATTGGAGAAACCGCTATAATGATTGGCTTCAAAATTCAAAATCACGTGTACTTGATATGTGGCGCAAAAATGACAATAATAAAGATAATAAATTGACGCGTGAGCAATTTATAAATGGAGTGATAGATCAGTGTTTCCCGTCAGAGAGATGGGAAATCGATCTTGTATTTAGTTATCATCAGAGAAGGAATTTGATATTATATCAAGATTTCATGGATGCATTAAAAGGTCGAGCACGAAAACCAGACAAGCCAGTTACTGAATCCGAACAAATTCATGATATTATTGAGATCGAAGTATCAAAATGCCGATGTGCTCATCCTTTCTCGGTTGTCAAAGTAGCTGAAGGCAAATATGAGTTTGGAGATAGTCATAAGCTAAGACTAATTCGGTTCCTAAGAAGTACTGTAATGGTTCGTGTAGGTGGTGGATGGGAAACTCTTACTGAGTTTTTAGAAAAGAATGATCCTTGTAAAGGTAAACAATTATTGTGTAATATTACTTAAAAAAGAGATTATGAGTTGATTGTAAAACAAATTTTTTTTTTTTTTTTTTGTAATTTTAAAATTTCAATTAAGTTTTAACTATATTTGAAAAAACGTTATTTTTAGCGGAAGGACGTACCAACTTTGAAGTTAGAGAAGAATTTATTTTGCCTGAAGGTGCCAGTCAATCCGTACAAGCATTTAAATCAAAAATGTCACAGCAAATAACTCGAGAGACATCGAAATCAAAGATCCCTTCCTTGCCACGCGAATCATCCAGCTCTAGAATTAGTACCCCGCCTATTAATCGCAAAAAATCAGATTTAGAAAAAGAAGGAAAATCTATTCCAACTTTCGGTACTAAAGATTATTCTGGGGTAAAAAGTCATGGCTATGGTATCACCCACAATATTCAAAAAAAGAAACGCGATACTCCTGAAAGTGTTACAAGAACACCCTCTCAATCTAAGATAACTCGTGAAATATCTAGCGATGTTTATAAACGGTTATACAGTTCACCGAGTTCAAAGACTGCAAAATCTTCTGTTGTTTCCCCAAAAACTGCAACAACAACGACAAAAGTTGGTCCTAAAATTTCAACTACTTCCAAAAGTGAAGTTACGACTGATAGTGCAAAATCTCTCAAAAAAGCAGACAAAAAAGAAGTGGGAAACGAACCCAATTCAACCTCTGGAGCATCTGGCACTGAAATGCCTGCAGAAAAAACCAAAACCACGAGGAAATCCATCAGTGGTGCAACCCAATCTTCAAAATCTAGCGGAGTGTTTGACCGTTTGTCAGCCTCGCATTCAAAAGTTAGTTCAGGAAAACAAGGCGACGATGAAAAATCTGGTACAAGTATTCAAAAGAAAACAGATACCGTTACAAAAAGCAAGTTACCTATAAAAAAATAAGGTTACTTCAACAAAACAAAAAAAGAAAAAGTAAAATAATAATTAAAAGTAATCAAAATACAGTGAATTAACAATCTATCAAAATCAAATAAAAATATTTCATTGAAGTAACAAAAACATTCCAGTGAAATAAAAGAAGAACAATTCATCGAATTAATGCAATAACATCTCTGTGAAATAAAGAAAAACAATTTAGTGAAGTAACGCAATAACAGTCCAGTGAAATAAAAAAAGTTGCTTTACAAAATTTTATAAATTTTTTAACATTTAAAAAAAGTTTTTAGGATTATAAGTTTAACTGTTCGCGTTTTTTTTACAACTATGGCCTGTAGTTGTAGAAAAAATTCGAACAATTTAATAAATTTTTTTGGTGTGTTTGTAATATTTTTATAGTTGTATTTTTAAAGTATTTATAGATAGAATTTTCTGATTTCTGTATCACTAACTCTTTTTCTGTTTTTATGTCCTGAAGTATAGCCAATAAAAAAGCACTTTAGCTAATCCAAACTTTATGATGAAGATTCTAAATTTGACGTAAGAGAAATTGCATACTACTCAATATTTGACGTAGGAGAGATTGGATCCTACTCGATATTTAACGTAGGAGAGATTGGATCCTACTTAATATTTGATGTAGGAGAGATTGGATCCTACTCTATAAAGTCTTAACAAATAAGAATCAAAACATTTAGCTTGAATAAATCGTTTAAAAAAAAAACTTAATGCGTAATTTTTTTAAATACAGATATTAAAAAGTACACAAACTTTACAAATGCTTTTTCTTTTTTTAGGTGAAATGTTTTAATGCGGGTATTATGGGTCTACCAGCCTCTTTATATTAGACTACCGATCTTTATATTTTTGTTAAAAATTTATTTTGAAAAAAGTTTTAAAGTGAAATCTATGCTTTGCAGAGTTTGCAATATTTATTTTACACTTGCTAATGTAAATTATCCTTGTACTTCTACCTTGATTAAGAATAGTAATAATAATAATATATTGTAATAATAACATATACTAATAATTATAATAATAACAACGCAGTCGTAGCGCAGTGGTTAAGCGCTTGCCTCAGAAACTAGAGATCCGCGATTCAATCCCACCTCTGGGCAAGTTTTATAAAATTGGAATGAAGGAGGCGTGAACTTTCTTTCAAATGCTCTTCCGCAATGCTCTGTAATAAGAGCATTGCGGAAGGACTTCATGGGGTACCTAAAATAAAAACATAAAATAAAACGTTTTAATGCTAAAAAAAATTGATTTTATCATTAAAAATGCAAATAATATTTAATGTTAATAGTTTAGCAATAATTTCTAATATCATAAGGTCACCAATAAACTCTGATGTTAGAAGCTTGGTACTTGTTATTAGGTGTTTGTTTATTTATTTTTTTTTTTTTTTTGCTTTTTGTGACAAATGGCACAACTATAAGTTTTCTTCCAGTTAAAATAACCTTGCATTGCAGTGTTTAAGCAATATTGCTTTAAATTCACACTGTACTCTTCTAACACCTTGTAACATTTCTTGTAACTTTATAATTATAAAACATCTGTACATTATTAATTTTGGTAGCTTAAGGTACATTACAACTACATTACTAACTAAATTATTTTGGGTAACTCAGGTAACATTACAATTAACATTAGTAACTTTGTGTAAAACCGAATTTTTTACATATTTTGGTGTAAAAGTTAGCATTTTTAGTTATAACTCTAATTGAAATGTTTATATACTGATTTTAGACAAACTATTACAAGAAAATTAGTTTTGCAAGCAATTTATACCAAAAATACCCACAGAACCAGTAACTTTGAGAAGCTTGAAAAATAAAAATAATTGAAAATTGGTAAAATGCATTCAGCTTTTAAAATGTTGAGCAAATATGTAAACAATGCTTAAGTGAAAAATAATCATAAAAATAAAAAAAAATACAAGGAGGTAACATCACTAGGTATTGTAACACATTTGCATATATTTTTTTTAAGAAACTTTTAACCAAAACATTTAAAAGAAAAAATTTAAAATGTGAAATACATAAATAATAATAATGATTTTTATGCTCCTCTAGGATGCATTAGAATACTGCTCTAGAACATTAATTTTATTGACATTAATTGGAAACTTTTTCTACAAATAAGATTCGCTGTGATTAATGAAGAAGGAAGTTAATTTTACATTTTGTAACAATTAAGTGATTGTCTTAAAATTTTGTTGAGCACTTGTAGTGAGTTTTACTAAAATAAGCATGGATATTAGAGTTAATGTAAATTAAGTTTATATAAATTTAAAGCTCCAAGCCCTAGTAGTAATGGTTTGCAAGGAGCAGTTCTATCAGTTCCAAACAATATTTTGCACGCATATTTACAGTATCGGACAAAACAAGTGCAATCAATTAGTTTCTTTATATAAAAGTGCTGCATTTTTTCAATTTAGAGAAATAACTATGTAACTATTTATTGACAATGTTCTTCAAGTTTTATTCATTACAAAGTTCATTATTTGTACACGAAAATTATTAAATTAATCAAAAATATTAAGAAAAGTTGATTTCCGTTTGGACAAAACAAGTGCAACTCCACAAAATGTTGACCAAGCTGTATTTCGCTATCAATATTTCGTGGCGAATCTTTTGTTGTCGAGCACAGCCTTGCATCTTCGAGGCATAGATTCGATCAGGTTATCAATGAAACTTTGAGGAATCGCTGCCCAGGTTTTTTGGATTTGTTCAAACAGTTGATCTTTATTACGAACACCTTCGCAATTAATTCTGCGGTTGACGATCTCCCTCAGGTTCTTAATAGGGTTGAGATCCGGAGATTAAGGCTACCAATCCATCACCGATAGGTGGTTGTCTTGAAACCACTGCTTGACTACTTTTGCTTGTTGTTTTGCTCAAAAACCCATTTTATTGGCATATTCCATTCAGCATGAGATAACACAACATTTTTCAGGATATTTTTATACATAAAACGGTCCATTATTCCATCGTTTCGATGTATTGGACCTAGACCGTTAGCAGAAAAGCACCCCAGGCCATTACATTGCCTCCACCATGCTTCACAATTTTATGGCAGTAACGTAAATCGAGGCGTTTTCCGGCCGGTCGACGTACACGGCAAATGCCATCGCTCCCAATGATGTTGAGCTTCGATTCATCACTGAACAGGACAGTTCGCCGTTTCTGCACATTCCAGTCAATATGAGATGTAGCAAACAGGAGTCTTTTCTTCTGGTTCTTTAGTGAAATCAGCGGTTTCTTTGCAGGGCGTCGAGAAAACAATCTGGCTTCAAGAGCACATCGTCTGATTGTTCAGTCCGACATAGGCAGCTCTAATTGCTTTTGTATCTCGACTGATGATATCCAGGAATCCTTCTTGACGGATCTGACGATCATAGAATTCTCTCTAGAAGTGGTGGAGCGCGGTCTTCCACCTTTGTTATCTGCTGCCAACTTCCCCGTAGAATGATATTTGAAACATTGTCTTGATACGGTCCATTTTTTCACGTGATATTTATCACAAATACTTTTTTGTGACATTCCATTTACGTAATCGCCAATAATTTTCTTTCTTAGTTTCAATCCAAGACTGTCGGGAGCCATTTTTGCACTTGAAGTCATAAAAATAATAAAAAATAAGTAATCACGCTTCTTAAGGCTTACCGTATTACATTTACTTTGTGATGATACAATAATGCTCTGTCAACACAACGTCTTGGTTGGATGTGGACTGTATTGATGTAATGAAACACTTGTTGTATTTCACTTCTTGTATTGATGTTCTTCGATAAAACACTTTGATAAACTGTCTTGATAATACTGACTGACTTCGATAAACTCACTTCGATAAACTGTCTTGATAATACTGACTGATTGACTTCCATATACTGACTGAATGACATGTCGGTTTACATGTCTCTTATATAGTAAAATGAACCTATGTGAACCTGCTCTGGAAGATTCTAGATGCTTCTTTCCGATGCTTCTGGAAGCTTCTAGATGCGTCATGATGCTTCTGAATGTTTCTGGATACTTCTGGATGCTTCTGGATCCTTCCAGATGATTCTTCTGGAAACTTCTGGAAGCTTCTGCATGCTTCTGGAAACTTTTGAAAACTTCTGGATACTTTAATTATAAAAAAACTTCCGTGACGTTGACACGAACCAGACTTAAGAAAATAAAACAAACCAAAAAGTTGCACTTGTTTTGTCTACGACAAAATAGCACTTGTCAACGAAATTCTGCCTGTGTGCTGTCACCTATATGCTGATTGCTCATATCATGGAATGCTATGTCTCCAAACTCCTTAACTGTTTGCTGTGGTAGTATAGTTCGTTTCGTTTTTAAGATATGTAAAATTAGGAACACTTTTTAGCATTGTTCGATGTTGATTGCAAATGTTTTGTCCTTTATAGTTTTTTAGACTTTTGAATAACTTCTGAATGATTTTATAAAATCATTTAATACAATTACATTTTTTTTAAATCTCAAACTCGTTTTTATCTTTAGTGCTGTTAATAATTTTGCTTTTGTTCAAGAAGTTTATTTTTGCAATGGGATGAATTTTGTTCACAAAATTCATCCCATTGCAAAAATAATGTTATAATGAAATAATTTTTTCTGAAATTTTTTTATTTTATTTGAGATGTTTCCTTTTTTTTTTTGTAAAAAAAAAAAATTTTGCTATGATTAAATAATCACGTAGTTATTTTAATACATGTTTGCTCGCTGTCCCTATCCGTATCTACTTCTTTAATACATGTTTGCTCGCTGTCTCTATCCGTATCTATTTAATAACCAGTCCTTGGTGTAGATGCCGGCAGTTATGACTGATTTTGAAAAGTATCTTCTCAGTGGGCACGGGACATAAAAAAGATATAACCTTAAAGTAAGCCGATATTAACATAACCTTGAAGTAAGCCGATATTATCGCTTATAGTATTATTTTTTTTTTTTTTATTTACTAAATTTTGCAGCTCTAAAATAAAATAAATCGCTCTTACCAATCTCAAATAAAATAAAGGTAGCTTAAGTATTAGAGGAGAACTTAGTTTCATAGCTTAAAGGTAAAAAAACATTAAATAGACAATGATACTAAGGCTTCGATATATATATTTTTTTTATTACAATCATTATTACAATTTCTATTATAACTTTATGTGTATAAAACGTAAGACATAAAAAAGAAATAAATAATATTTACAATAAAGATTTCGTTAACAATAGAAATATAACAATAAATATAACAATAAAAATTAGGAATAAAGAAATGCGGAAACTCGAAGAAGTGCTTGAGGTCTTGTCGTAGAGAACCGCTGGAATCACAACGCTTTAAATGAATTCATTTTTATTGATTTTTTGTAAATGTTTATTCGCTTTTGAATTGGATCTGTTTCGATAACTATTTATATAAACCGTTACAAAGAATAGTTAAAAATAATTAATATACTTCAGTTAATTTATTGATGTTTTTGATGACTTCATAGTGATTTGGTGATGTTAATATAGATCGAATAGATTAAAAATAACAATAACTGAGTTGAACATTTCTTGCATTAAAATTGTAAAAAATAAAATCAGGGTGGGGTGGACATTTTTGTTGATAACTAGCTCTTGTTCTAATATAGTTTTTTTTTTTTTTTTTTTTTTTTTTTTTTAAGTATATATTGTGTTTGCATCTTTACCATACAAGCGATCATAGGTGGTATCACCGAATCCTAATTCAGCCCAACAATTGCCAAGCAGTTTTAGTTGATTGTTCCTACGCCAGAGGTTATGCAGCACTATTCTTTTTTTTTTTTTTTTGAATATAAATAGACTGCAAGCACACACACACAACCATATTAACAGCACATATACACCCATATATATACCAGTATACATACCTAAATACATACATACACAGATACACATACATTTATACATAAATTATTATTATTTTTTTTTTAATTTTTTACAAAACCGTGTTATAAAAACCGTAATAAATTTTTTTATTTTTTGTTTTTTCAAATACCAAATAAAAAATAAAACAAACCTGAAAATTTATTCATACTAGCAATATAAAATATAAAGCAATATACAATACGAACTCAAACAATAAATACTTATACATCTATTCATAGCTATCAGTTTCAGTACAATCTCAATGTAACTATATACTTAGGTAAACTTAGTTTTAATAATAGGTAGACAAACCCATAACACTAGTAATATAGAAAAACGTTCTCCAAAGAAAGTATTAGATTTTTAAGCTTAGTTTTGAAAATAGAAAAAGAGGAAAGTAGATCAAAATTTTGCAAAATAACTTTATTCCAAAGATTAGGTGCACGATAATCAATACAAAGCTGATTAAACTTGGTTTGACATAAAACTTGATTTAGCAAATTATTATTTCTCAGTGCATGTCTGGTTTCAAAGTAAAAATATTTTTAAAAACGTCAGGAGTTAAGTTATTTTTCCACATATATACAAAACATAGAGTATTATATAAATTCACTTCATAAATATTAAGTATTCTCATTTCGTTAAATAAAGGTTTTGAATGAGTAAAACGATCGGAAAAATTAATAATACGAATTGCGTGTTTTTGACAAGAAAAAAGACGTTTTAATTTATTCTTTCCAGCACTTCCCCAAGCAATATTTGCATAATTTATATAATTATGGATAATCGAATGATAGAGTTGGGTCAAGCTTTTTTTATTTAGATAATCTCTAGATTTATATAAAATTCCAATATTTTTAGAAATCTTGGTATATACATGATCAATATGCTGTTTCCATGTAATGCGCTCATCAAGATAGACTCCTAAAAACTTTATGACAGAGTCCCTCTTAATCTCAACTTGGTTAATAAATATTTTAGGCAGATTTTTGGGTAGGTAACGTTTTTTTTGAAGCGGGTGGAAAATAATCCATTTTGTTTTATTAGTATTAAGAGTTAATTTGTTACACTTGAACTAGCTAGATATTTTTTTAAGTTCGTCATTCATATTACAATATAGCCTATTTATTATTTCATATAGCCTATGTGTGATTGAAATAATTCTTCATTAAATAGGCTATACATCAACACAAACTAACCAAAATAGTACAATTTCACATTTAGCTCCGAAGAGGTAAAAAAAATTGAAAATGTGTTTATGAGCATACGAAATTATGTAAAAGTATACAATCATATACCATACACATTCAAGGTGGGTGTGTGTGTAATGCCTATACATGTTTGCAAAATATTCGAGTCTTTAAGCACACAACACATTATTGCTAAACACTGCATCATCTTAATATGCATAAACATGTCAATAAACAAATTATTAAGCACATTGAAAGCACGATATGAATTCAAATGCAACAATGTACAAGAAACACCAAAAATGAATTACTCAGTAATTTTAAAAAATGACAGTTAGCACTAATTGTCATTTTGACTAGATATTGTCTAGCTGCATTACATCTTTATCATTACATTTTTCACTGAGTATAAAATACAAGCACATTGAAAGGAACTATATAATATTGCACGCTATGAATTCAAACACAACAGTGTACAAGAAACACAAAAAATGAATTACTCAGTAATTCAAAAAATGACAGTTAGCACCTGGTGTCATATTGACTAGAGTTCTCTAACTGCATTACACCATTTATCATTACACCTTTTACTAAGTTAACAATAAGAGCTATGTAACATCTTTTCCATATTAGCCTATTAATGACCAGGAGTGCATTAACATACTCCTATTATGACTCATATCACCTAATTGCAATAATTTTTTGAAGTTCATAAAATTTAAGTGATTATGACACCGTACTTAATCCTTGTGATAAAAAAAACTAAGCAAATTTAATGATACAGACAAGTCTTTAAGTAACTAGTTGCTTTGGCAGAGTTTGCTTTTCATTTCAAACATATATACCTCAAGAAAATTATAAAATGACATAAGCTGAGATGGATATCTGACATTAAAAACAAAAAACGCTGAAAATAAATCTGAAAGAGCATTGGCAGCTTTCGATGGCTTCACTAACAAGGCACAACCATCACAGATAATGTGAATGCTTCCTCAGTAGCATCCATTTTTAAAATGTACGGCTGAAACCTTTCGAGCTTTTGTTCTCTTGCTGGCAAGATTCCAAGTATGCTTCCAAACTATCACCGATCTGGTAAAAAAAGATTAATAAATAATGTTTTGAAGAAAAATTAATTAGTGGTTGTTATAAAATTGATAGCAAATAAGCTAAAACCATTGTTTTAGTTTATCATATAAAACGCATTTAAACTATTATTATTATTATTACATGCAAACGATAATATACAATGATCATTAACATCGACTTACTTTCATCTCGTCGATGAAATATTGGCGGGCATTTTTAGCTGATGTCCGATGCTTTCCCATGGTAGGTAGCATGTCCAGCAAACATAGCATCGCATTGGGACTTGTTGCATCTAATAACAAATAAATAGGTTTTTTTTACATACTTTTACAATAACTTAAAGTGCTTACACACAAGTATAATCCTAAATAATTGAATGTTGTACCTGCGGTGAAATTTTCAAAGTTCTGCGTTAGGTCAAGGGATTTGCCTTGGCCAACACAATAACGAAGCACTTTGAGAGCGAGGTTGCTTTCAAATAACGAAGCAGTTTGAGAGCGAGGTTGCTTTCAAAAAACGAAGCAGTTTGAGATCGAGGTTGCTTTCAATGTATGCTGCTGGATCTTCTCTTGGACTAGCAGTCATACTTTTGAAATCTTGTTGTACCTTAAAATCATATGATTGATTATTTTACAGAAACCTACAGTTAATGAAACTAGTTTTGCTTATATGTATGCAGACAAATAGTAAAATGAACATTAGTATATATCAACACTAAGCATTCTTTTAGTGCTTTTATCAAGCAACAATAATGAAAGTTGTATGTAGGATTTTGCATAGCTATAATAAAATACTTGAAATAAATGTAATGAAATTCTTCGAAAGAAACGAAAAGATTTTTGGATATAATTAAGTTTACTTATTATTTTATTGGGTGTATATCTCGAAAATTAAGCTATGTATGAGTTATTTTTTGCTTTTCAATGTTCTTGAAAACAGAAACTTACTAAGCCAGGCACATCTATAAAACGAGGGTATTTCTGAAGGATCTGAGCCATTGTAGGTCCAGCAGAACCTCCACCCCCTTTTATCCAACTCTGCCGATAACTGCACGTTTCAGCCATTAACGTATAGATTTTGTCTACGTTGGCCGATAATGGTACCAAATTCTGAAGCATGACCGCTTTTAATTCGGCATCCTCGCCAAACACCTCTATAAATTGGTCAGCCGCTTGAACCACACTATCATTGACTGCTGTACATAAAAATAAATGCAATAAAACAGGCTGATAAAATAGATCAACAGCTGCATATTTAGCTATAGATTTACTTAATAGATTAGCTCACGTGTATCTATAACTTACTCAATCCTAGGATTGAGTAAGTTATAGATACACAGCTGCACGTGTATCTATAACTTACTCAATCCTAATTTGTTCACTAATGCAATCGTACACTTAATTATAAGAAAACAATGACATACATAGTTTGTATCTTTGGCGATATTTTTGTTGCTGCTCAGGCAGTTGGCGTTGAATCTGCCTAAACCGGTTTTGTATAAAACCTGTCCCATCTGATGAGTAATAATGTTGCTTGATAAAAAAAAAAAAACAGTTTACTGCTTAAATTTGTATTGAATATACAAAAACAACAATTTTGACTTACTTTTCAGATTCTGATGACAAAATTGGTTATCATACTAAATTGTTATATAGAGCAAATATGGCATATTCATATATACTCGGTTAAACACATAACAATAAAATGCATGCACATACATATACTATTAGCTAATTATCAGTATTCAAATAAATACATAATCAGTATTCAAATAAATGCATTCTTACATATCCTTCGCCGAAACTTGATTTTTGGTTAGGAAAAGCTTCTATGATGCTTTTTGCCATCAGCACTTTCTTTTCTATTGGTGGATAACTAAACAAAAAATAAACTAAATAATGCTTTCTTGCACAACAATGTAAATAATTGTAAAAAATAACACATCGAAAACAAATCATTCTACCATTTCGCACAAAACTATAATTCTAACTGATCTGCCAACCCATCATCAATTGTATTTAACATAACAATGATTAAAATGCACATTGTTTTAATTGATTCTTGCATGAGAACATACGTGTTCTGGCGCATGTGTATTAATCTGTGATGCCGATTAATTTATTTTTTTAATCAATTAATCGGTAAAGCGGTCTATTAATTAATCAATTAATAATCGATTAAAAATAAATTCCTATGACGTCTACGTTAATAAGAGTTAGGGGGTTTAAATGGTGTGTACTTTATACTTGCCTATTCCAGCATGCGCTGCAATACTCATATTTTTGATTTTGATAAAATTTATGCATTTTAGGAAAAAAATCATCAAAAACTAAAAAATTATTCGATTAAAGGTTTGGCCGACTAATCGGACAATTAATCGATTAAACGTCACACCCCTACTAAGTTGTATTCAAGTGTGCATGTATGTGAATGTGAATGTACACTTCTGATACATACAAGCACACATATACAAATACACTTACAGTTACATATACACATTTTTATAGTAACATATTTGAAATAGATTTTTACTATAAGATATAATACTGCAATATATACCATTATTACTTGCAATCACAGTAACAGGCACATCCCTCGGTCGTTTACGTACAACTTGCTTGCTCGTGCTTGGCTGTTCCTCTTCCATGTCTTCCATGTGATGCACATCTGCAGCTGAAGTTATGCTAGTCATGCTGGTTTCTGGAGTAGAAATCTGCAATGGTTCGAATGTGTTGTCTGGTGTGCCGGGTATTATAGATAATGTTGTTACCAAGCTTCTGATAGCTTCATCAGCATTTAAAGCATAGACTATTGCACTGGGATTTAAATATTACACAATTTCATCATCACCGATATCTGTACCATCATCCATTTTGAACGAAGCGATATCAAAATCAAGCTTTTGGGCAGCTACATAAAGAAATTTTACATAGCCTAATAATAAAAAGTGATATGAACAAAATTGAAAAATTAAAATTTGAAGATGAAATGCTTATTTAGAGATGCTAGTTACAACTGCATGACGAAGAGCAACAAATGAATACTTTGATCTCGTGCCAGAAACAGTATGCAAAGCTAATGGATAATAGTCTAACAGTTCATCATACTCTAGTACTACACTTTTTCCACAGTCATCATTTTCAACTGCAAAAGCATGATAATGACTATCATAATAATGAGTGTGCAGTTCTTGGCAAACAAAATAAATGCCACCATCACTTAAAATAAACTCATCAATAAATATAAATTTGAGACACTCATCCATCTGTCTACCAACAACTAAAACATCTCCACTGAAATAATCCGTACCATTAGTCATTGTATGTCTACAAACATAAACTTCATCCAACATGCCAATGCACAATTTGTCACATACAGCAGATGCTGCCTTTAACACTCGCACAAAAATTAATTCTCCAGCACCACTATTTACATCCCTGCCACCAAATTTTTTTTTTAAATGCCAAGTCAAACACTGATGAATTTGTTGTTTAAGAGCTACAGTTTTACACACATTTTTGAAACTTGTAGCTGATTTTTTCAACTGATTATGTTTGGCCTCAAACCGCATACACCAACATCGACATGCCGGACCAGACTTTTGAAGACAAGCAGGATAATGAACTAAATTATGATATTTAGGTGTCAATCGTTTTGTTGGAAATAACTCCCAATACAATAAAAAAGACATACCAGATGAATATGCATGAGACGGGAGTTTAAATGGCAAGTTCTGTATCACCATATAGACTGCACCTAGTTTGTGAATTTTTGTTTTCGAGCCTAACGGATTAACAGTTTCAAAATTGTCGAAATATAAATGTAACTGTAATGCATCCGAATTTTCTATAAACAGTTGACATTCTTTGAAACGAGAAGCATCGCTAAAGTCACTTATTAAATTATTTGTGTTACTTTGTTGTTTTTTTAAGATGTCATACATATAGCTATAAACAAATCTAATTGTCTGATGAATTGGTATATACTGGTATGTATTAGGAATAGGGTATTGACATATTTTGCCAGTTTCCTTATCCAAACGGGATTCATAACGAACAGATATTGGACGTCCAACCGGCTCAACAAATTTCATATGATTTTTAAAGTGCTGTTCAAAGTTTCCTACTTCTTTCAAAATTGGCTTAACATTGTCAATTTCTTGAATTACTGATTCAAGTTGAGTTTTGGTTGTGGATATATGAACTGCATCTAAATTATTTGCGACATTCTTTAATTTATCAGAAAACATTTGACATAGCCCCTCTAATAAATCAGTAAATCCCTCCTGTATAATATCTAAGCACCCATACTTAGCATAAACTTTAAACAGTAGCTGTCTTAGCTCTTCCTAAAGTCGGTAACTTTATCATTTTCAGGCTCTTCTAATTGCTCACTCGTTTCAATTTCATCACACAGATTTTCTGGTTCATTATCAACTGTTTTTTGTTCCATGGAGCTTGCATCTGTCGAAGTAAGCTTATGCTTTCTATGTAAATGAGTCGATAATGAGCTTAAGCTATCAAAATATCTCATACAGCCATCTTGTCCACAATGAAGTGCTACTTTATCATATTTAGCTAAGCTATGTCTCAAGTGAAAATGTGTTAAAAAGTTCTTAATTGTAAAAGCAACAATACTTTTTATACATAAACAGCAGTAACAGCCCATTGTTTCGTGTAGAAGAAACCTAATTGTTTGCACCTTCTATTTGAGATGACCGCTTATAAGAAAAGTTATGAATAACAATACTCAATGATTATTTGTTTTTAAATTCAGCCAAATTACTGCATACCACAGCTGCTTTTACCGAACCGTCTAGAGTCCAAACTTTCAACAATTTATTAGACATCTACAAGCAAATAACTATTTACAACTAGAAACACAAGATTATATTAATTAAATCATATTATAAGATGCATCAACGAGTTATATTAGAATAATACAGTAAAATCAATTAAAACCATAATTTCATACAAAATATAATAAGTTATTTAAAATATAGGTTAATAACAATTATTATTATTGTTATACACCACTAAAATAAAAAAAAACTTAAAAACCATAGCTTAATAACAATATGTAATGTGTTCAGTAACAACAAAAATATCAAACTGATAAACTTAAAAGCTACTTGCTTGTAATTGAATGAAAAAGTTACAATAATTACGGACAAAATTTAAAATATGTCATTAAAGTACGCCATGCTAGTATTTATGCATTAAATCACAATAAAAATTAATTTATTTTCCTTATAACTCTAATTAGTGATTACAATTATAATTGCAGTGTATAGAGTGATAATAGAGTTAAACTTATTCTTAACAATATGCAACTATTAAACTAATTTGACAAAAATACAAATTAAAACATGACTTATCTAATGGTTTTGAAGTAATACGATGCACAGTGAAAGTAAACAAAAATATTAGAAAGACTTGCTACTTATGACAGTATTCATTAGCAACACAAATTCTGATTTCTGATTAAAAATGTAACTAAATATAAATTGGTATTTGACCAAGAGCTATTTTACAGTTTATGTACTAACACTAATTATCGCTCATGCAAAAACATTACTAGAAATCAAATAAGTTTATATATTTAATTAGCATCAAATACAATGTATTACGCAAATATTTGAATAATCATTTACATTTGCCTTAGTTACATTTACACAATTGTATCAATTATATTTGTCCACCAATTGATGCAGCATGTATATTGAGTGAAATTATATAAATGTGAATAAAGAACAGCAAATAAAAACAAAAGGTTTAACTACTCTTTTATATTATAACACCAAGGTTTTATTTTTAAACATATTGTAACAAAAAATGCTTCTTACCGAAGAAAACAAAAATATTTCTTTTCTTCTCTTTGTTCGAACTTCGAAATAAACACGCACGTGTAATATTAAATTACACAATTTTGTGTTAATTCTACACAAATTTTTGTGTATCAAAACTACACATTTATTTTTCCAGTGTATATAGTAGGTTATTGCATTGAAAATAATCATAGATTCTATTAGACATAATTCTTTCTAATATTTTTGAAAATATAGGTAAGATAGAAATGGGTCGGTAGTTGCTAAGAATAGCCCTATCACCTTCTTTAAAAATTGGGGTAATTTTTGCAATTTTTAGTTGTTCAGGAAAAATTCCTTGATTAATTGACGCGCTAAAAACTTTAAAGAGAATATCTTTTAATTGTTCAAAACAGTTTAGAATTATATTACCATTAATGTCACCTGCTCCAGTAGCTTTATTTTTTTCAGAGTTTTAAATGCTATTTCAAATTCTTCAAATTATAATTTAGAAGACAACTCTCCAGATGTATTGCAATCATTCATCGGTTCTAGAAAATCACTAAATATAGCCTGCGTCTTTGGAATCTTATTGGCTAGTTCAGGACCAATTTTAACAAAAAAATTATTAAACTCGCAAGATATTTCTTTTTGTTCATAGATAATTCTGTTATCAACCTTGATGACCTGGGAAGGAAACCTGAGCAGCCTTTTTGTTTCCCGCTTATTTCTTTTATTATTTCCCATGCACGTTTGGAGTTGTATATTTTTTCATTTTCTAGTGACTTTGTTTTTAAATACTTTATATACAGTTTCTGCTTGATCTTCGATGATTTTTTAAAATCTTTGGTAATCCAGGCATTAAATGTTTTTTTTGGATTTATTGTCTTTTCTATGAATGGAAAATTTGCATCGTAGATAGAATATAATGTGTTGAAAAAACTATAGAGTTTGCGTCATCGTTGAAGTTTATATGTTTCCAATGGAGCAATGATAGTTGCTCTTTAAACTGATTAATATTATCCTTGTTAATATGACGCAGTCTAATTTTTTTGCTTGTCTCAATCATAGTTTCGGGAATACAGTTAAATGTTAAAAATATAGGGAAGTGATCGGAAATATCAGTTTTTAAAATACCTTTTTGTATGTTTTTATTAAGGATATCGGTTGTAATAATATTATCGATAAGAGTAATTGTGTTTATTGATACTCTTGTTTGTCGAATAATTAAAGGAATTGCTCCTAATTCAAATATTGCGTCATAAAACTTTTTAACTTTAGAATCCTCATAATAAGAAAAAGTATTCATATTGAAGTCTCCAATAACAAAAAGTTTTTTTTTTTCTTTTGTGCTTTTTTTGAATATGTTTTGTTCAAAAAAAATTATATAGCCACAATGATCAATTAAGTTAACTTTTATTATATTTAATTTGTTATGCTACATGCATAAAACACTCAAAAAATAAAAGAGGAAACGGTAAATAAAGATCTCTAATGAAACTAAAATCATTATTTTCTACCATTTTCTGTAACTTATTGAAAACAAATATAAAATAAGTGTGAGGTGTGTATCAAACCTACCATGAACTGTATTACGGGTCCCGGACTTTCTAGTTGATTATAAGATTTCATAAAATGACAAAATATAAACTAAATACATATTATTTTAAGCTCAATTTAGAGTTTTCATTATTTATTGAAATTTAAAATGTTTTCTTTTTTTAGTTTAGTTAAAGTATAAAAGCAAACAAATAAGTCAAAGAAACAACACAAACAAAAGTCAAAGAAACAACACAAACAAATAAAAAAGTTTATAGTAAAAAGACTATCGTTTTAAATAATATAATAAATATATTATTAAATAACAATAAATAATAAGTTTATTAACTATAATTAGTATTGTTATAACTATTGTTAAAGAAATTTTTAAGAAAAATTTTAATTCTTTTTTATTTAGGATAAGTATTTGCTTAAGTTTTGTTTCGAATTGATTAAGAGAGAAGAAATAGGCTAAAGGTCATTATTTAAAAATGTCTGTTTAACAAATTATGTCCTTGGTTTGCAATTGAAAACTTGGTAGCTGAATAATAAGATTTAGATCAAATGTAATTGTATTTAGAAAATATAGTAGATGTGGTTTTTCAAAATTTAAGAAGATCGATAACTTTTTCCTTAATCAAATTTAAACATGAAGTCGAAGTATAAGAGATAAAGATATTAATATAGATATAATATAGACAGAGATAAATAACTTTAGTGCCTCGACCACAACAGCAAATGACAAATTGTTTCTCTTCTCAGAGAGTACAACCTCACTTAAAGCCTCATCAAAATAGGTTCCTGCATAGCAATTAAAAAATTTGAACACAAAATAGCCAACGACAAACGGAACTCTAAACATCTCTACGCTTTTGTTAATAGCAAGCACGCCGTAAGAAATCAAATAACTTCTATAAGCTTACCCTCTGGGGAAATAAGCAGCGGCCATTTTTATCAGCGATAAAAAAAAAGATTATCAACGAGCATTTATCGCCAATATACAGAAAAGTGAGAAAATATAAAGAAAAATGAAGAATTACTAAGAAAATATAAAGAAAAATGTAGAAAATATAAAGAAAAATGAAGAATTACTCAGAAAATATAAAGAAAAATAAGAAAAAATGTAGAATTAACTAAGAAAATATAAAGAATGTAGAATTACTAAGGAAAAATAAAGAAATACTAAGAAAATGTAAAGAAAAATGAAGAATTACTCAGAAAATATAAAGAAAAATGAAGAATTATTAAGGCAATTATTATGTTCAACCAAGAAGGTTAGAATAGAATGGAGGGAGAAAAAAGCCGAAAATTGTTTAAAATTGTAGTACAGCCTTTGATGTATAATTATTCCAGCGGCAAAATGGTGCTTTTACGTTGAAAAAGGAAAATTTAGAAATGTAGCTTGTAACCTTTGTATGCTGTAATCAAAATGGATTACTCCCTTAAAAGTTGGCTTAATAAGTTTTTAACAACTGTTCCAACAACCTGTTCAAGTAGTAACTATAATAAAAATCGTGATCTACGTAAAGTAATCGTTTTTTGAGTACCTTGATACTAGGTATAAATATCAAAGTTTTAAACAGTCTCTACTACTTGGTTAAACCTTATCTTTTACTTACCCGTTTAGCTATAGGTTTGTTACGTTCTTAAAGAACGTTTTTTTTGGCAAGAAGCCTATTATATCTGTCCAGGATTTTATTTTGTGTTGTAGTATTTTTGCTGGATTTAAAAACCAATTGCTTTTTTTTAAATATATAGATATAAAATACTATTTTGTAAATCCGACGAAAATACTACCAGTTCTTATCTAGACATTAATTCAATTCTATACAAATTGAGGTACCCATTGCAACCAAACAAAAATACCTCCTTAATAGGTAGATTTTATATAAGTGTAGATTTTATATAAGTAAGCGGTCAAAGGGGCTGTGGCGCAGTTAGTTAGAGAGATTGCTTTAGATCCATGGTTCAAAGCAAGGTCTGGACATAGTTCGCACCATTGACAAGGAAGTAGATGTGAACTTTCTATTTAAATGTTCTTTTAAAGTGCAACAAGACAGTTAGGTCTTCTTTCTAAGGTGCTCTGTGACAAGACAGTAGGGTCTTCTTGTAACACCTAAAACAAAAATTTAACAAAAAAAGTACTTATAACAACAACAACAACAACAACAACAACAACAACAACAACAACAACAACAACAACAACAACAACAACAACAACAATAACAACAACAACAACAACAACAACAAGATATTTGTTCTCCTTTTTAAATCATACAGTAATATTATAATAATAATGATAAATATAATATTAATAGTAAAAAAAAAAACATAGTTCTATTGATTGTAGTAAGTAAATTAAAAAACAAAAACAGCTTGTTGCCATGCAAAACTAGGTATCTATAGCAACCAAATTAAAAATGTCACCATTACAAGAGGCAAAGACTTTTTATATTGCTTTCAAATTTAGTGGTTACAGCACTAATGTTAAATTGTTTATTAGTCTCAAAATTTGCGATTCTGGCCCACTGTGCTTTGTAATCAAAATAAAGTTTTTATTAACTAAAACTTTTATAACTCTGTCAATGCTTATCTAAATGTCTAAAACTTAATATCAAAATTGTAAAAGTAACCTACAAATTTATATTGGCTTCTAGCCACCAAGTGTATCCGTAGAGATACCAGCCCAGCGTATCCGTAGAGCAACCAACCACTAACTTTAAAAAGTAAATGCAAATTTTTATTCATAAAATAGTGTTATTATTTTGATAAAATCGATAATTTTCATGAACAATATGTTTCATACCTCCGCCAAATATGAGAGGTTCATCTTTGACTTAAGGTGGATATGAAAATGATGGTCTTACACACCTTATTATTAAATAGGATAAAAAGTTAATCTAATATCAAAAACAAAAATTATATCAAAAATTGTATCAAATAAAGAGTTAAAATGTTGTTATTTAAAATGATAGAATTTAGAATTTAATATAAAAGATCAATTACCAAATTACAAGGTGCACTAAAGTATCAATTTTTTTAGAGGAAGGGGCAAGCAACCTCCTTTTTACTTTTTACTTAGTAAAAATTTAACTAACTGTACAATATGTACCTCTTTAAACAGAAATAAATAGACTGATTGTGGCAGCAAAAAACGAAATGATTTAGACATGATTATCATATCATAGGCACAATAAAGAAATTGTAACAATTGAAATTACTAACAACAACAACAAAATTTTTTTACTAAGCTGTTGTTATCGGCCACCTGATGGCGTTAGCGAAAACCTTAGCATGTTTTTACAACAAATCATTAAAATAGGTACCGTTGAAAATAAGCAAAATTTTATAATTGGTGATTTAAACATGAATTTTTTTGTTTATAATGATAACCTTAAAGTTAAAAATTTTTATGATGAAAATTTTGAAACGGGTTAAATGTTTTAAAACAAACCTACAAGAGTAAATTCAGCAACTCTAATAGATAATATAATAACTTCAGATTTTTTCAACGATGATGTAAAAGTAGGTATTTTACGAACCGTTATACCAGATCATTTCCCTATATTCCTAAAATTAAATAATACAAATTCTGAAAAAACTTTAACCGCATAAAAAGTAATTTGAAAACGCATTTATAATGAGGCCAACCTTAATTTATTCAAAAATCAACTTTCATTACTGGACTGGAATAACATAAATTTAATGATAGTGCTAACAATATCTGTCTTTTTTCAAAACATTTTTTTCTGTATACGATGCTAATTTCCCAATCATTGACAATAAAATAACAATTAAGAGCTGCAATACACCCAAAAGGATTACTAAAGGCTTCAAAATTAAACAAGAATAATTTTTGGATTCTAAATCGTCCAAAATTAAACAAAAACTAAATATAAATTTTTTCAAAACAAAAACACCTAAAAATGAAAAAATTTACAAGGACTACAAAAATCTATTTGAAAAAATTTGCAAAAACCTAAAAAAAAATTATTACTCACAATTACTTAATACATTTAAAAATGACACAAAACGCACATGGCAAATAATGAATGAAATTATTGGAAAATAAAAATCATGCTCAGGTTTTCTGTCGCAAATGGTTAGAGTCGATAATAAATGTTTATATGAACCAAGAACTATAGCTCAAGAATTTAACAAATTTTTTATCGATATACGTCCAACAATTTCCAAAAAAAAAACCCTAAGACCAAATCTTTATTTACTGATTTTCTAGTACCCATTGATAATTGCATTGGCTCAGTTGAGTTGTTTTCTGAATTATTGTTTGAAGAGTTTGAAAGAGCCTTTCAAACTCTTTAAACAATCATTAAAAAAAAATAAAGCAATTTGAGCAGATCAAATAAATGGAAACGTTATTATAGATAGTTTTGAAAAGCTAAAAGTTGTTTTTTTTAAAGTTTTTGAAGCTTCTATACATCAAGGTGTTTTCCCCGAACTATTAAAAATTACCAAAATTATTCCTATTTTCAAAGAAGGGGATAAATCAATTATTAGTAACAATCGCCCTATTTCTGTTCTTTCCACATTTTCAAAAATTTTAGAAAGAACTATATATAACAGAGTATACAAATATTTTCATGTTAATAAACTACTTTAAATTGATCAATTCAGTTTTTAAAAGGTTTGATCAACTGAACATGCAATTATCCAATTTGTACGTAAAATCTCAAAATCATTTGAAAAATCACAATATACTCTAGGACTTTTTATTGACTTATCAAAAGCTTTTGATACGGTTAATCACCAAATTTTATTCAAATCTATAAACTTAAACACTATGGAATAAAAAATTAAGTTTTAAAATGGTTTGAAAGCTATTTGTCAAATCGTAAACAATTTCTTCCGAGTAATGACGGTTATCACACCAATTGTCTTTCTATAACATGTAGAGTCCCACAAGACTCAATTTATGGCCCACTCCTTTTCCTAATTTATGTTAATGATTTAAATAAAGCCTCTAAACTAACAACTATTATGTTTGCAGATGATACTAACTTATTTCTTTCTAACAGTGATATCTTTGAACTTTTTAAAACAATGAACAAAGAGCTTATACATGTATCAAGTTTGTTTAAATGTAATAAGTTAGTCTAAATTCTAATAAAACAAAGTGGACCTTATTCCATTCGCTTTCAAATTGAAATAAAAAGGGATTCCGTAACAAAATTTTGAGAGATTTATCTTGATGAAAACATCGCTTGGAATCATCATATCGACTAAATAAGCACTAAAATTTCAAAAAACATTAGAGTTTTATATAAAGCACAAATCTGCCTCAATAAGAAAATTTTAATCAAATTTTATTACTCGTTTATGCACAGTTATTTAAGTTATGCTAATATCGCCTGGGGTAGTACATAAAAAAGTAAGTTGCAACGCCTTTACCGCCGTCGGAAACATGCAATCCGTTTAATCTGCTTTGCAAATCGCTTTTCTCACGCAAAACATTATTTTATTGAAATGAGAATTTTAAATATATACGAGCTAAATATAATGTTTTATGCTTTGTATACATGTGGAAAAATGACTTTTCTCAATCTGTCTTCAAAGATATTTTTACTCCAAAACCCATCAACAAAACAATTTGAGAAATACTGACTTTTTAAATGAATCTTTTTGTCAAACGAACTTTAATCAATTATGTATTGCCTATCGGGCACCACACCTTTGGAATAAAATTGTTTTGCCCAATTTTGACTTCGAACTACTTTTTCTTTACTTTTCGTTTTTTTAAAAGTAAATTAAAAGCCCTCATTTTTTTATTAGATGACGTATCGTCTTATTATTAATAGTATGAATTAATAACTTTGCCTTTTCTTATTTAGATTTGTAAAAAGTTTATTCTTACATATTTTGTTGATTTTATACTTTTTACTTAACATATTATTATATTTTGGTACGTATACGTTTATATAAAATATAGGTGAGTAGATCCGCGTGATCTACTCACCAATATTTAATTTGCGTGTTTTATATTTGTGAAAGTTTATTATTATTATCATTATTTTCTTGGCAATATATAATTGTAATACGACCAACAAAGGCAAAATAAAAAATAATAATAATAAAAAAAAATAAATAAATAAATCAACTCAAATCACTACTCAAACCATTTAATAACAGGAGACTTCAATTTTCCAGAAACCAAATGGATTTCTCAAAGGGGTCAATACAAAGGAATTGGCAAATCATCAGTGATTGAATATTTAGACCTATCAAATTCAAATTTTCTAACACAAAGTGTCCAAAAACCAACCTTTGGATTTGGTAATAACAAAAAAATCCGGACAAAATCTTTTCAGTATTAGCTAAAACATTTCTAAGCCTATCAAATAAAGGTCATTAGCTCCTAATTTTAACCTGGGGCTTTTTTTAGAAAACAAAATTGAAAACAGCAACCAAAACTATAAAAGTTTTATTTAAAAAATAAAATTTTTAAAAAATAAATTTGGAATTCAGCCAAATAAATTGGAAAAATTTATTTAACCAAAAGAATGTCAACAAATGTCTTGAAATTTTAAGCTTACAATATCAAAAGATAATAAATATTCTAAAAAGGTATTCTAAAATTCAAAGATAAAATGCAAAAATAAAAAAACTTTCAACAACTATTAAAAAAAAACGTCGAATAAAAAACAAAACTATTCTTCAAAATGTGTTCGACTTATAAATCAACTTTGAAACTAAAACTTAACCAAAACACAAGAAAAGTAAAAAAATTAATAGAAGCAGCACATTTAAATTGTATTAAACTGCAAAAAAGAGCCAAAAAAAAACTATATAAATACATTAACAAGCAACAATCTTAGAAAACTGGCGTTCTTTATTCAGTAAACAAAGATGGAATTCACTTAACTGAACAAAACAATATACCAAGTTTTTCGTACCAAGTTGTTCGTACCAAGTTGTTTATATCAGAAAATTCTTTAATCAGGAGATTGTTGAGTAGAATTGACATCTCTGATCAAATATAAAATAACAAGTAGTATTGGTTGAAAATAAATCAAATTGGGTCAAGGTTCTAATTGGTGTTTTTTAAGCCGCTTTACTATTACCTTTGCTCTTCACAATCTATATAAACAATATACCTAAAATAGCTTCAACCGTCTGCAAATTATTTACCGACGACTGTAAACTAATATCAGTATATCCTAAGTTGGACTGTAAACTAATATCCGTAATAAGAAATTTTTGTAGAGATTTAATTCAAAAAACATCGATAAATTAGTAGAATAGTCAAAAACAGAGAAAACGACCTTCAATAGCAAAAAATGTAAGTTCATGACAACTCAAACCGGAAAAAATTAAAAATCTAATAAATAACATCGATAAATTTACGATGCAAATCTCCGAAGGAAAAATAACCTCTCTTAATGAAACATATTTTAACAACACCTTGTAACTTCAGCAATAACCTACAACCCACTACTAAAACTTTAAACCTACAAAAAGAATCTTGTCATTCTTTACAGAAATAGTTAATATGATAAATATAAAATTTTAATCAGTTCAAAAAACATTCAAGACGAAAGGAAAGATCCAAATGATATCAGAGCTAACTTGACATTCGTTAGTGATGACTGCAAGGATAATGTTAAAAGTCTAAATAAAAAAACTAGTAAAGGCAAAGAAGAGTTTCATTCCATTGAAAAGTTAATATAGGAGAAAAATTCCTCAGGCAAAAACGACCTATAGTTAAAATCTGTTGACATAGGGAATCAAAATCAAAGAATCTACTTCTGTATTAACTGAGAGCAGCTAAAAAGTTTGGGAAAAAAATTGGGAAAAAACCATAGAAAAAGTAAAGAAACTCTTTACTGAAAAATTTAAACACGGAAAAAGTTGAACGAGTGAATCGAGTGAAACGAGTTGGAATAATCGCGAACGAACAATTGATTTGACGACTATTGCACGACTACAAGATCAAAAAACAAACACTGATAACGTACCAAAGCTAAAAGGCACCAAAGTTTTTAATAATGAAGATTATTGTAGCACTACTAGAAAAGTTCGAAAAGACGTTTTTAGGTGAGGGACTGTCCATAAATTGCGCAACGCTAAACTAATTTAAAAACTAGTAGGGCCGCTCTTATTTTTAACGTTAATGATTTTACTAATTAAACTTAATGTTTGCAGACAATATAAATCTATTTTATAAATTTTTCAATTTTTTTGGTCAACTAACAAAACTTGAAAAAAAAATTTGTTTACATAAACATGCTTGTAGAGTTATATACAACAAAAAACGGGGGAACCACACTACCTTTAATGATGGATCTGAAAATGGTGAACTTATATCAAATAAACATTTACCAACACTTAAACTTTATGTTTAAATATACCAATAATAAACTCCTGAAATCAAAAGTAACTTTAATAAAAATCTAAATGAGAAGTATTTCTTAAGAATAACACATATAAATTACTTTAAAAAGTAAACAAATATACAAATTATATTAATTACATTAACTTACAGAGGACCTTACATAGGACTAAATATAGCAAAATTATTAAATTCATTTCAGTTTCAAACAAAAAATTACGTTTTAAATCTTCTGAAATAATTTTTATATATAATTTTTATTTTTGTTTACAAAACGTTTTTTTAGACATAATACCTTCTTATTTGGCTATTTGTATTTTTAAATATTATATCTTTTTTTATGACTTTTTGTGACTATTAGTATTTATAAATTACCTTCTATTAGTATATATATTAGACTATTAGTATTTATAAAATACCTTCTTTAAGACTATTTGTATTAATATATATATATATATATATATATATATATATATATATATATATATATATATATATACTATTTGTATTAATATATATATATATATATATATATATATATATATATATATATATATATATATATATATATATGTATATATATTAATATACCAATATATATATATACATATATATATATATATACATATATATATATATATATATATATATATACATATATATATATATACATATATATATATATATATATATATATATATATATATATATATATACATACATATATATATATATATATATATATATATATATATATATATATATATATATATATATATATATATATATATATATATATATATATATATATATATATATATATATATATATATATATATATATATATATATATATATATATATATATATATACTACTGTGATCAAAAAGTAAGGTGAATTTTTAATTTAAACTTCCCGTCTTATTCGAATCGTCCAATCTTTTTTATTTTTAAGTTGGTAGGAATGTCATTAACATTTGCGCCAAATTACATGTCAAACTCATAATTATTTTTTTTTTGTTTTTGTTTCTGAAGTACCAAAAGTGCATTCGGCGATTTTCACGATGTCTAATTTTGTTGAGCAAAGAAGTGCTATTAAATTTTGTTTGCGGAATGATATTTCTGCTGCTGAAACGTATCGAATGTTGCAAAAGGCCTTCGGTGAAGAAACTATGTCTCAAAAAAATGTTTACAAGTGGTACAAAGACTTCAAAGAAGCCCGAGAACGTGTTGATGACTTGGAACGCTCCGGACGACCATCGACTTCGATTGATGTTCGCCAAATCAACAAAATCAAAGAATTGGTGCTTGCAAATTGTCGGTTAACCATTCAAGACCTTGTTGACATGGTTGGAATATCATTTGGGTTGGTGCAAGCGATTTTGAAGGATCATTTGGGCCTCAGAAGACTCAAATCACGTTTCGTGCCAAAATTTCTCAATTTCTTTAAAAAAGAGCGTCGCGCTAAAGCGTGTGAAGCAATGCTTTCTGACTATCAAGACGTCTACAAACAAATTATTACTGGCGATGAGACTTGGGTCTACGCATACGACCCTGAAACAACTGACCAATTGAGTGAATACCGTGAAAAAGGCGAGCCGAGACCAAAGCAACCACGTCAAAGTCGCTCAAAAATCAAGGTCATGTTTACTGTTTTTTTTGATTATTGTGATGTCGTGCACTACGAATTCCTTCGAACTGGCCAAACTGTCAACAAGGAATATTATTTAAGCGTTATGCGACGTTTGCGTGAAGCTATTCGCAAAAAGAGACCGGAATTATGGGCCAATAACTCTTGGATTTTGCACCACGATAATGCGCCTTCGCACACAGTACTGGTTCTTCGTGAGTTTTTCGCCAAAAACTCTACCCATGTTGCTCCACAACCACCGTATTCGCCCGACTTAGCACCGTGTGACTTCTGGCTGTTCCCAAAGCTCAAGAGACAACTCCGGGGAAATCGTTTTCAATCCATTGAAGAGATCCAACGTGAATCGGCACGCGCATTGAAGGCTATCCCTACCGAGGACTTTTCGGCATGCTTCGAAGACTGGAAAAAATGTTGGCATAAGTGCATTGGGGCCGGGGGGGATTATTTTGAGGGGGACGATACAGATTTGGAAGAATAAAAAAAGATTTTTGATTTTATAAAAAAATTCACCTTACTTTTTGATCACAGTAGTATATATATATATATATATATTATATACAAATAGTATTGCGTACTAAGGTAAGCAATCTGATGTCATACTGAAATAGCCTGCTGCTGGGGGCTTCAGTACATACATCGACTGACTCGCAGTGGAATGCTGCTACATCGACTGAGGGTTTGGGATGGGGAAGCAATCGTTTTATTCATTATTCTTCGTTTTTTCTTTTTCTTTTTCGAAAAAAACGGTATAGTTTAAGGTAAGCAGAAAAAGTGAGCAAATGCTTATCAAAACACGCTTTAGTAAGTGTTTTATATATATATATATATATATATATATATATATATATATATATATATATATATATATATATATATATATATATATATATATATATATATATATATATATATATATATATATATATATATATATATATATATGAAGAGTCCAGGGATAAAAACGACATTTAAAAAGTTTTAAGAATGTATATAATGATCATTTATAAAAGTCCTTGTATAAAGATAGGTAATACAAATTTTTAAGAAAGATTACAAAAATTTTATTAAAAATGTAAACTTAAGAAAAATTAATCAAGAAATATCTTTTTTTTGCAAATTTTTAGACTTTTTTGTTTCATATGAAGACTTTTATAAATGATCAATATATACTTTCTTAAAACTTTTTAAATGTGACTTTGCCGTTTTTTCCCCTGGACTCTTCATATATATATACATATATATATATATATATATATATATATATATATATATATATATATATATATATATATATATATATATATATATATATATATATACATATATATATATACATATATATATATATATACATATATATATATACATATATATATACATATATATATATACATACATATATACATATATATATATATATACATATATATATATATATATATATATATATATATATATATATATATATATATATATACATATATATATATATACATATATATATACATATATACATATATATATATATATATATATATATATACATATATATATATATATATATATATATATATATATATATATATATATATATATATATATATATATATATATATATAATATATAGATATATGTATATATAAAGATATATGTATATATATATATATATATATATATATATATATATATATATATATATATATATATATATATATATATATATATATATATATATATATATATATATATATATATATATATATATATATATATATATATATATATATATATATATATATATATATATATATATATATATATATATATATATATACATATATCTTTTCTTTTTTCTTTTTAAATATTTTGTTTTCTTTTTTTGACTATTAGCGACTGTTTATATTTTTAAATACTATGCATGCTTTATTCACTATATGTATTTTTAAATATTATATCTTCTTTTTTGACTAATTATGAATATTTTTACTTTTAAATAATAAATCTTCTTTTTCTCTATCAGGGCCGAGGATACGGGAAAGAAAATTCTAGATATAGAAGACTATTTTTAAGAATTGACCAATGTGCCTCCTCCCTCCAACCCACGGCGATTTATTTTGATTGATTTTATCCCACTTGCTATGATTTACGAAATTTTCGGATACGGATGTAACAAAAACAGTTTATTTTATTTTTACGCGCCAAGTAATTTAGTTTTCTCCGAATAACGTATTAAAAAATTCATAATGGTTTCTGAACCATCTTTTTACCGATAAAATAACTTCCTATCAAGCTCATAAATAGACTCCATCCATGATGCATCTTATGATCTAAAAATTCACACATGGGTTCATAATGTGTATATCTAAAATTTCAGTTTACAACATATACCTTCTGATGTCGTAAATATATACGTATTTCATTAAAAAAACAGTAGTTTTTTTGTCTATTTTGCTTAAAACGACTATTTAACTGTAATTTAGACATTTAGTTGTAAACTGGAATATGAGATCCAATTGAAATTTATCTTTATAAGTAATAACATTAATAGTTAGAGAAACCGTCATTTAGTCTATCCAGCTGATTATTTCTAGTTTTAGTACTAGTTTTTTAAATAAGTTAAATTTCAATATCTATATAGCTTAGTAAATTTTATAAAAAAGTAGATTTTATAAGTAGATTTAATAATAGTAGTAGATTTTATAAAAAAACACACGATATATATTTACACTTAAAAATACATAATATACAAAAATACATAAATTTATATCTATAGCCCTAATTCAATGATAAAGATGGTAATTTTTTTCATCTTTTCATAAAAATTAAAAACTGTGAACGTTTTGGACCAAATTTCGTATTTCTTAAAAGAAAGCTATAGGCAAAAAAAATTCGCCGTGCCCCCCTCCCCTCACTTCGAAACCCGTGTTGTCGCCCATGCTATTTGTATTTTTAAATATTACTTTGATGACTTTAAAGAATACTTTAATACACCAGAAGGAAAGCCGCCTTAAAGGCGGCTTTCCACGGAGCAAATTATTTCGCGCGAAGCGAAATATTTCGCCGCGAATATTTCTGAGCATGCGCACAATCATTTTTTATAATAGTTGGATTGACTTCAACTTTTTTGGTAGCGCATTTTTTCGCTTGAAGGAAGAGCCAATCATAACTTTTGAAATATGCAAATTAAGCAAATATAAAAATTCAGCATGTAGAAAAAAAAAAAAAAAAAATTTTAATGGCCGACAATAGTAACACGTTTATTGAGTGGTTTAAAGAAAGAAATGTTAACGTAGATTTATTGGAAGCTTTAATAAATGCTTCTCAAAATCAAGTTGCAATCACGAATGAAGAAGTAGTTAATGAAATAGACGAAAACGAAGAGAATGAAAACGATAATTTTATTCCTACTGAATTCGATATAGATCATTTTATAGAAGCTGTTTAAGAGCTTCCAAGCTTGTGGGATGTGAATCACCCCACATACAAAGACAGATTGGTTAAAGTAAACGCTTGGAAAAAACTTGCATTAAAATTTTGTAAAGAAGAGGACTTCCTTCAGAAAAAGTTAAAAAATCTCAAAGATACACTAAAAAAATGTTTAGATAAACGTAACCGTATGACCAGATCAGGAGCAGCAGCCTCAAACTTACCAAAATGTAAGTTTTTTGATCAAATGACATTTTTGCATGAAAAAAGTGCAAACAAACCAACAGAATCTAATGTTGATATTGTCCCAGATGTTGCTTCACCATCATCGTTTCACTCACAATATAGTTTTACACAATCAAGTCCAAGTACCAGTAGTTTTAGCAGTGAATTAATTCTAACTGAAAATTGAAAAAGATTAAGCCATACCAGATCACCCATTCAAAAGAAGGCACGAATCAAAAATCAAAATGATGAGTCATTGTCACAATTGTCACAATCATTAGTAGAGTGTGACAAGATATTAAAAAAGTCAATGGAAGATGTTGAGGAAGATGAAACTACCCTATTTTGTAGAAGCCTTATTCCTATTATGATAGAACCTCCAATAAAAGAAAATAGACGGGCTATGATAAAGATAAAAACACTTCTTTTCAACATGAAATATGATGAGAATGAAGAGATTTAGAGTAAATTATATATAATTATAATTATAAAATATATATATATATATAATAATTTTCTGTTATATTTTATTTGTTTTATCAATGTATTTTTATTTTTAAGAACATCTTTAATGTACTTCTTACTTTTGACTTTTTTTCCATTATCAGGTTTTTTTGGCATTGGTGTAATTATTTATTAAGTTTAAAAACTTTTAATTTTAACTTTTCTATGAAATATTTATATGTAAAAAGCAATCTTTAGATCAACATAAAAATTATTATTTTGAAGTTCAAGATTTTAAGTATTGTTGTAATAAAATTATTATTATATTATTAAAAGTATATGTGCTCTACCTGGTAAAAGTCTTACAATTTTACTATATCAATTGTTAACATAATTTACTTTGTCCTTAAAGAAATACCAGAAAAAATGTCAATTTTTTGAGTAATAGTTATTAGCATTTACCCTTAAACTCCATGGTTTAAATAGTGACTTATACGTTCACCATTACAAGTTTCTATTTACCAAGTCTAGTTGCCATTCCAGTTCTCCTTCTGGTGTATTAAAGTATTCTTTAAAGTCATTTCTAACTTGCTTTGCATCTTTTGAGTAGTTGTTAGAACCTGATTGTGACATTGGTTGTAGCGCAGCAGAACATGAATTATCTTGTCTCCAATCACCTTGTCTAAATCCAGCAGGACCGTCGATATCGGTGTAATTTGTGGGACAGTAGACATAATTTTTTGCTGATCTTTTTTTCATAAGAAAGTTATGTAGGGCTACAATCGCTTGTGTAATTAAAATGACTTTTTCAAGATTAGCAATAATTGGTCTGCGAAATATTCGAAACCGTGTTGTAGCAATACCAAATGTATTTTCTATTACCCTTCTGGCTCTTGAAAGTCTGTAGTTGAATATTTTTTGATCTAAAGAAATGTTTTGATTAGGGTATGGTTTCATCATGTGTCTTTTTAAACCAAAAGCATCGTCAGCAACTAAAACGTACGGTAATACCTTTTCTGAATTACCAATAAATTCGGGATCAGGAATATTCAATTTATTATTTTCAATTGCATAACCTAGACTGCAGTTGTTAAAAACGCTACCATCACTCTGTCTTCCCGAGTCACCAATGTCTACCATAGTAAATTCGTATTTAGCATTACAAACAGCTAGAAGAACTATGCTATGCGTTTTCTTATAGTTAAAATACTCTGATCCGCCATTATGAGGAGCTTGCATAACGATGTGCTTGCCATCTATTGCACCTATAGCATGCGGAAAATTCCACATGTTTTCAAATTCTTTTGCAATTGTTTTCCATTCTTGTTTTTCTGATGGGACGTGTAGAAAATTTCTCTCTTTCAATGATGTCCAGATAGCAGCGCATGTCTCACTAATAATCCTACTGATAGTAGAAGCGCTGATTCTGTAACTTGCAGCAATAGTACACTGAGCATCTCCTGTTACAAGAAATCTAAGTGTTACGGCCAGCCTTTCACTCGGACACACAAGGTCTCTCATGGTAGTTCTTTGTTTTACAATGATAGGCGCTACAAACGAAAGCAACTCTTCGTAAGTTGTTGGAGACATACGAAAATACTTAAAAAAGTATTCCTGGTCGTGTAAACGTAAATCCTGGACTAATAAATGAAACTCTCCTTTCTGAAGGCGTTCGGTATAAATTTTCCTTACCCAAAATCGTTTTTTCTTCTTTTCTTTTTCTTGTATCATTTGCAACATTTTTAAAATAATTAATTTTCTTCGAACTAACAACAATCTTCTTTTAATCAACATGTTTTCCAAAAAGCGCGCTAAAGGTTACGCTAAAGTTACGTGGAAATTAAAATTCTGATTCTGCGAAATTCTGCGGCTTTCCACTTCGCGCGAAAAAATTCGCTCGGTGCAAAGCTGCCTTAAGAATAAAATCTTTATTATATAAAATCATATCTTATTATTTTTAAAATCACTTCCCAAATGTCATTTTAATATTTTATTAAATTTTGTTTCTTTTATTTTACAAAACAATTCTTAATTTTTATTCTTTCAAAAACTATAAATTTTAAACGATATGCGATATATTAATATATCGCATATCGTTTATTGATTATGTTTCAACGTCGATAAAAAGACGTCGGGCGACGTCGTAATATTAACGTCATCCGATGTCCCTTGACGTCTTCCGACGTCAATCCAACGTCCATATAAGATGTTGGAACGTCTTTTTATGACACCGCTGATGAAAATTCGATCCAAACCTGACGTTATGTGTGCAATTGCGCTCTTTAACAAAAATGTGTACCAAATTTGTTTCTTAATAATGGAAGCTAATTCGAATAATGGTTGATAAAACATCATGAGTATTTGTATGATGCACTAGCAAAGTTTTTGAACTTTCAAATTTTTTGAATATACATTCTTTATAAAATATAACTGTTTGTTTTAATATTTATATAATATTAAAATTAAATTATTTCTTATCAAAGTAATAATTCCCAAATAACTTTAAATATATGTTACTAAATATTTCCATCTAATAATATGTCCCTGTGTTGTAGTGGTAAACGCGTTTCCTGCCAATGGAAATTCTTTTTAGTTCACAAAAAACACGTTGGATTAACATCGAAATGCTGACGTCGCGCGGTCGATATTCGAATCCATTTTTAAATAAATTGATATTAAAAAGTTTTTGCTAATATTGTACTTACTTAAATATATTAATAATATATATATTTATATTAAATATATTAATAATAAAATATATATTTATTCCGACGTCGATATCCGACGTCGCTCGACGTTCGTTCGACGTCAAAATGCCCGCTGGGGTCATTATTTTTTTATAAGTTTTGACTGTAAATTTTGTTTATCGGCAAAAGTGTAAATAAATTTGTTATCCATGAATTCTAACAAAAAAAAAACATCTGAAAGCACGGAAAATTTAATACCTCAGGATAAATAATTTATTAATATATTTAAATAAATACAATATTAGCAAAATTTTTTAATATCAATTTAATTAAAAATGGATTCGAATAATGCTTTTGAACAAGATTTTAAAAATATAAATTTTGTCCATTTCGAAGACAATTTAATAAATAACACAAATATTTTTCCAGAAACTTGGAATGAAAACATGAATGGAATTATTATATGTTCAAAAGAAAACTAAAAAAAATAATTTTCTCAATTGAAAATATATTTATATATTATATATATATATATATATATATATATATATATATATATATATATATATATATATATATAATTGATGTATGTGAATGGATGTATCTGCAAATATTGTATGTATGATACTTCTGGAAGTTAACCTTCCTTTGACAGTGGTTTAGCATTTTTGTCGGTGGAAGCGTAAACGTAACCGCACCAACATTTGATAATTTTGGCTTCACACACAGTGACACCATCATTTGGCTTTCTAAATTCTTCTACACAATCTTTTGGACAACCTTGAAGTGCATTTGGATGTACCTAGTACAATCATATTCTTATCATTTTCGATTATTTATTTATTAATTAACAATTAAGATTAGTGTAATTGTAAGATACATTTGAGTAACAAGATTCATTGATCCTATAGATGCGGTCAGATGCGAGACGTATTTGTTTATCAAGAATATTATGATATTATTTATTTTCGCTTGAGTCATGCAATTCAGAAGAATTAGTACTTTTTTTTTTCAAGTTGATTTAGGTGCCCCAAGGAGTCCTTACGGTCTTATCACAGAGCACCGCGGAAGAGCATTTAATAGGAAGTTCACGCCTCCTTCCCAACCGATGTCGTAAAACTTGCTCAGAGGTGGGGTTTGAACCAGGGATCTTACGTTTCTGAGGCAAGTGCGCTACCACTGCGCCACGGCTGCAAATTTAATTCAAGCCATAAAGACCATAAGTAAAGAAAAATTTAAAACTTGTATTTATATATTTTTGTTTTTTCTAAAATCTAAATTAAGTTCAAATTTCATTAACAGCGGTTCTCGGTGACAAGACCTGTATGGTCTTCTTTGAGTATCCGCGTACTTTATCTTTATTCTTTATTTTTTAACGGTTTCTTCGCATGTAATTTTTCTTATTGATATATTTGTTAATATTGTATTAAATATTAAAAAATTCCGGGATTCCGGGATTGAGAAACATCAACCCCGGGATTCCAGGATTGAGAAACCTTAATCTTTCTGTTTAATTTTTCCAGCAATTCTACCAACAGTTTTCGACATTTAAATAAAGAAGACACTGTAATTATTTCTTCATCGACTTCAACGGAGCTTCGACCGTTATGCAGGTATTGCAGAAGTCTACTCATATCAGTTCGGCTTTCATGTATACATTAAAGCTCTTCGCATTTCCTTGCTTGTGTTATTGTCAGCATTTTTTCATTTTGTAAGCATAAAATTAATAGCAATGTCATCTGTAAATAGATTAGAATCTCGGCGACAAATTGCTTCAACCGTTGCTTTAATAGGAACTAAACTTGTAATAATGTCTGATAATATTGTCAAATCATCATGCGACAGAGCTATAGAATTATCTTGCATTGTGTAAATATCAATTAATGATTTTTCCATACAATTTTTTACTTTATAAAATCGTTTAAGAATTAACAGAAGGCTGATCCACCTTGTTTTGCAGTCTATAATTAAAGACAGTTGTTTTCCAAATTCAGCCTTAATATATTTTTGTAAGATGTCGTTCTTGGAAGGTGATCGTCTAAATATTATTATCAGCTTGCGTACTTTTTTAATGACTGGTCAATAATGAACTTCAATTAGTTCGATTTTAGGTCTTAAAGTTTCACGATTGCAGCCCAGTAAATCTTCCTCAATATCCTCATTCCCGGATGAATCACTGTCAAAAAATTCATTTTCAAGTTCTGGCTGATTTGTATCGAATTCTCTTTTTTTATAAAGAACATCAATTACAGCAAATTGTATGCCGTGGGAAAAACATAATTGTCGATTTGCAGCCAGTGTCGTACAAATTTATTTCCCCCATAAATTTATTTCCGTGGCGCAAGTTTCGGTTACAAAGGAAATAATATTACGCAGCTTACGCATAAAATTGTTTCCCGACATAAATTTATTTCCGATGTGGAAATAAATTCGCAGAACATTCTACGACAACTGAATATACAATAGTAATCAAAAATTTACAGTGGGTGGCCATTGAAATAGGGCCATCACGTTTTTTGTTATATTGTCAGCATTAATTCACCTTTCAAACGTAAAATTCACAATTTTTCATAATTATTTACGACATTGTTACAAATTATTGTGTAGGCAACACTATTTTGTTGCTAGCAACACTGTATTTTGCATGTTTTGACAAGTAAAACCGTGAAATTGTGTTCAGTTACCATTTGTAGTGTGTTTATTGGTCTTTTAGATTTTTTAAAGTTTCTGACAATGGGTAAAAAAAAAGATGTGAATGTTTGTAAAAAAAGTGAAATAATGTCACTTTTAAGGAACACCAACTATTCTCAACGAGAAATTTCAAGAAGAATTGGCGTTTCTAGGCAGACCGTGCAAAGAATAGCATCAAAAATAAAAAATGGCAAAAAGCCTTATCCACCCTCCGTAAAAACTGTAAAGGAAAACGCCTTACAACGCCAAGGTCTGAGAGAATTATAAGGAACATTTGTTTGGAGAATAGAAAGAAACCCAGAAAAATAATCACAACATTGAATAAAGATGCTGGAATTAATATTAGTGATCGCACAGTTAGGAGACGCTTAGATGAGTTAGGCTTTAAGTGTTACCGCCCTGCGAAAAAAAAAAAAATTAACGCCTGCCATGAAGGATAAAAGACTGAAATGGGCTATAAAATACCGCAATATGACAACAGATGATTGGAGAAAGGTATTTATTTCTTAAACATGTCATGCTCTGCTTTATTTCTCGATTTTCTTTAGATTAATGAAAGACTAACATTTTTTGAAACATTTGTTTTCAGGTGTGCTTTTCTGATGAATCCACGTTTCAGATCTTGGACGACAAAGCCTCATTTGTGCGACGAAGGGTGGATGAAAAATTTAATCCAGACTGCATTATCGAGACAGTAAAACATCCATTGTCAATTATGATGTGGTCCGTTATATGTGGTTAGGGTACGGGAAGGCTTTACATAGTGCAAGGGACAATAAGGCAGGGCCAATACAAAGAGGTTTTGGAGCAAAAGCTCATTCCTCAAGTCTCGGAATGGCTTCTAGATGGCAAATTTATATTTATGCAAGATTCCCCATGCCATACGGCAAAATGCATTAAAAAGTTTCTTGGAGAGAAAAAAATTCCACTGCTGGATTGGCCAGGAAATTCCCCGGATCTTAATCCTATAGAAAACCTGTGGGAGCTATTAAAACGGGAGGTTTCTTCAAAACAACTGGTGACAAATAAAACACAGCATATTGAAAAACTAAATGAAGGTTGGCATCGAAATCCTCACATAAAACTAAATGAAGGTTGACATCGAAATCCTCACATAAAACTAAATGAAGGTTGGCATCGAAATCCTCACATAAAACTAAATGAAGGTTGGCATCGAAATCCTCACATAAAACTAAATGAAGGTTGGCATCGAAATCCTCACATAAAAGAATTGGCACAGAAATGCATTGACAGCATGCCATGGAGATAAATAAAATTTCACAAAAATGTGTAGAAAACTCAATGGCCCTAATTTAATGGCCACCCACTGTAGAATTAGAATAAAACTTAGTTAATAAATAAATAAAGTTTTGTATGATTTGATTCATCGCTAAATACTATTTTTCTTAATATCATTATCACTCATCTTAAATTTTTTTTTGCAAAACTGAAGCCGTTTGAGCCGAACTGATCGTTTAAGCATTGGTTTTTTAGCAGCAGTATACAAGCATAGTTTACGATTAATTAATCTTCTATTTATTGTCTGTCTTGAGATGTCATTTTTAAGAGTTAGATTTATTTCTTTAGAAATTTGTTTAGCACTATACTTTTTCTGGCAATTCTGTATATACTATTTCTCTGAACTAGAATTCTCTGAACTTGTATCTTTTATATATATATATATATATATATATATATATATATATATATATATATATATATATATATATACATATATATATATATATATATATATATATATATATATATATATATATATATATATATATATATATATATATATATATATATATATATATATATATATATATATATATATATTGAATGGATTCTAGTAAAATAACTAATAATAAAATATGAAATTTGCCTTGGCTATTCTGTTCGTAAATTAGACATACAATGTCTAACTTACTTAACGAAGTGCACCAACTAGAAGGTAAGCCATAGGACTTTGCACCTCATATCTAAGTTGTAATGCTGCCTAAGGTTAGATCTCCAATTCTAAATTCTTTCCAATGTTTATTGGGCGTAAAAGTATTGTTAAACTGTAAAAGTATTTTTATTGACAAAAAAAAAAGCCCTTCATTTCTGGATTCTTTCCTTTATATTTTTGTTACTAATTGCATAACTGCAATTATTATTGCAATAACAATATAATAATATAGTGATATATTCAAAAATATCATGATATTATTATATTGTATTATTTAAAAAAATATTTTCTTATTTTATACTACTATATATAATAAATAAAAAATGATTTGAACAGTCTCACCATCTATAGGATCCTCAAGAAGCTATTTTATTACATTTTTGTTTTTTATGAAAATCAAGCACTCTTTTTGTAGCATACACTAACAAAATTTACACACATATTTAAATTTTTTATTTAGTAGCTAAAATTGTATTCTCCATCAGTAGGTTCATCAGGAAGCCATGATCCTGATGAACCTACTGATGGAGAAACATTATGTTAAAGAAATCTAAAAATTAGATAAGTGTTTTTACTAATTTAAATACACACACACACACACCACATACACGCGCACACACGCACACACACACACACACACACACGCACACACACACACATATATATATATAAATTAGAAAAAACTGGAACTTTTAATGTCATTTTTTTTTCAGCAGTATTATCAGGAAGCTACTTGATGATCCAGCTGAAGGAAATCCAGCTGAAACTGACAGTAAAATATTTGACATAAATGTGAACCAGAAGTTCAGAAAAAACAAATAAAAACAAATAAAAAAAAAATCTTACTCATCAGCTCGTTTATAGCATGAAAAACTACCATTATGAACATTAGAGGACTAGTTAAAATACCATTTTTGAGGTGTATTGCACATAGTTAATTCAAACAGCTAAAATACACAAAATAAAAGATAAGAAAAGCGTAAACAATACAAGAAGTTTTTTAAAATTGGTTCATGTAAAAAATAAAGGGCATGATAAAATAAGATAACAAACTTTTCAAAAATGTAACTAAATTAAACTTCAATACAAATTGTTTCAAGATTAAAGCATAAACTGTAAAAAAAAAAATTTTCAATTTAAGTCAAAAATCTAGTAAATAAAATAGTATATTCTCATTAAATATACTAGAATGTCTAAATAAAAAAAAGAGAAAATAATAGCATAATCTTTTGAGAAAACCTATCGTAAATAACTCATTCAACTAACAAAAAAAGGAAAACTGGAACTAAAATAAAAACAACTAAAATAAATCAAAGCTATACTAAAAGTAAACTATTAAATAATACACAACAGACATTTTCATGCATTAACTTTATCTGAATATGTGTTTGTGACTGCTTCACATCTATTAAACTGAATAATTTTTCAAATCCAATATTAGGGGAACATTAACAAACATTAAAAATCGTAGAACTTTCACATTTATTAACTGTACTTTCTGAATATGATCTTGGAAATGATGTTAAATGCTTAGCTTTGAAGCAATTGTGTAAATGCTGGCGCATTGCAGATTGATTGTCCCATACAAATATCTACTGCAAATGCAATTGCAAACAAACCACAGTCAATTCCTCCAACTTGTTGCTGACATGATTGGTATTGACACATAACTGTATTTTTAGAACATGATCTAATTGAAGCAATTTGTTTTTGTACATGCAAAGTTGGCATTTCTGTCTTCATTGAGTCATAAATTTTAACAACTCTATCGCTGCAACCAAGTGTGCTAATCAACAACCAGTGAAGGGATCCGTCATGCAAAATTTGTAGCATCTCCTGTGACTGTATACGGAACATGAGATTTGTTCCTAATAAGGTGTCTTGCATACCTTGAATTTTTTAATATTACTTGAGCAGCATTAATTTCAATGTATCCTAACATGTTTTGATTCAATATACTCTCAAATGCTGATATTGGTACACTAAATGTAATGCTATTTTTGGATAAATAAGTATCAATAGAGTCAATGTTTTTAATATAAAATTGATTTTGTGATGACGTTATTTGACCTGGATCAGATTTTTTGACTGTATTTCTTGCAGGGTAACTACTGTATGACAAATCTAAATGAGTTGCTTCTAAAAGTTGAATATTAGTATATATGTCGTGACATGGATAATAAGGTTTAAGTTGAGAAACGTTTACTTTTGTTTTTAAAATTTCACCATTAAGGTTTTTTAGAGTGCATTGACCTTTTATGTTTAAATCAGCTAGAGTATATAGTCCCATCCTTGAAAACTCCTTAGATAAAGGCTCACCTTTGCGACCTCGTTTTCTTGCATTTAAGTTCATCACTTAATCATTTATTTTAAATGTAAATGTCTTTATACCCTTTTTTGCAACTTTTTTCATATGTTGTTTACACTGCTTTTCTTGAGCAATTTTTATATTTTCCCTAACTTTTTTCTCAACAGCCTCACAATCATTAACTAACTTTTCTACTGTTGAGTCAGATATTTTTCCAAGAAAACAACTATTTAAAGAATCATCAGTCTCATTTAGAACATTTATCATCTCATTACCTGGAGGATGTCTTAAATTCATTAGATAAAACAATGTCATCTTTGTAGATTTCTGGCATGATATGTTTAGTCCATAAGCAATTGCAGATGTGTAACTAATACAAGTCATTAAAAAAAATTATTGTAATAATAAATTATAGTGTATATATAAGGAAAATGAAATAAGAATATAGACTACTAAACCTATCCCAGTCATTCATCTCATTATTAGTATACTTGCTTAAAGCACGTTTAAAAGTTTGATTTGTACGTTCATCTTGACCATTACTTTGAGGATGGTATGCTGATGTCACAGAATGTTTAATACCCATTAATTGAAAAATTTTATTGTTAAGCTATACATAAAATATAATAAAAAAAAATAATAAAATAAATTTTTAATAACACAAAGAAAACAAAAGTTTTAGAAACTTTTTTAGTCTTTATTTCATTCACAAATTCTCTTCTTTGATCTGTAGTTACTTATTTTGGTGGACCATAAGTATGAAAAGTGTTAACTAAAGCAGTAGCAGCTACAAAGCTACAGCAGCAGCAGATTTTTCAGGCAATACTCTAGCAACAATCCATTTTGTAAACAAATCTGTTATTGCTAAAACATATTTATTGCCAGGCCTTGCGATAAAGCGTCGGGCGATGTGAATTTTACGTCGTCCAAGGGCGATTTTGCGTGTAGCTAGGGCTATTTGCGTCGAGCAAAAAATTTTTGTTTGAGTATATTTAAAGATATTTTTGAGCGGAATTTTAATAAAGTAATTTACGATTATTTTAACATTTAATAAAGTATTTTAAAAACCACACGCAGTTGAAATAAAAGTTTGAATTTAAAAAAATTAAATATGCTCATTATTTACAAGTAGAAAAAATTCAAAAATTAAAAAAAAAGTTTAAATCTTTTAAGCTAACATTTTAATAAAATTATTCAGCAATAGCAACGTTGTCGATAAAATTGAACAAAAATACTTTCTTTTAGTTTTAGATTTTAAACTTAAATAATTATTTTACAGGGGTTTGATAGGTTTTAAAATTATTCCATAGATTTAAAAATATTTATTAACTGTTAGACGTATTTAAAGTATTTAAGAGTGATTTCGAGGAAACATTTTAAAAATTGGTGAGGGCAAATAAAAAAAAAAAGGATTAATATTAAAACGTATTCTACTTGATTCAATAAAAAAGTACAGTTATTAAAATTTTTGTAAAAAGTAACTCAAAAAAATTACTTAAATAATAACGATCGCTTTTATGTTAAAAGTTACCGAAACTCATCGAAGCGTGCTCAAGAACAGCTGCTGAAAAATAGAACGTCAATAGTTTTTCGAATAATTTTTAAGAATAATTTTTAAGAATAATTTTTTCGCTGAAATATTTCTTTTATACCTATAAGATTTTTATTCTAACATTTTATTTTATTTTACTAGAAATAAAATTCCTTGTTAGCATTAAAAATCTATTCAAAACGTTCGTTTAAGTTTTTTATTAATACGAGTGATTGTGCTTATCAACCGCTTTATGAAAATAAATAAAAATAAATAAATAAATATTATATAAAATCGCTTGTAAAAATATTAGCTATTGCACAGTTTTTAATCGTACAATATTAAAACTTCCAGTTTATTACTCGCTGACTTTTTAAAAAGAAAAAATAATTATTTGAAAAACTTTAAATTACATATTTAAGAAAAAAAAAATCAAATATTAGCATATTTTATAATCTTTTTTAAATTTAAGTTATAATGTTTTTTATTCGTTTAGTATAGACAAAACGTGACAAACGTCGAGAAAATAAACAAATGTTTTTACATTTTAAAAAACGAAACATTCCAAAACATTTTTAAATAATAACATTTCTACATAAACGATTTAAAGTAGTTTTGCGGTAATTAAATAAATTGGTGCAGTTAATGTCGATAAATATGAAAAGCAAATAAAAAGAATTTAATGACGTCAAAAATCACGTCGTGTTTATGCGTCGCGCAGTTCTTATTCATCGCAAGGCCTGTATTGCCATTCACTGTTTCTGGTAATGGACCAATTAGATCTACTCCTAAAACTGACCAACTTTCTGTAACCTGAATTGGGTGTAGTTGTGGCGCAATTGTTTTTATTTTTTCAAATGATTGACATTGTTTACATGTCTGGATCTATAATAGACTATATATTATTTAATTAGAATAACACAATTTATAGTGTATATTATTATTGCAATATTGCATTTAAATTTTATATTAATAATGATAGTTACATGTTTATTATCTTTATATTATTAAGAAAATAAACATATAGCCTTCGTAAAAAGCAAATAGTACTTAACCCATGCTTCAACATCAGATGTAATTGACATCCAAAAGTACAAATTTTTAATTTTATTTTGAGTTCTTACTATTCCCCACCAGCACCATTATGACATTCTTTAAGAACCCTTTTTCTTTCTTCTTGACTATACAAAACAAGTCGTAGAGATTTATTTCGAATATAGTACAAACGTCCATCTAAAAATTTAACCAAATTTTAAAACTTAGTTCAAACATATGTTAAAAGCCTAAACTTAAAACAAAATATTTAAAACTAAGTGGAAACTATTAGATACTGTGATATTGCAATATTGTTATTATATTTAGATTATGTATATTGTGTTCCATTATATATAATTTTTTTGTCTTATCTCTTCGAGACGTAGCTCTTGAGATTTTGCATTGATCTTAGGCATTGCTTAAGAAAAAAATATAAAAATAATATATCATACTTGGCATGAAAGTTATTAATTTATTTATTAAAACCTAATGTAAATTTAAACTCACTTCTAATCAGGATAGGAAGAAAATTTACGGGTGTTGTTGTTTAGTTTGTATGGGTGTTGCGTTGTTTAGTTATTTCGGGTGGCCTCTTTAACCAATCGGCGTGCGACTCGGAAATAAATTTATGGGGGAAATAAATTTGTACGACACCGGCCTGAATCATTTCATATTGATACTGTGCATTTTAATTTATAAATATGAATTCTAAAAAACAAAAAGGAGGAGCGGCCAAAGAACGCGAAAAAAAAAAAAAATCAAATTATAAATTGCTGCCCAATCATGTCATTACTTATTAAATTTGTTTAAGAAACCAATAAATCAGACTGCAAAAAATTCTACTGCTATAATTCAAAAGAATCATCTGTATGAAAGTGATTTAACAAGTGACGTTGATATTACTTTAAATTCATCCATTATTATAAATCAGGTAGACACAGCCACAGAGAATTTATTGGTAAGATTTTCAATATTATATTATTAAAAAAGGTGTCTATCTACATTATTATTTTGTACACCATTAATATACAATATTATAAGAATGTAATCGATTATACAAATTATATATAAAAGTATATTTGTTCAAATTTTAGTGTGATAGTAATTCTACTGCAATAGTTCATAAGAATCATCTACATGAAGGTGATTTAACAAGAGATATTGATATTGATTTAAATTCATCCATTTCTATAAATCAGATATGCCCAGCCACAGAGAATGTATTGGTAAGGTTTTTAATATTAAATAACTAGTAACTGCTAATTATATTGGTCTTACAAACAAATTAAACGCATTTTATTGCTAAAAGTAGGTTTTTATTATTAATTTAGGTTTTTAGGTTTTTATTATTAATTTAATTTGAACTTATATTTTAGGAAGCTGAATCTCTAGAGTATCATTTGCCATCTAATGATGAATTATTCAAACTAAACAAAAATCCTGATATCCTCCAAAAATTAATCTTCATCAAAAAACATCCTATCCAGCCATCATTCTTCAGCAATATCCAACTAGATTTAAAAAAGCTCTATTTTAGAAAAACATCAGATGGCAAAAAAAGTTTCACGAAAGTGGTTATCAGTCCTCTGTATTGATAATGAACTCAAAGCTTTATACTGTCCGTTTTGTATTGCATTCAGTTCATCTCCTACTACATTTTCTAATGGCTGTAATAATTTTAAACATATCCATGAAGTTGTTAAAATACATGAAAAATCGTTAACACACAGGCATTCAGTAGAAGCCTATATTCAATCGTCAAATGATAAGTCTGTTGAATTTGGTATTAATAACAATTTAATGGCGTTAAAAAAAAGTCAAATACAAGATAATATCCATGTTATAAGTGAAGTTTTTGAAATAGTTAAATTTCTTGGTCGTCAAAATTTACCATTTAGAGGTCCTAGAAACTCTGAAAGTCTGTATAAGTGGAACGATGAAGACAATTTAAGCAAAGGCAATTTTTTGGAGTTGGTTAAATTTACAGCCAAACGGGATGCTACATTATACAAACATTTGAATGCGGCTATAAAAAACAGCAAACGCAGAAAAGACAATTTGGAAAAAAAATCATTAATTTCTTGTGGCAGGGGTTCACTTGTAACTTTATTGTCTAAAACTACTGTGAATAAAGTTATTTTATCTATCGTGAAATCGATAAGAGATAGAATTAAATTAGAATTAGGTGAACAAAATTTTAGTTTACAGATTGATAGTACACAAGATGTTGGTGTTGTAGATCAGGCAGCAGTATGCATCCGGTACATTTATGAAGGAGAAGTAAAAGAAAGGTTATTTGCTTTATTAAAAGTTGTCGATTCATCAGGAAATGGCTACTATGATATGTTAAAAAAACTTTTTTCTGAACATTCCATTAATTTTAATCATATTATTGGTGAATCATTTGATGGAGCAGCTAATATGAGAGGGGAGTATTCAGGACTACAATCTAAAATTAAAAGTCAAGAAAATCAAAAAAGTGTTTATATATGGTGCTATAGTCATGTGCTTAGCTTATGTGTATGTGATACTTGTAAAGGCGTAGAAGCTAAAAAACTGTTTGGATTTTTGAATCGATTATCAACATTTTTTAGTGACTCTTATAAACGTATGCACATATGGTTAAGTGAAATTGATTCAAGTTTGGGGTCTAATAAATTGAAAAAACTTCAAAAAATAGGAGAATACAATACGCGATGGTAGTCGCGAGAAAAAGCACTGTTTTGGATTTTTGATGGTGATAAATGTCTTTTTCCTACAGTTGTAAGTGCTTTGCATCATATTTCTATTTCTAGAAATTTTGAACCTAAAGTTTGTTCAGAAGCATCTTCTTTATTAGATAATTTATGTAATTTTAAAATAATTCTCACAGCTCATATATTTTTGAATATCTTTAAAATTATTGGGCCAACGTCACGTTATCTTCAGACAAGAGGTATGGATTTATTATCAGCTTGGAGTATGGTAGATTCTGTTAAACAAGAAATTGGACATTTAACCTTTGACAATATTTTAGAAAATTCTGTACATTTTTCCAACAATATGAATGACTTACTTAATAGTATGAATCTTCCGGATGATTTATTAGTACCAAGTACTTTACCTATTACTAGGCAAAGCAGAAAAAAAGAATGTATGATAAGCTATGTGCAGACGAAACACCAGAGTTACCATTAGACAAGTTCAGAGTTGAAACTTATCAATCAATAGTTGATCACATTAATAATAGTTTAAATGAACGCTTCACCGACAACAATCAATTGATAGCGGATGTTCAATACTTGATACCTAAAAATTTTAAACAAATTGAACAAATGCCAAACACAGCTTTAAAACACTTGGCCAATTTAGCAAATTTAGATCACATACAACTTTGCTTAGAACTAAATAATTTTTCTAAAATGTATCCCAAGTTAAAAATGTCTACAACAGAAAGAACTAAACTAAACAAATATACCGTCAATTTGATACTGATTCAGATGAAAACACAGATAATGATGAAGAAAATATGAATTATGATGCAGCATTTTCTTGTGAGTAAAATTGTGCTTATATATTGTTCTATATATAATTTAAAATATTATTTTGACTGAACTTTATGTTGGATTTTAGGTAACAACAAAAACAGCATACATGATACTAACAATTGTTTACAATGTGTATACAAACTTGTATACAATTTAAACATGCATGTCTCGGCTTATACTCAACTATGTACTTCATATGAGTTTTTTCTTACTTTGTCAGTCACCGAAGTCAACTGCGAAAGGACATTCAGCAAACTTAAGCTTGTTAAAACAAGACTCAGAGCCAATATAAGTCAAGATAATTTAGAAGCACTCTTAATTATGAGTGTTGAAAAACAATTACTCAATGAAATTGAAATTAATTTTTTAAACAATTACTCAATGAAATTAATTAATAATTTAAGTATTTTCTTAACTATAATAAATAATAATGCATTAATTTGTATGGATTATGATTCTTCTTCTTCATTCTCTGGCATGACTACTCTCTAAGAGATTTTGCTGACATTACTAAACTTTGCCACCTATCTCTATCTATGAATTATATTATATGAAAAAAATTGTTTTGAGTCTAATTGTTGGTTATCATGTTTTTTAATGTTGAAACTAGACCCATAGTATCAGTATGTAACATAACACATACCAGAGTACGTATTTAACCTAATTAAATTAAATTGTACATGCTATTTATAGGTACCTCATAACAATTAATTATATTTATTTATAATTTTTTTTGGGTGGGGGGGGTGTTTATTTTTTGGGGGGCTAATTACCCTTCAGGCCACCTCTATTTGGGCCGGTGACCGTGATTTCCTACTGGGCCGAACACCCCTCAGTACGCCTCTGTATGTTAACATCTACCTATTTTTGCTGATGCAATTAATTAATGTACAAAAAGGTGACAATATTCTGATTTGCTAACAAAATGTGACAATAAGTTCCCATGTTCCTCCAGCAATTCGCTACAGTTGTATGATGTTTCTGGTGCAGAAATCGATGATGGAGAAACCCTAGATTTTTTAGTTAAAAATAATAATTTGAAACTAGTGTTTTTGGAACGTCAAGTGCCAAGTTTAACAATATACGTATCACCAAAAGAAATTGTAGGAAATAAAATTATTTCTGTAAAACAATTACCAGGATTGAAATTTGAAATCCCAACAGATGCAATTGTGGAAGCAAGGCTTACATCTGGGATAATTGATGCCAAATCAATAATAGCAGACGATCAATTTATGAACCACTGGGTTGGGATTTTTCATAAAGTATTGGAATATGTTGATCAACAAAATCCGTATGTTTGTAGTTGATACATTATATTGATTTTTTATCTAAATTATATTTTAACTCTAAGTTCCTATTATATATTAGTTTTTATCAACATCATAGATATTTAAATGGAATTCAATTAAATGAGCTGGTGATTAACGAGAAGTAATCAGAGTTTAAGGCTGTTCAGTGAGTTAATTTGTGCTGTAGTGGGTAAACTAAATAAATTAAGTAATAATATTTTGTTGTTGTTTAATAAAATTTTTGGTCCTTGCTTAAAAAATTGAAAGTCTTATAATTACTATAAAAGATGTTTAATATATTTATATATATACATATATATATATATATATATATATATATATATATATATATATATATATATATATATATATATATATATATATATATATATATATATATATATATATATATATATATATATATACATATATATATATGTGTGTGTGTGTGTGTGTATATATATATAAGGACCCTAAATTAGGTAGCTTTTTCAAATTCTGCGTAATCTATTAAAACACATGTGTAAATCGTGTGTATGGTAAGGCTAAAAATCGTGTGTAAGAGTTCGTCATGTTTTACTTCAACAAAATGAATTTGCATATAAATAAGTTATTTTTTCTAGTGTAATATTTTTTTTTTATTAATTAGGGTCTCTACTTTGTTAATGTATTGAATCAAAATAAATTCTAAAGTTACTTTAGTGTAGAACTTAATTTTTTCATCATCAAGTCATGAGGGGCGAATTCGTCAATTAATTCGTCTTTATTTTCGTCAGTTTTCGTCGAATTCGTCAGTACAACTAAACTTATTGAAAAATAATATCAATTGGGCGATATGCAAAAGGACCATAAATCTGCAAACATAATGCAAGGAATAGATGTAAATTCATTTTCAATTTTGCATTTAAACATTAGGAGCATTTCAAACAATTTTGAATCATTTAAACAACTTTTATGCGAGATTAAATTCAATTTTAAAATTATTAGTCTCAGCGAAATTTGGTGTACTGATGAATATATTATGTCAAATACAAATTTTCAGCTGCCAAATTTTAAAGTGATTCATCAATTTAAAGAATCTGGGAAGAAAGGAGGGGGTTTGTGTATATTTATAAGCAATACTTTAGTATACAAACTAAGAAAAGATTTGTGTTCAACCACTAATGATTGTGAATTACTGTGCGTGGAAATAATAAATAAAGCCACAAAAAACATTATCATCCACGTTTTATACAGACCACCTTCCAGTTCAATAAAACAATTCGAAAATTATATTAAAAACATAATTAAAAATAAGTTAAGCAAAAATAAAAGCGTTTATTTTGTAGGTGATTTTAACCTGGACATGAACATGCGTCATTTAAATAGAAAAATAAATAATTTCTATAACGTCATTTATCAGAAAGGCTATACTCCACTAATTAATAAACCCACAAGAATAACTAGAGAAAGCGCAACTGTTATAGACCAAATAGTAACCAACGAATTTAAATCAAAAATAAAAACGGGTATATTTAAATGCGACAATTCAGACCACTTCCCTATATTTCTTATCTCACAAAAAATGCGATAATATCTATGCAAAAAAAATTGAAAAAATTACACTACAAATAGATGAAAAATCCATTGAAAATTTTAATAGTCTTCTAGCAGATTTAAACTGGGATGACCTCCTTGATATTGTACGCACAAATAAGGCATACAATAAGTTTCTAGATAAATTACAACAACTTTATAATACAGTGTTTCCATCAATTACAAAATGTGTGAAAAAAAAGACATTATCAAATCCATGGATAACTCCGGGAATTATCAAGTCGTCAAAAAAAAAGCAACGACTATATAATAAATTTCTCAAAAAAAAAAACTTTCAACAATAAAACCAATTACAAAAATTATACACGTATTTTTGAGATGGTTATTAAAAAGTCCAAGAAGTTGTACTATACCGAGCAATTAATTAAACATAAATATGATCGGCACAATATTTGGAACATTATTAAGGAAGTAATTGGTACGAAACAAACTGACAGAAATATTCTTCCTATAAATCTAACAATTGATAATAAAGTTATTACAAATAAATCTTTAATTTCCGAAACACTTAATCAATATTTTGTAAGTGTAAGTGTTTGACATTACTATTGCAAATGACAGAAATGGCGAAAGCTATGATACGACTGACATTAATGTCAAACATCATTAATGTGTAATATATATTAAATCAATGTTGGGTTGTATATATTTGATTAACCGTAATCATTTTACTTTAAATCTACGTTGGGCTATTTACATTGGATCAACGTTGGGTTTAGATTGTAAAAACAATCAGGTTTTGCGATGATTTTACATACGTCGGCCCAATCTATTTGTGAAAGCTGTTTAAAGTTGCATCTACATTATTGTTGAAAACATGGCATTGGATCAGCGCTGAATTTGCATCGGAAGAAACAAACGATGTTAGCGATGATTTTACATATGATGGCCCAATGTTTGTGTGTTAGCTGGGTAAAGAGACTTTAATTAATAAAGCAAAGAAAAAAAATATCACGCACAGAGATGGAAATGCACTATTATTATTTAAAATTATTTGAAATAATAATATTAATTATTTAATTAATATTACTTAAAAACTTTTCAATTTTGCTTTTATAAAAAGGGGAGTTTTAGTGTTAAAAAACACTCTTATAAACTTTCGAATTGCTTTTGATAAAAATCAAAACTTTTTACGGGTGACGAAATGTATAAAAAACCGTCTCAGATTATTTTCTTGAAATCTTTGTTATTTATTTTTATAAAAAACAAAATGATATAATTAATAAACATGCTTTAATATTCAATAAAATAAAATAAAAAAACTATCGGCTTACAGTAGGGCATCCAATACCGGTATACCGAAAACCGGTATCCCGGTATCCCGGACATTTATTTTAACACCGATACCGAACTCTCAATATCGGTATATACCGGTATTTCTCATCGATGAGACTTTGTGCGTGTTTTGAAACAGAGAAATCTGTATCTGTATCAAATAGTTATGAAATATGTTACTAAAATTCGAAACTCAATAATAAAAGAATTAACTGAACTTCAACAGCAAGGAAATCGGTTTAGTCTTACGTTTGACGAGTGGACTTCGGTAAAAAATAGACGTTATTTGAACATTAACGTTCATACTCAAAATGGATTTTGGAATTTGGGTTTAGCGAGAGTTAATGGACATTTTCCAGCAGAAATGTGTGTTAAGTTAATTAACAACATACTGAAAGAACACAACCTAAATATTGATCGCGATACTGTATGTATTACTACAGATGTTGCTTCCGTTATAAAGAAAGTAGGACAATTAATGTCCGTTGACCAGCAACTTTGTCTAATCCATGGTATACAATTGGCTGTGTATTTGACGTCTTGCATAAAACAACAACTGTAGAATTGACCAATGATTATATTGAATCTGATGAAGATAGTGCGGGTGAGATTTCCAATAATAATAATGAAGAGCATTTAGACAGACTAAGGATTTTTCAGAACTCGCTAATTTCAAATGAACTTGCAAATAATTTGGCTCCATTGATAAGCAAAGTTAGAAAAGTTGTAAAGCTGTTCAGGCGATCGCCAACCAAAAATGAAATCCTTCAAGTTTATGTAAAAACTGAACACTGTAATGAACTGTCATTAATATTAGATAATAAGACCAGATAGAACAGCTTACTTTTTATGCTAGAGCGTTTTTATAAGCTAAAAAATTCTATTCAAAAAGCTCTGATTGACTTAAACTCAGCTATTAATTTTATGGAATCTGAATTAGAATTGATATTGTTAACAGTTTCTATGTTGTTACCAGTGAAATTGGCTGTAAAGGCTTTATGTCGGAGAGATGCTAACCTACTATCAGCTGATACTACCCAGGCATTCATGCTGCAAAATTTGGGCGTAGGACCATTAAGTTAAAATATGAAAACCTCCTTGATTAAAAGAATAAAAGAAAGACGCACAAATTTATTTTATCTCATACAATATCTTCATAAAGGTGATCAAGCCCATAATAATTTTAGTTCAGATATCATATTTGATCGGCTAACTAAAACTGCTTTGGTTAATTTAATTGTGCATCTATCCAGCGTCTCTCATCCGAGCAAACTGAAACTGCAGCATTCCCATCAGAAACAGATGAAGACGAAGATTCTATAATGTGTGAAGACGAACCTTTGAGCTTGACATTACAGGAGCAGCTAGACATGGCCATAAATAATGAGATAAAAATAAAAACAGTACCAAAAACAAAGCAAAATATTAACGATTTGACTAAAATGGTGCGAAAAGAAGTTTCTATATTTGAGGAAGACGGTACACGTGGTACCAACTTGATGTTGGTATATGATTATATTTTAACTATTCCCCCAACTAGCGCAGAAGCTGAACGGGCTTTCTCTTCATCAGGAATTTTATGTACAAAAATACAATCATCTTTAAACGACTAAACCTTAAATAATTTATGTTTTTGCGGGCCTATTTTAGTAATAAATAACTATTTTATGTTTTTTGCTTGAAATTAATTAATTATATCTATTATTTTAATTTAAACAATAAAGTTTTGAAACCGTTTAACTGTTGCTTTGGGTTTTATTAAATGTTATTTTAGTAATAGTAAATACCGGTATTTCGGTTTTCACTTATTCTAATACCGAAAAACTGGTATTCAATTTTTGGTCCGGTATTAAATCCCCTAGTTTACAGCTCTTTATTACCGGTAAACTAAATTAATCCGAAAAAGAAGGAAAAATTTGGGTTTTAAAAATAATTGAACTTTTTATTTAAAACGCGCAAAATTGAATATATGATGTCCTGTGTAAAAAGTATTTCAAAATATTCAATGGTTCTCAAATTAATAACCTACATCGTTTTTTAGTAAGAGCGTGACTTTTAATGTGCAGGCTGAGTTATCAAACTTGTTGAAAGATTTGGCTGTAAATACTCTTAGTTTATGATAATAACATGGAATTGAAAAAAATACGTCCTGCGATTTTTAAATCACCAATTACTTGTTTAGTAACGATTTTTGAACTAAACACGTGTTTTAAGTCTCATGTAAAATAACTAAGAGAAAAGTTTTACACAATTGGACTTCAAACCTGAATAGTATAACTATTCAGTTCAAACAACGTAAAGACTTTTTTAAAAAGAGGTTTGCATGCTCTTTGTTTTATTTTTTAATTAATTGCTTAGCATGCTTCTGTTTACAATTAAGAGGCTCAAGTTTTATAAGTACCATGCTGTACACCGTAACTTTTATAAGCACTGCCCCATGCTATACACCGTAACTTAAATAATTTTGAACAAATTAAAAGTTTTGCTCAAGTAGTGTTTTTTTTATTATAACGTAACTGATATACTATTTCAATCTTTTTGGATATTTTGAAACCTAATTTAGTTATATGTTAACTTAAATTTCGATTTTTGTCAGTAAAAACAGAAATTTAGTTTCTTTATCTTAATTTATTTTTCTATTTTCGAAAAAAATCTTTGGAAAAGGAAATCTAACTTTTTTCATTGGTAGCTAATAGAGAGTTCATCCTAGACCTTTTCTAACTCTTCATTCATTTCTACCACAGTTAATTTGAAAATAAATCACTGCAACTAATTCGATTATATCAAGCTGTAGTGAGATCGAAAAAAATATCCAAATGTAACTTTGAATTCGTTTTTCCTTCAAAAAGATGAAATCCAATTGCGTTTTAATGAGTTTTTGATTGATGTTTGAGCTTTTTTAAAAATATGATTCTGTTGTTATGGACGTAGTCTAGTTACCATGGAAACAATAAAATTGTCAAAAATATATTGCATTAAGAGTTGAAGTTTTTTGGCTAAAAATTAAAGTTAAAATGAAGTTAACGATTTAAAAATTTTAAGTTTTATTTTATTTTTAATTTAGGAGAAATATTTTTTAATTTATATATTAATGAAATATTAAATTAAAGTATAGTTCGCCATACTTTTATTCATAAAGTGCAAAAAATTACTTATAAGTTCTTTATTTTTTCATTAATATTTTTCTATTGATTAGTTAAGATTAAATTTTATTCTAGTACACATAATATCTAGTAGTTTTGTGAATAGGAAACTTAATAATTTAAACACACGAGTTTAATAAAAGTGACGTGTTTAATAAAAGTGACGTGTTTTTAACTCACTATTATCATTTATCATCTTAATAAACAGTTTTATATTCATATATATATTTAATTATATTTTGGGGTTACATATGAATTAATTAAATTTTTTTCGGTACTAAAATTTGACCACGAGTAAAAATTACTTGTTGAACTTTTCAATGTCACTAAAAGTATTAAAACTCAAAGGAAATGGCATTTAAACACCATAAAAATCTGTTACCGGTAATATGTCATTAAAATAAAAAAACTTATAAAATACCCTCTTAACTTTACCCTAGTCTTTTTATCAGAACCCTCCCCAATTCTTTTTATAAAATTCAAATGTACGTTGCGTATTTCTTTTTGTATTTGGGTATGTGACGTCAAATTGCAATGACTGAATTCTATTTTCTTTGCCACTTTATAAAGTAAAGAAGGGAAAATGTCAGAAGAAAATGTAAAGGAACAAACCGATCATTTTACCGATGATACTCAAAGCGAATTACTGCGTTTACAACGACAGTATCGTATTTTAGAAAACGAAAGACAAGCTTATAAAGAAAATTCAGAAAATGATTTGCGTAAACTAAATAAAACGCTTTCTAAATTGAGAAAAGAAAACGATGAGCTAAAAATAGAGTATAAAATAGCATTTAGTACAAAAAATAAAAGCAATGAATTTCAAATAACTGAAGAACTTAAAAACTTGTTACTTGCGGAAAATTGCGCGAAGCACGATTTACTGCAAGTAACAAAAAAGCTCGAGTTAGTCAATAAAGATATTAAAAATTATCATATGAAAATTGATTTGTTCAGAAAACATCTCAAAGGATTAAAAGAGTCAAAAGCTAAAGATGAAAACATACAAAACCTAAATAGAATAATTGAGAACCGATTAAATGTTGCTCATTTTAAACTAAACAACGCACTAACTATTAACAAAAGGAAGAAACAAGAAATTACTCATTTAAAAATTCAGCGAGACAGGTTCTTCGATTTAAGAAAAAAACTCCAGGAGATCTACAATAATGGTAGAACGAGAAAAAGTTTTTTAATTGAAAACGCAAAAGCACATTTTAGCAGGTTTGATTTCTTTATTATATATATATGTGTGTATATATATATATATATATATATATATATATATATATATATATATATATATATATATATATATATATATATATACATATATATATTCATACATACATACATACATACATACATACATACATACATACATACATACATACATACATACATACATACATACATACATACATACATACATACATACATACATACATACTTACATACATACATACATACATACATACATACATACATACATACATACATACATACATACATACATACATACATACATACATACATACATACATACATTCATTCATACATACATACATACATACATACATACATACATACATACATACATACATACATACATACATACATACATACATACATACATACATACATACATACATACATACATACATACATACATACATACATACATACATACATACATACATACATACATACATACATACATACATACATACATACATACATACATTATACATACATACATACATACATACATTTCTTTTTTGCATGCATAGTTAACCTGTTCTTTCCATTTCAAATCATTATACAATATAATCCTTTTTTTTTTTCATTACGAAATCATTAGACAACATAATACCTTTTTTTAACTTCTGCCTTTCATTTCAAATCATTAGACAATAAAGTACCTTGTCTTTCTCACAGTAATTTGATGTATCATGAACCATCTTTTACTGTTATTGTGTAAAATAATAACAAAGTTATTATAGGCTGACCCATCTTTTACTGTTATGTAGTTGAATATTTTACTGTTATATATAAGTTAATTATAATTATTTAGCCGCGACGAGGCTCAGCACCGATTACAATTTCTTCGAGACCGTTCTGATAGAGATATTATAGCATACAATACTGAACTCAAAGATATATTAAGAATTATAGATCACGAAAATAAATTGCGTTTGTTTATTGACACAAAGATGGAAGAACACGCCGAATCATATGACATCATTTTGAAGGAAAGAATTGAAAAAAAATTAAATAGTAACATTCGTGTTTTAAACATTGAAGTTGAAAATTATGAAAGTGTTTTTAATCAACTTTTTAAGGTAATTTTAAAAGAAATCAAAAATAAAAAAAATAAATAAAAATAACCATTAAAGTTATTATAAAATGAATAATATGATCTGTTAATAATTATTAAAAGAAAAATTATTTCGTTATGTTGGTAATTTTTATTTTTTAAGGTTGAATCGACAGATAACATTGACGAGATGATAAATTCGTTTAAAATAGAAGAAAAAGAGTTGTTTGCATTATATAACTTTGTAAAAGAGCAATCTAAAGAAATCGAAATAAACGAAAACTTGATCGAAACAATCAACAAACAATCAATTTCATTTAAAGATATACAGTTGGCTAATGAAAACAAAATGAATAATTCGTTAGAAAAACTGCAAGGCAAAAAAAAAAATTTAAATGATGAAATTATTAACACTTCCTCTATGACATCTGCCAATCAACAAAAATTAATAAACTTGTTACCTGTGATAGAAAAAGTATTGATAAAAGTACAACCGATTCATTCAAAATCAACAGTTAAACTCGGGTGTTCAAAAATCACTCAAAATAACCTTTTGCTCTACCTGGGACAACTCGAACAAATAACGACGGAAATACTGCGTACCAAAACAATGCTATCACGAAAATCCCCTTTAAGCGAACCTCAAAAAAGTTCTCTTTTGGTTGTTGGAAAAGATTTACTGTACTCAGTTAATCTTCCAAGTGTCTCATTAGATGTTTCTGATTACTCTACACCAACATCAATTCATGAAAACGCTCTTAAGTCATTTCATGAAAATACTATAACATAAATACATTAAAATAACAAAGAAAAATTCAGTTCATTTTAAATTTGTGAACAAATAAACTCCATTTTAACATTAAAATGATTAAATTCTCGTTAAACTGTTTTTAAGTAAATTTATCAATTATTTTTGAAATTGTATTTTTGATAAAAAAATTGCTAGCTAAGCTTAACGCTTTTTAAAAATGTTTAAGAGGGTTAAGCTTCTTTTGTCCTCTATAAGGACATCCTCAGGGTTAATTGGGGTCCCTCAAAATATATTATGTATGTAGGGACCTTCAAACAGTACTCAGTTACTTATATAGCTTTTTATTGTTTTTTGACTAAAAAATAACTCTGTCTTAGTACATACATAAACTTTTGGTGCTGTTTCATCTCATCAAAATCTTTATTTTACAATGCTGAAAATGTTATTTATTTTCAGATTGTTAAGTGCTAATTTATTTTTTGCCATTTATTTTTATTTCGATTATTATTTAAATTCACGTATACTCCCAGCAAACATGCCGGTAGCGGACAATCATCTTAAATACCGCTGCACAGTGACTCAAAGCAACAAAAAAATGGCAATAAACCCCTTACCACTTTTTTATAAATTAAGCGTCCTTTGTTAGATAATATTAAAAGACAATGATTTTTTATTTCAAAAGTAAAAATAATTTTTTCATAAAGCTTTTATTTTGTATTTTATAGGTAAAAGAAGTGAAAAAATTTGATACTATTTTTAAAGAAATCTGAAAAATGTGAGGTTTTTACTCAACTGAATTAGAGAACTTGAAATTTAAATAAAAGTGTATAATTATTTTTAAAATAATATTTTGACTCTATATATTTCAAATATACTAAAAAGAAAAAAAAAAAGTCCGATTTTTTTGTTTAAATTTAAAGACTTCTCTAAAAAAAAGTAGAAAATAATTGTATTTTTTTTGTTTATATATCAGCTTAAAAAATGTTCCACCGAGTTCTACAAATATATATATATATTTTCCAGTTAATTAACATTTCTACTTTAGGAATGTAAAAGGGTTACTGCGGTCTCCTGCGGTATTAGAAGTTACTAAAGAAAAACAAATGTTAATGATTTTATATAAACCTTATTTTCCGCCATTTTGCTAAGAACTTTATTATATCAAAACAAATGAAACTTAAAGCTAAGTTTCTTGCTTGTAGAACTTGTTCTAATATAGTTTTTAAATCATAAATATTAAATATAGTTTTAAAAAACGTGCTTTTGTCATTATATACTATTTAAAAGTTTGTTAAAATATTTATTAACAATTTTAAAGAACGATTTATTATTCGATAAGTACAACGTTTGAAAAAGCTTAATTGACAACAACTTTGGTATTTGCCGTTTCAAGAAATACCAAATTGTTACATCCTGTAATAACACATATTACTTAGTTAACTTTATATTACATGTAATACATGACATTTAATATAAAGTTAACTAAGTAATATGTGTTAATTCAGGATGTAACAATGTGAAATTTGTAAAAAGTCATAACAAAATAAAATTTAAAACAGTGTAAAGTAAAAAAATATGTAATGTAATTTAAAATTTGTCTAATATATTAGTTTTATTATATTGATGGTTCTTAAAAACGATAACAATGAAAAGATTAGATCTTATCCCAAATATACGTGAATTAGGAGTTGATAAATTAAAATTATGGAAGAATTTACTTAATGAAATAAAAAATACGCAAAAAAAACTTAAATAAAGTTAAGCTTGCTTTAGTTATACTTATTTCAAAGGTGAAGAAAAAACTAAAACAATATGGACGAAATTATGATACATTTTTACAAGAAGAAAATCGTTGGCTTCAAAGAAATCTTATGAACAATAAACTTCCAGAACCAAAATAGCCATTTTGGTTCTGGAAGGCCCCATAAACAATGGAGTGTTCTTGGAGAGAGAAGCAAAAGAAAAAAAATAAAAGAACTAGCCACTGAACATCATGAAGCTCTATTTTTAGCTTCTGCAAAAAGTGCAAATGCTGCTGGAGAAAAAAAAATCCTCTGTTTTAAAAAACAATATATCTAATGTTTTAGAGATAGAAAAAGTTGATAAAACTTTGGATAAAACCTTTCCTATTAACATGAGTGTAGAGGATGCTCTTGCATTAAAAATGAATACTGATCTCAGCGATAAACAATATCAAATGATCAGAAACTCGGCTCTTGTATACAACGTACATATTTGTCCTACCTTGCACGATATTTTCGTGGAAAAATTGAAATGCTATCGTGAGAATATACATTTTTCTGAAATTTCTGCAAAGTGTACTCTTCAAAGCATGTTAGATTACACTGTGAATAAAATAACAGAAATGATTGATATGCCTAATTTTGGTCAAAGTGATGAAATATTTGGAGTTTTATATGGAAAGATTGGTTTTGATGGAGCATCAAGCTAAAGTATTTATAAACAGAAATACGATGCAAGCAATGCAAGTATAGAACTTAAGCATGAAGAAAATCTTTTCAGTACAGCTTTTGTGCCTTTATTGCTCAAAGTAGAAGATGGCGAAATTTGGAAAAATGAAAATCTTTCAAGCTGTCACTTTTGTAGACCTCTTCATCTACGATATAAAAAAGAGTCCAATTTTATCCAGAGAAGAAGAATCAGATCTACAAAATCAAATAAATGCCTTAAAGACGTTTTGCAAAGTTTTTAATATTGCAGGAAGAATTTTGACATTTAATATCAGCTATAGGATTGATCTTACAATGTTTGATAATAAAGTAGTTAGCGCACTTACAGAGACAAAATCCACTCAATCCTGCAATGTGTGCAACGCTAAACCCAAGGAAGTGAACAATATTGATTTATTAAAAGCAAAAACTGAGAATGACTCGGCCTTGGGGCTCGGAATTTCAGCTTTGCTGGATAAAATGCTTGGAGTTCATTCTTCATTTGATTTATAAAATTGAAATTAAAAAGTATAAGCCAAAAACAATTGAGGAAAAACTATATGTAGACTTAAAAAAAAAAAAGAGATTCAGGTACTCTTCAGAGAACGATTAAGCCTATACGTTGATATGCCTAAAACTGGGTCTGGAAACACAAATGAAATTTTTTATATATACACAAGTGAAATTTTTTCTGAAATTACTAAAGTTGATAGTGATATAATTAAAAGATTGCATAATATTCTCATAAGCATATCTTGTGGATATCCTATCAATATCAATGAATTAGATTTATACTGCACTGAAACAGCTAAACGTATAGTGAGTTTATACAACTGGTATGTTATGCCTCCTATTGTACATAAACTGCTACTGCATAGTTCTTCTATATCACATAAATTACCTTTGCCAATCGGGGTATTTTTTCTGTAACATAAGAGCTATCGAGGAAAACCGTTACCAGATGAAGTTTTTAAATTAATTGTAATGTAAATAACAAATTTAATGTAAAAAAATACAGTATTTTTTCTGTATGTATCAACATCCTTTAAAAACCATTTTTATAAAAATATCAAGTAGAGTAATATATCAAAATTATGTGTTTGTCTTGAAGATTCTAAAAACTAAAAAAAAAATATTTTTGTACGCGTATAGTCTTTAACACGGGAAAGCGCGCATTTTACGCGTCGATGCTGCGCGTTAAAAAAAAATTATTAACAAATTTGAAATCTTTGACTTAAAAATTATTATTTTAATATATAGCATTATTTATTTACGATTTATGTCAATTTTTATTTAATTTTTGCCGTTTTTTGATTGTCCTGAGTCACTGTGCGCTGCTGGCATTTTGAAAGCGGCCTATAGCTTGATTTTCCTATAATAATAAAATAAATAGTTTTCAATTTTTTAATTATAACTTCTTAATCCAATAATAAAAAAATAACATAAGCAAAAATATAGCTTGTATCTAGGATACAGCCGTGAGAAATTTTCAAAAAAAAAAAATTTCACCCATAATAATTAGCGTAGTTGTAACACATTTGATGTCTTCATCAATTTTTTTGATCAATCTCCATCAATAATTGAACCTACAATAGATTTGACCTAATTTATATCAAATGAATTAAACTTATCACTGTTCAAATTGATGACTTTGTTGCTAGTATTGTACCTTGAGTTCTTAACATTCCAATAGATTGAAATCCTTTATTGTGATATAGATTTAAGTTCACTTTTTTACTATACGATAAAGATGACACTTTTACGATAAAGCTAAAAAAAGTTAAATAATAAGACAAAAAAAAATGAAAACACTCAATAACAACAGCAAAGAAAAATAAAAATAATTAGTAACACAAATACTTCTACAAAAAAAAAATTCAATTAAAAAATAATGACAAACTTTAGTTATTTTTGGGAAGTAAAAAAAAAAAAAAGGTGAGAAATTTTGGTAAATAGAAAAACAGAAAACAACAATAAAAATAATTAGTACAAATAATAACAAACTTTACACAAACGAAAAAAGAAACACAAAAACTACAAAACGAAATGCATACACAATATGATAATATTTAACAAATATAATATTTGATAAAAATAATTAATGGTAATATTATAATATTAATAAATAATATAATAATAAAGAATAATAATATAACAAATATCACATATTTGCCACAAAAAAAAAGGTGTACAAAAATTGGTTGTGATTTTTTACGTTTTAATTAGTTTTTCGAACTTCTTTTCTTTTAAATTGGTAGATTGCTGTTAATTGATTTTTTTTGTTTGATTAAATCTGTTTGTTTTGTTTTTTCTTTTATTCATTTTCTTGTTTTATTTTTTCTTATATCTTTTAGTTTGTTTATACCCTTCAATTATTTTATTTTTTTACATTATTTCTAACTAATCTTTTTTATTATTTAAAAATTTCCTTTACTTTTCCTTTACTCTTTTTTTCCTTTTCACCGTTCGTTAAATGCTTCCGCCATTTGCGATGTCATTGCATATAACAATCCTATTATATAAGTGTGATCGTGTGTCTGTGTGTGTTTGATAAGACAAATTTATCTTCTTCTTGTTCATGCCATCTTTATATATTTAATACACAAAGCATTTAAATATTATATAAACAACTAAATAAATTAATTAGTTAAAAAAATTGCAGCTTAAATAATAAAAATAATTATTTTATAATACAGCTGTTTATTTTATAAAACTTTTCACCTTAACTTTTACCTTTACCACTTCAAAAATGAAAATATTCAGGATTGAAAAAAAATTGAAAACTTGAATGTTTTTATTTTTGTCAATTTTACAAGTTACTACTTTTTACAAATATCCTTATATATAAATAACCTTTGTAAAATTTGTGGTACACTACTAAATAATACTGATTTTTGAGCAAAATGTCAAAAGTTTATTTTTTCACTTATTTTTTCTTAATTTCATTCTTTTCTATTCGATATAATCATCTTTTGTTTTTTATTATTATAAAAATTGAAAATTCATTTTAAATATATTTTTTAATATTTCTATAATATTCAGAAAAACTGAATAGCATCAAAAACTAATACTAAAAGTTTTAATTTTTGGTGCTATTCAGTTTTTCTATTAAAAATGTTTTTGTAGTGTACCTTAAGAAATATTTCTAACAAGTATTGAACTTTTTTATTTGAATAATTATAATTTTAAATAACTGCATATATTAATTTTAAATAACTGCTATAAAGTAGCATACAGTGGCAGATACAAAAAAAGGTGTGGCGTGTACAAACGGATACAAAAAAGGGTGCGGGGCTACAAAGTGGATACAAAATAGGGTCTGGGCGAATAGAAACAAATAGGTGGAGGTTGGCTGTGTGTGTTGCCACCTCTATTGGTAACAAAACATTATATTTTCTTATATTCTTTATATTTCATTTAGAAAAGAAAAAGAATATTACTAATTGATTGTGTACTTTACTGTCTTATACAATGTATGATTTTTTATTAAGAAAGACTTTTCGATTCACGTGAATTTTTAAGCAAAACAATTGAAGATTTGTTCGGCTTAAAAATTCATACATGTAAATAGAAAAGAAATTTAATATTGTTAGCTTTGTTAAAACAAATACTTAACTATCAGATACTCTCTTTATTTTTATATTAGAGGCGGTGTTAATACAAACGCTAGCAAGTTTGCTACCACTGCAAATTTAAAAAACGTTAAGCATAAAAAACTTGCGTTTCAAGTAATTAATTATTCATGACTTATTTTTAACTTAAAACTATTTCTAAAAACAATTCCCAAGAACAGTTTCAAAAAAATCTGCGTTAGAAACAATCAAAGCGATTATTAGAAAATCTGCATCAAAGTTTACTATAAATTTAGAGTTGACAGGATTGGGAGATACGAGAGACGTTAACTTCAAAAATATTAAAACGAATCACTAAAAACAAAAGTATGAGTTTTAAACACATAAGTTATTCGTTTTTAGGCAGTTGTAAGAAATAAGATTTCTAGCGAACGTTTAAAACGCGATGCGTTAAAAAGGAAGTTTCCCATATTATTTATTTACGAGAAATTCTTTTGTATTCCTACCACTGCTTTAACATAACGCTTGTATGTTTAAACTCTATTATATAGTCACTGCAGGGGTGTTTACAAGAAATTTTTTGGGTAAGTCCAAAAAAATTCTGGCCCCCTCCCTATTTTTTTCAGTTTTGACCAGATTAGGTGTAATTTATAAAAATGTTTTAATAATTTTTTAAATTACTTGTAACATCCTTAAAATGGTCACTAAAAATATGATTTTTTCAAATTTAAAAAATTATTTTTTAAAAATACTCAATTGACGTAATGTAAAATTTATAAAGGATATAATTTTTTAAATACAAGATTTCGCTGTGTAAATTTTTTTATATAATTTAATAAACAACTTTTAATTATAAATAAACCTTATAAATACTTACCATGAGTCAAAAAACTTTTTAATAACTATAAAACGCTTAATAATGTTACAAAGATGTCTGGCCATGAAAATAGCTGTTTAACAAAAGTTAGCTAAGACATTTTTTGAAATTATTATTATTTTTTTTTTTTACAACTTCAAAAAACTTACACATCGTTACGTTACAACTACATGACATAATATAATATAACATATAACATAATAACACCACGTAACGTAACATAATAAAAAGTGGTTTAACAAGTATAACTAAGTATAGCGCAAATTAATTTAGTTTTTATTATCATAAAAACTACCTGTACTTTTTAAAAATAAAAGAATAAAAATTAGAAAAAAAAGACAAGAAATTTTTTGTTACTTTAGATATATATATATAATAAATTATACTTTTATTATATTTCAATTTTATTTAAAACACAATTCATAAGTATTTATAACAAACTTGTTAAAAACTTGTTTACTATCAATAGACAACTCTGCGCGAAAAGCTAAACAAAACTATTTAGACTTTATCTACCCCATTTTACTTTGCAACTTATTCTTACCATTCTCTTATAACCATTTAAATTCAGCCAGTCAGGTAAAATTCAACTACCCGACAAGAAATTTTAATGTAGGCCATGTATGGCATTTGCATGCTAACCATATGCTTATCACTCTCCTTTATGGGATGGGCGTTGATGCGTCCCATATGTGGCTGTAGTGTTTATCCCATTGAAACCACACTAAATAAGAACGAACGCCACTCTTCATTTGTGAGTGAAAGTTTCATATGGCCCACGTATGAGAAGCACATGTTAGCCATATATTTACCACTTTCCTTTATGGTATGGCGCGTTTCATATGTGGCTTTAATGTTTATCCCACTAAAAACACACTAAATAAGAGCAAACCCCACACTTCGATTGCATGAAGAAGTCATATTTATTTCTTCAGTCTCATCTGTTGAATTATTATATCCTATCAGTTTGCCCTATACGTAACCAAAAAAAGAAACACTAAAAAAAAAAAACTATCATAAGGAATATAAGAAAAACAAATATACCAAATATACAAATATACTGAATCGCAATATATTAACGCAAGTTTGTAATAATAATGTTAAGTAATATTTGTTAAGGTTGTCAATCTTAATTCAAATGAAGTTAAGGTGGTCAACCCTAATTCAAATGAAATTCTATAAAATAAGGATTTTACGATTTTTTTAAAATGTGGAGGGTTTCATACTATGGTCCAACACAATTCAAATTTCATTAATGAATTTTTTTGTTTCAATTATAAAAAGTAAACATATAGTAATGCAAACATAAGAAATTGGTAAAAATTAAGTTTGCCCCTATTTTATAAGCTGAACCAACTAATAAATAAATAGTATGTGATAGTGGGGCATTTTAGTCCATCAGACATAACCTAACAAAAGCTATTTAAAATGTATTAAAAACCGATAATGAACTTTTAATTGGGTAGTCTAGACTCTTGTCAACCTTTTTCCATAAAAAAGTAAAACATGAAAAACTAAAAAGTAACACACACACACAAAAAAGCGGCCAAAGCGCCTCGGAAAACCCTTCACTATTCTTATGGGAAGATCCACTATAACAGAATTTTAAAGAGCGCGGTTTCAGTGTGTGACTTTTACTTAGGGAATAAATGAACAAAATGGCAACTTTGATTAGGCTGTTTTATAAGACGTTTTTTATTGTTTTGATTTTTGCCAATAACTTAGCTAGTCTAATATTAAATAATTCTTAATAATAGTATTAGAAAAGAATTAACACCATAAAGTGTTTTTGTTCTTCATCTTTATGTTATAATAACGTTAATACAAAAAAAGAAGATGAAACTAAAATAAAGTTTTATTCCGATGTTGTTGTCCCACCATCTCAGTATATTATTCATAAAAATAAATACAATGTTTTATTTGATTTAAACGATTTAAAGAACCAACATCTTTTGATATACAAAAAATAAATTCGTATTTAAAAAATGAGATATTGTTAACAACCAACAATTGTGCATTCATGTCGGAAATCTCCTAATAAAAGAATAATTTCAAAATATGTTCCTAAACTTAAGTGTTGTCCTTCAAAATTGCAGCTAAATTCAATGTTATCTAGTTCATTAAAAAACAATAAATCATTAAAAGAGCAACTTAAAGAAGCTAATGCAAAAATCAAGAGGCTAAAAAATAAAAATAAAACCTTACAAATAAAAGTAAAATTTCTCCAAAAATCTAGACATAAATTATAAAAAGAAGTTGAAAGTAACAAAAATATATTTTTATTATCAACAATATTATCATATCCTAATCTTATAATAGATAATAAACCTTCATCATTTAAATACCTTAGTGGTTTATCCATTGAAAAGTTGAATGTTCTATTCGATGTTACTAGTACATATTTACATACTATTGAATAACAAGATTGTAAAGGGAATGGTTAATTAAGTTTTAGATAAAAGAACTGAATTATTTTCAGTTTTACCTATTTGTCGTTATGCAATACACTTAAGAGATATGGCACATATCGTTGCGTTGGTTTGACGAGGTTCTAAATAATTTTTTTATATTAGGAAAATAACAAATAAATCGTTTTTTCTTTTTTTTTTATTGTCTAAATAAAAATATTTATATAATAGTTTTTTGTTTATTTATGTAATTTTATGCATCAACCAAAAAAAAGAGTATATAAACAAATAAAAAAACAATAAAATAAATAATTTTAATTAAATATTAAAAATAAGTTAAAAGACTTTTTCTAAATTCTCCTTATATAAAAAATTTCAGTTAGAACCTTGTCAAACCAACGCGACGTTATGTTATCAGTTTTCAAAAGCACAGTTAATAGATTTTTTGTTGCATGGATAGTATTTTTAGAAACATTGTTTGATGAAGTTGATCTTTATCCTGATGATGAATTTTTATTAAAAAGAATCTTTGAAATAAAATTAAAAGAAATATTTGTCAAGACTGGACATGGCCTAACTGATATGATTATAGATTTTACAGAATTTAAATTTCAACAAACAATTAATTTTGATTTAAACACTCTTATGTTTTCTTATTACAAAAACACACAAATAGGGAAAGCATTAATTGGTATTTCACCTCATGGAAGTGGTCTTTTGTTCAGTGATATTTATCTAGGTTCAATATCAGATACTGCAATAACATAAAAAACTGATGTGTTAAGTTGGCTTACCCCTTGAAAAGGAATTCATATTGAACAATTTAGAGATTGGTCAACTCTTAATACAGTTTTGCCTATGCGAAGACTAGACTTACATTCATCAACATAGAAGACTTTGTGTCATATTGTTAGTTTAACAATGGATCCTATTGGACCAAATCCTGAAAAATAGTATATAAAGTATAAATGTAAAAAATGTTTCTTTAGAAGTAGCTTGGTAAGTATTGTTATTTATTACCAGAAAAACTGAGCATAAGAAGTATACGTATTTAATTTATTAATATGGGTACGTAGTGGTTATGGGAATTAGGCTAAGTTTTTTTTTTCTAGAGTGGCAAAAATTTGTATTCTTCATGTGGCCAGTCTGATGTCGGTGTGTTTGAAAAGATACTGTCCATTAAACATCCCATAAAATGTTGTTTTTTTGGATAAGGAAGTACTTTACAGTTTTTGATTCAGGATGATAAAACATAATAAAGAAGTAGTATGATTGTGTACGTACCATTTGAAATTGCGTTTGAATAAAATAGGCAGGTGGTTTAAATAATGGTTCTTTTGAATTTTCTTTTCTGATCTTAATTAATAAGTAATAAGTTTGGAGCTACCAAAACATCAGAATTTCAACCATATGTTTCATCCTCTGTAAAGGTAAAGAAACCACATGGAGTAGCATTAGATAAAAACTAGTTTTGAAAAAAGAACAGTGCTTTTTTTTTCAAACTGGTGACCATGACATAAATTTCTATAGCAGTTATTAAATAAATCATTTTCATAAAGTCTTCTACAATTTTCCAATAGGATTTAAACTTTTTTTACTATAAACACCTAACAATGCAGGAAGTTGACTTCCAGTTATTTTGTTTTTTCTTATGCTTAGCCATGCACCTGTATTTTTCTTGACATTTTTATAATTTGCATATTCACTAGAATCATTAGGGTATATGTTTTGAATGTAATATTTATTTATGCTGCCTTTTTTTGTATGTGTTGCTCTATAAAATCACAAATAAGTTGTGAAGATAGAAAATTGTTTTTTTTTGCTTGTTGAAATATTTTTATTATTTATAGTTATTTTAGGAACAGTACTTTTTTTAGTAGATTTTTGTAGAATTTCCAAAAGTACGTACATTATTATTTTTAGGAATAGTATAGATTGTTCTAGAACAATTCTTTCTATTACACGATTAATATTATATTTCATTGTGGTTAGCTTTTTAGTATCTCGAAAAGTAAGGTTAACATCATAGATTTCCTTTGACATGATCATGATCCATTAAGCAACAAGAAGCCATTTTTATGAAACGATTGTTAAGGTGGTGAAAAAGTGATGAAGCACTTGATTTATAAAAAATTATTTACACTTTATTTATATAAAACTTTACAACAATGCGATTCAAAAGGAATTTGTGTATCTTTTATTTTAGAGTTTATATTAATTTTCATTTTTTTTTTGAAACAAGACGTGCTGAAGTATTTTTAATTTGACGAAGTGGTCATAGGTATTTAACCAACCTTTTTCATTCCAACAATCCCATTTTTAAAATTGTTTGGTACAAGTAAGGGATAATCTTTTGTTTCATAAAAGTGCATAAAAAATAATAACGATGCAAGAATATGGTTACATAGCCCACTGACACCAACACAATAAGATTTTCGTGGAAAGTTGTTTTTGAATAAAACTACAAGAAGAAGAATTTGTTCTCCGTAAGATTTTTTTTTACAAGTCCTCTAACAAACAACGTATCAGGTGAACTAACCATAACTATCAATAACTATCATAACTAACTATCAAAAATATAAAATTAATTTGGAAGGGTATCTCCAATATTATCATTAATCAAAGTCAAAGCTTTAACAGTCATAATTTTTCTGCTTGTTAAAATAATATATTCTTTTTGTTGCTGTCCCAAATTGCTTTCTCTTTTATTTAAAGCTTTTTAAACATAGATGAAGTAGTATAAAGATACAATCAACTGTCCAAGGAGTACTTAAAGGGATGTACAAAAATTCTTTCATCCCTACCTAAAAAACTAAAAATTATTGTCAGTTTTTTAGGGATGGATATAATTTAGAATTATTTATTTTGATATGTTACTGATCTAAAATGTCATTTGATCTAAAGAGTCATTGTCTATTATGCATTTCTTACAATCTTTTTTCTTAAGTAAAGTATCGTCCATTGTTGAATGTTAGAGTTTTCAATTGGAGTTTCTAAAAGAATTGAAGTTTCTAAAAGAATTGGAGTTTCTAAAAGAATTGGAGTTTCTAAAAGAATTGGAGTTTCTAAAAGAATTGGAGCTTCTAAAAAAATTGGAGTTTCTAAACTTGCTAACTACTTACTACTTTATGCCTCATATTATCCATCCAACACGTATAGTTAACAATTCCAAAAATTTAATTGATAATATTTTCTCATATATTAAGTCAAATGACTTTACTGCAAGAAACATTACAACTGCCATCTCTGATCACCAGAGATGGCAGTAGTAATGTTTCCTGCAGTAGTAAATTTCTTATTGTTCATAATATTTTAAAAACTTTGACTACCAAAAAAATAGTAATGGAAATAAACTGGAAAGCATTTAATGAAATATTATTTGTAAACGATTTCAACAAAACTTATAAAGATAACAATTATTATAATGATTGCAATTACATGCTTTCTAAAACTATTAAAGTTGTTAATAAACTGCTAGACATTCACGTACCTTATAGAAAACCTAATAAAATGGATATTAAATTTATGGCCCAACTATGGATCACTTAAAACTGTCTGTTAAACACAAAAATAAAATGTTTAAAAAATATATACAATCTAAGAATCCTTTAAATAAAACTATTTATCATAATGAGTACAAAAAGTACAGAAATACTCTAAATTTACTACTTAAGGAAAGCAAAAAATTATATTATACTAACTGTTTTACTAAGAATATCAAAAATATTAAACCAATATGGAAGGGTATCTCCAATATTATTAATCTCAAATCAAAAATATATATTATCTATTATCATTTTTGAAATAATATGCATTCAAAGTATAATCCGAAAAATCCGATAATTAAATGTAGGGGGTCCAAAATTCTATATATCTTGTTTAACTAGTTATTCTTAATTAATTTTTTGCGAAAAGTTCAAAAAACAATTCAGTTTTTGCTAATTTTTCATAGTTGACCTTCTACTTCTATTTTAAAAAATTAATGATATAAAAAATAAAGTTTCTTTGCGTATAAAGTTACGCAACTTTCAAATTTATGCTACTCAAATTTTGATTGGATAAATTTGATTTTTAATCGTTGCGTTTTAGAAAAAAAAAAATTATCTGAAGTCTCTTTCTAAACAAAACGTTTTAAGTAATCAAAAAGACATATTACTTCAAAATATCTTAATTTCTTTTTTTTTTTTTTTTTTTAAATCGTTATTCAAGCTATCAAGAAGGCTATTCAAGAGTTTATTTTTTTTTCACTTTTTTTAATGAAGTCAAGAATAAATCTTCTTTTAAAGTGCCAGTCAGTAGAAGTTCAGTTAAATTCTAAAGGTTTAACAAAGATAAACAGGCTAAAGGAATACCGCTACGTAATAGGCTTTATAAAAAACAAACTGGATGATCAAACTTTGAAATTTTCTGCTTTATTCTAAAGCGCAGTGAATAGCTAGTTAAAAAAAAGATAATAAGTATACCTCAAAGAGGTTGAATGATTGTATCATTCTTGCTAGAGTATTTTGGCAAAAGTTAGCCTCAGGACTTTAAAAAAGAGAAAAGTATTATGTGTTTGGTTGATGATGGAATATGATTAGTATTAACTTTCTAATTAAGTTGTTGCAGTTGGAAAGCTTTGGAAAAAACCCATTTAATTTCAACAGTAGATGTATACTTAATTATTTAAACCATATAAAGAAATGAAGGTTCGCGTAGTTTAAAAATATTTTGGAAAATTATTGTCCAATTATTTGTCCAAGAAGTTAAAACTATGGAATATAGTTGAAACAAGCTACGAAAACAAATGGATAACAATGGAAGAACAGCAAACTTTACATCAGGTGTGCAAGATGAGTTCTATTTTAGTTTGAATAAAGTTACAAGGCAGCCCATTTAGCTGTGAACTCGACATTATTGAAGTAGATAAAGAAATGTTAAAATGAAAAAAAAGTTCGAAAAATGAGGTTCTTTATTTTAGGGATACAAGTAAGTCATTGCCGTGGAGGTCTATTCTGTTTAAATACATAATTGTTGATATAAAAATACAAACCTCTATCTTATGTCTACCAAAGAACACGCTCATAACCTAGATGTTTTTCATGGAAAGTTCCCGCAGCAATCCTCTATCACATGACTTTTATAGTTATTTTCCAATAGTAAAAATAGCAAACTGTATGAATTATTTTCAGATATAATGCTTAATTTTTTTTTTGTTACTTATAAATCATAATGTATATTATTAATAAATTAAATAGAAAAAGATTTCTACTTTTCTACTTTTCTTATATTTACTGATAATAATAACTTCATCTATTTTTTATATAATAATTAAAATGAAAAAAAATGATTATGATTTTCAGAATCAGCATGAAAAACTAATTAAGAAAAATTGGTTAAACTATAAAAAATCTAAAAAAAAGATTATTATGCCCCCCCCCCCCCCTCTCTATTAAATGTATGCGGGTGTATATCCGAATTAACATACACTGCATGATATTTCGAATTTTTTAGTAGTGTTTTTATAATGAAATTCTAAATAAAATATAGCACTTATTTTTTTTTAATGGTAAATTTTTATGCAGCTTGTCGAGATCTATAAGATTATGTAAAAATATTTTTTAAATTTCTAAAGTTTAAACTAGGGATGTACCGAAGCTAAAATTTTGCCGAAGCCGAAGCTATCTAGGGATGATATTAATTGCTGAAAAACATTTTTAACATTTTACTACAACTATTATATGCACTGCATGTAGTAAAAAATATGTACTGCATTTATAAGTATTTTAGCGCACAAGGTATTTTACTATATCAAATTATAAAGGGTTTTTTTTTAATTACGCAATGTCATAGGATTTTAGGATGTAGCAATACCTTGTTTGAACAAATTTAATATTACATGAAAAAAAGATGATTAGCCAACTAGTAATTATGAACAACAAATTAGTAGTTGAACATTACATTAGTTTGTACTTTGTATTAAAATAAAATTACCATTTAGTAATTTCCATAAATTATAATAAATGAGAGGTTGTTTTTATTATACTTATTAGTTTATTACGTTTAAATTAATTATCCATTGTTAAAAATCAGGCAAACTATAGTTTAAAAACGTAATCTGTTTTCCATGCTCAGGCAACAGCCTGTTTCTTTTGGCTTAAAATATGTTTGCCGTTGTGCTGAACAGAGGTTCACTCTTTACGGATGAAAGAGGTGCGAACAAAATTTTCATTGAAAACCTTGCCGAATCCCACTTGTTAGTGTTTTTATTGGAGCAGGTGTAATTGTAAACACCCTGCCACTTACAAGGGCATTCATTTTTTTAGTAATGTTGATGAGCTAAAGCCGAAGTTAACTTCGTTCATGTTGAATGAAAACTATGAATCAATTTAAAGTTTAAACTAATATTTTAAATCTTTAATCAAGTAAGAAAAAAAGAATACTCTTATTCAACTAATAAATAAACATTTATAGTTGATAAATAATTATGTTTTGAATGGAAAATTAAAAATATTAAATGCAACCAGACCCGTAATTACAGGAAGACACGGCCTGCCTGTATATAGTGCCTTCTTGCAGCAATCTTTCCATAATATAAATAATATAATTTTGTCTACAGCAATTCTGGTGTGCAAACAAACCTGTAAATAAATTTCTATTCACAGGGCTGAATACAACATAACAATTAATTTGAAAACTAACATCAATTTTTAATTATATTTGTAATAAATAAAAAAAATTACAATTTTGTTTAGATATTTTCTATTCGTACCATTTTCCTTTTAAATTTTGAGTTTTTACTCTAGGATTTTTACTATTATACTTTTTTTCTCCTCCATCAGTGTTTTCACATTTCTGTGAAGCATTTTCATTTATACCCGTTTTCTCTAATAAGCTATACATACCCATGCTTTCTTTTTTGGTTGGGCCATTATGGTCGGAGTCTTTAACGAAATTAACTTCTTTTGCCTGTTGAAAGTAATCATTTACAACAAGCAAGCAAATTTTATATCAAGGGTACTACCGTTTTCATTTTGAGTATCAATACTCCAAATGAAAGCAGTAGTACCCTTGATATAAAATTTTGTTAAACATGCTTTGATCTGTTTCTTAAAAATTTTTTTTATCTAAAATCAGTTTTAAGTTCATCAACAACAGTTTTGATTCCAGTTGATTTGTTCCTAGCTTAGTCAAGAAACGGTATGATCTCTAATGGGTCTGCTCTTACCTTTTGTAACGCTTTCAAAGTGTTTTAGTATGCACACAATTATTGCAGCATGATACCATTGATTTTCTGCAGGTTATCTGCAGATATTAACAATTCATGTTTTTGAGTGGTGATAAGAAACAATTTTTTACAAGTCACAATGAAAATAGGTTATAGTAAATATAACAACGGAATGAAATTCAACATAGAACTTACATAAAATATAAAAAATTACCCATTAATTTTGATAAGTAGGCTAACAAAAAAAAAAAAAACAATATAGTTTGCGGTACGTCGCAATCTATACTACACATGCCGCGGCATACGTCAATGAATCAAAGTAAAGGAGCAAATTACAAGTAGGGGAGAACGGGGTGAGATGGGACATGGGGTGAGATGGGACATGGCAATTTCTCAGCAAAAAAATTGTTAAAGCAGTTTTTTTTTAAATATGTGATAAGATTACAATAAGTATTAACGATAAATATTTATGTTATGTTTCCATATATTTTTATGTTTATGGTTTTTAATTAATCATTATTGTCTTATTCAATTACTGAAGAAATATAATTAGCAAATGATTAAGAGAACTATATAAAATAAAGATTTTCTCGCACCTACTAGTGATGGGGTGACTTGGGACAGGAGACTTGGGGTGAAATGGGACACTTTTCAATTTTATCAGTTGTTTAATTTGTTATGTTTTAATTTTTTCAATCAATTTTTTTTGTAAAGAAAATTATGTTTATGTTTATGGCAAGATTTCCATGTTTACTTTATGTTAATATGTTTTTTTTCTTAGAAAAAAAAATAGTTCTATAGAATTTCTTTGAAACTTTATCTTGGTTGTTAAAGACATTTTTCACAGTAAGTATTGTTTTTTAAAGAATATTTTTTAGCACTGTATTTATAATTTAGTTTAAATAAAGGTCTTTACTATTACCTTTTTTAAATTTAATCTCATTATAAGTTTTTAGGGTTGTGGTACTAATTTATTTTCATTAATAACATGGATTTTGTTTTATGCAATTTTAAAAAAACATAATTTTTGAATAATAGAGTGAGTAATGTGTGTAATATTTTTCAGATGCCAAGAAAGTACAAACGAGTGACAAATCAATTAAAGCCTGATGCTCATACAATAAAAGCCGCTGTGATGGCTGTTGAATCTGGTAGTTTATCACTACGAGCAGCTGCACTGGAATATAAAATTTCGAAATCAAGTTTACAGCGGAAAATAAATGTTAATAAAGAAACTTCTTACAATGACTTATACTTTGATGAACAACATAAATATATTTTTAATAAGGCGCAAGAAGATGAACTTTCAACTTATCTTCGTCAAGCATCTGATATGCATTATGGACTTAGTGTTAGAGAAACAAAGCAACTTGCATATCAATATGCAATTAAAAATGACATTAAAATACCAAAAAATTGGAAAAAGAGTGAAACAGCTGGAACTGAATGGTTTTATTTATTCTTAAATCGTACAAAATTATCTATTCGTATGCCAGAAGCTACCAGCCTTAGTAGAACAACTAGTTTCAATTGCACCAATGTAGATACTTTCTTCAAAAACCTTGACAGTGTACAGAAGCGCTATAAGTTTTCTGCTGATTGCATTTGCAATATTGATGAAACAGCTCTTACAACTGTTCATAAGCCAGTGAAGGTGGTTGCGGGTAAAGGAGTAAAGCAAGTAGGACAGGTAACTTCTGCTGAAAGGGGAACCCTTGTTACAATGATAGGTTGTATAAATGATCTTGGAAACTCTATTCCACCGTTTTTGATATTTTCCGTGTCCACTTTCGTAGCCACATGCTTAAAGGTGAACCAACAGGTAACAAAGGTGATGCTAATCCTAGTGGATGGATAAGTACAGAAATATTTTTGAAATGGTTTGATCATTTTATGCAGTATGGACATCCTAGCCAGCATCATCCATTACTTTTAATAATGGACAACTACAAATGTCATATATCAATTGAATTGGTGGATAAAGCTAAGGAAAGTAATGTTGTGCTCTTGACATTGCCACCCCATTGCAGCCACAAACTCCAACCACTTGACAGATCAGTATTTGGACCATTAAAGAAATTTTACAGTTCAGCATGTGATTCATGGTTAAAGGCACATCCAAATACTCCTATGACGATATATGACATTTCTGAAAATTTAGGGATAGCTTATGCGAGAGCCTTTACTTCCCAAAACATTCAAAATAGTTTTAAGGCAGCTGGCATTTTCCCGTACGATCCATATGTTTTTAGTGATGTAGACTTTTTATGTTTATATGTATCTGATCAGCCAATTCCAGCAAATATCTCTACCTTACCAGCCAGTTTGTCCAGCAGTATTTCTCAACCGGTCCAAAAAACAATTTCTGTCAGTATAGCTAATGTATACGATCAGACGACCCTGCAACTAAGGCTTATAATTTAAGTAAATTATCTGATTCGCAAATACAAACGATCCATACACCACTATCTATTGTATCAGAAGTTATTAACGACAAGAAAAAGCAAATAAGCACTTCTACCATTTCCAAAAGCGGGATAGAGGGTGACAAAGAGAAAAAGTGCAAAAAGAAAATGTTCTAGGTCTCTGGTATTGACTGACACACCAACAAGAAATGAACTAGTTTTAAGTTTATTAGAGCGTAAAAAAAAAAAGGAAGATAAAAATAAGAAAAAGCAAAAAAGTTACCCCTTGAGATATCAACGCAATATTGACTCTATTTAAACATCAAGCGACCTTGTTGAACAAAGTTATAAATGCATTAAGAATATCTTATTTTAATTGTACACAAATAAATGTTGTGTATTGTTATGTTATGCAAGAAGTAGAATAGACAGAATAAAATAATGCTCAAAATTATTTGCTTCTAACTTGTCCCATTTCACCCCAACATGGGGTGACATGGGACAAAAAGTGTCACATTAAAAAAACGAGGCCGTGAACTTAATTTGATGGTTAAGTAATGGGTTTTTAAATAATTTCCCATGACAACTCATTAGACTATAGTTTTAAACCAAATTGTATGGTGTTTGACAAAAGTATAAACCGCGGCAAACAAACAAATTTTTTTGTCTTACCTTTAATTACCTAAAAAAATTCGCCGAAACCAATGCTTCGGCAAAAACTGATCCTGGCTTCGGCTAAAGTGCCGAAGCTTCGGTACATCCCTAGTTTCAAAGTCCTAGTTTTCATTCAAAGATAATAACGTCCGAAATATGCGTAACACGCGTTTTATATATATACAATAGACCTAAAAATTTCAGAATACTTTTTTAATTTCAATAAAAAGTGATTGTGTTGGAAAAAAAAAAAAGTTGTTTGGATTCAAACGGAACCTTTTAATAAAAATATTTTTTTCACAAGTGGCAAATTAAGTTAAAAATTTAGCATTTTTAAAGATTATAAATATTCAAAACTTAAACTGTTATTATGAAATTTATTATATTTATTATATTTTAACTCTGCTGGTCCCTCAAGTATTTGTTGGGGAACACACCCTGAAAATTTCAAGTTAAAAGAAAGGAAATCGCAGTTGCTAAAAACTTCAACTTAAAAAAAAAAGAATTTTACTCGATATCTTGAATTTAAGTGTATGTAAAGACATATTTTTTGAATCTAGAATAAATTTCAAACAAGAAAAAAAAAAAAAGGCTTCTTAAGGGTTTTTAATCTCAGCCCCCTTAACGGTATTCTTTAAAATATGTAATTAAAATATTATAAATGTATGGTTAGTGAAGGAGTATTTACTTTTTATAGAGAAAAGAATTACTTGTGCGCACTAGTTAAATACCCATCATGTATCTTTGACCATTTTACCCTATTCAAAATGATCTATAGAAATTTAGAAAATAAAACAAGGTATTACGGAATGTTAAAGAACCTTTAAGACTTTTTGTCTACGCTGGAACAAAAATACTCAAAAATTCTACCCATTAAAATAACATGCAACAAACATTCTCTTAGCATTATCGTTGTTCAACTAAAATCATATCATACACATATTTTCATTATAATAACAATATTTACACGATGACGATCTGAAAGAAAAACATGTCTTCTACGAGCAAATTGATTTCACATTCTTCAAACTTATTTTTTGAGATATACAAACAGAAAAAAAGAGGTTTTTAAGTTAATATAATTACCTTGATATTATTTTTGTTAGTCATTTATTTTTTATAACAAAAAAACAACTTTCTTCTGGCGAAGTTTGACCAATCATCGACTGTGGTTTTATAAAAAAAAAAATTAAGGCCAAAAAAGATTTTGCGCATACTTCTCCGTTTAATTAAAATGTTAAATATCTAAACAAGCTTATTTTTCAATATTGGAGACGTCCAATGCGCTGAACTCGTTCGCTTAAAATAACGCTCCTTTCTTTTCTGGAAAATTTTTTCTAGATTGAGAATTGGCATAGCGTTAATAAAAATTAGTTCGGGATCAACATCGGTATAGAATTGCTGCATTAACTGCCGTTTTAAGTTTATACCTTGCGCCCACAGAGGCACAGCTTTCGAAGGTTCACATTCATCGTCTGTCGAATCATCGCTGTCTAAATCCAATCCATAAGAAATATAGCTTGTATCTTGAACAACTAATGGTATAGTAGGGGGTACCCAATTCGTTGGCGGCTCCTTAAACGTTGTTGTGGATTTATTAGGCACAAGAGTGTTTGATGGTTTTATTGTCTTAACGTCATTAAGACAAACTTGCAAAGTTTTTGTAATAGGGTTTTGAATATTTATACTATTTTGATCCGAATTGTGGTTGCCTTTAATCTTTGTTTTTTCATTTTGAATGTCTAACTTGGTATCTTCCCGTTGCTTTTCCTTTAGTTTATCGCGATCGAGTTCATATTTTTTCCCTATTGCGATGTCTTTTTCAGCTAACTTATTTTTCTCTTCTCTTAGCAGTTTTTCAATCCTAACAACAAAAATTTATTATAAAAAATAATTAGGTAATGATAAAACATTTTACTTTTTAAATCATACTTCTCTTTCTCCCGATCTTCCTTCATCTTTTTTTCAACTTCTAAACGATGGTTTTCACGTTCGGCAAATTCTCGTCTCTTACGATCTGTATCCAACGCACGTTCCTCCTCGATCTGCCGCAAACGATCCTTTTCCAATTTTTCTTGTTCCATTTTACGACGTTGACGTTCTTGCTCTTCTAATTCGAGTTTTGTTTTTAATAGCTCTTCCCTGCGAAAAAAATTAAATAATTACAATGCACACTTAACATTGGTAGAGAAAGTACTGCAAACTTTGGCAAATTTATAAAAATATTATAAATAAAAACAAACTAAAAAGTCGAATATTCTTAAAAACAGAAGAAAAAGGAAGACGCTCGAAAAAAACCAAACATTTTTAAACATTTAATAACAAACATGACAACAGCACAATGTTTCTAATTACAAGTTTGACGACGTAACAGTTTATTATGACAGTACTTTTGACCAGAATATGTTACAACAGTTTAAAACTTTTTAAAAAACTTCAACACTATATTTAATTGGGATTGTTTAGTTATTTCACTATAAACAGAACATTTTACTAAGTTAAACATTTTTCACTTTTCAAAATTTAGTTCAACAGACAAAATTTTATCGATAATTCTCTTTTAAAAAATTAATATTTTAGAAACCAAAGAAGTAAAGGAGAAAAGTGGTTTATATAACACCATGAAAAAAAAATATCATTAGCACGTTTAAGGTACAATACAGATTTAAGAGAAATTGCAGAAAAAGCAATGCTTTCCTTTATAACGCTAGATATATCACATTATATTAATTATTCTCATAGCAATAATTATACTTAATTTACCATTAACCATAACAAAGTTAAGCAAGCATAAGAAAAAATCGCAATCGAGTTGATCTCGTAACTCCAAAACAAACTAAATATTGATTTGAGTAAAAAAAATTTTTTCATGGTAGAAAAGATGAAACTAAATTCTATTTTGATGTTAGAAGAGGTAAAAAATTTGCAGGTCTAATAAAAAAACAATATTATACTGTGTGCAGTGAACCTGGCGGAAATTATCTATTCCATTTTGATTCTGAAGATAATACGGAGAAGTCCTTCAAGTGATGGTTGGGCAGGGAAGTCTTTAGGAGTTTTGATCTTGAAAAAAGACCTCCTATGGAAGTAGCACAAAGTGAAAAAAAAAAAATTTCAAGACAAACTTTAGCCAAAACTCAAGCTAAACAACTGCACCATCAATTTTAACTCATTTTTAAATTTTTAGTATTTCTTTGTACGCATCTTGTACAAAAACACTTTTGTGTGTGGGATTTACCTTGGCAGGGAGTTTGGCAGTAAATTGTAAAATTTTTCTTTTAAAAACCAAGGGCAGTCCCTAACATAAAGTTTATCAAGAAATGATTTAGAAGTGTCAGCATATGTTTTCACAACTGAAAGGTACAAAAATTTGCGACCCTTCAGCGTTTCTACATTTAATGAAAAAATACCTGAAAGTACATTGTGTAACAAGAGTAATATAATCAAAAAAATTTTTGAGACAAGGGCAGCAAATAAACCCTAGACTTCAGATTAACTGACTAAATAGAGGGTAGATAAAACGCTGTTCAATAATGTATGCATGTTTGTCAATTTTAATTATTAGATCTTTATTATATCTTGTTATACTAACATTTCTATCCAATTGATGCCATTAACTTAACCTGTATACTTTTGCAGTTTTTTTTACTATGCATTTTAAGTGCTTTTACTCAAGTTTGTGACTCAATTAAAATTTTTTCTCCACATCAATAATAAAAACAGTCCTCAATATTCCCCAATCACTTTGTGACACTTAACTCAACAAGTAGTTGTATGCAGCTTTGTTGGCACACTTTGCCTTTATATATATAAAAAAGTTTTTACTGCAAGATATTTTATAACTTGTAAACATCTTGCAGTTAAACTGTTTATTTAGATAAAAAAAAAAAAAAATTGAATTTTTTAATAAATCTATATCAATAAATTTAATTACATTTAATTAAAAAAAATAAAAATTTACCTTCTTTTATCTTCTTCTCTTACTTCAATAGCTTTTTTCTTTAACTCTTCTTCTTCTCTTTGGCGACGAGCTTCAGCTTCAGCCATTTTTATGTCTCTTTGTTTGCGTTTTCTAATTTCTTCTAATTCTCTTTGTTTTCGAACCTCATCTCGATTTTGAGTAGCTTGCTTTAATTTTAATAACATTTGCTCCTTTTTTCTTTCATCTTCTTCTTGACGTCTAGCTATCTGTTCTGCAAAACGTTTTTCTCTTTCTTCACGTTGTCTAAAAAGATAATAGTAAACTGCAAGCAGATCATGTGACGTATGTAGTCAATCATGTAGCACAACATATTATAAATTGTTGACATACAACAGATCATACACAGTGAAGTTGAATTGAAAACACATTGATTATAAACATTATAGGGTCAAGGAAAACACCTTGTAGAATTTTAGAGGTTACTTGAAATTAAAAGCAATCAGAAGCTTAAAAAAATCTGTGCAGTAACGCTTGATTCAGCCTGCACCAAAAGAAGTAACCGATGCACCATCCAAGTGCAAAATGGCACTGTTAATACTCTGATAATATTTACAGCTGTTAATCAACCTCTCTTAGAGTTAAACAGAGTTAGGAGAGTTTACTATCAGCCAGCCTGAGAATTTTAATTAAATGTTAGAGCTATTTCCTTATTAGGAGATAACAGAAAGAGTTACATAGCCAGTAAGAAACAGACAACCATAAAGCCAAGAGTAAAAAAGATCCAGTGTTTATCATCCTAGGCAGGTAATAATATAAAACAAATTTATATATATGTCAGTCTGTTAGATAAAGAAGTTTAATAAAGGTCATCATGGTCAATTTTCCTTAAAGCCATGTAAGATAAGTTATAGTTAAAATACTAAACAGTTTTATGGAAATATTTTAAGCAATCTATAAAAATCATAACTTATTCAGCATTCATATCAAATGTACATACCTACTTCAAAAGATATAAAATTTTAAGATACTAGATATCTTTAAAATAGTTTTAAAATAAATTCTAATCTAATCTAATCTAACATGTGATCTAATCTAATATTTGATCATATATATGATCACATATTAGATAAATGTATAAGTTGTAATATCTATTCATCAGATACTCTGCTATAGTTATTCTATAATAATAATATTAACAATAATAATAATAATAACATGCTTACCTTTTTTTATCCTCTTTTTCTTTTTGCTTTTTAAAAAACTGTTCTTCCATAACCTTTTGACGAAGTTCCTCTTTTTTTTTTAACTCTGCTTGTTTCTTTTGGAGTTTTTCCTATATATTGAATACATTGAAAACCTTTTGTTGCTTTTGAACATACAAAACATATTAACATTAAACTAAAAGATATCTTTTTTGAATTCTGTAAATGTTTTTATATTTCTATAAGAAATACATTTGGAAACAACTTATTACTTTTAAAATGTGTTTGTTTTTATTAATCTAATTTTATTAGTTATACAATTAAAATTTAAATTAAAGGCCTGGATTAAGATAATGATGATCTAAGTACTGGTAACATGTAAACCAGAACAACCTGTTATATGTCAGGTAAAGACTAAGAGAAGTTGACTCTGACTTAAAATAACCTCTCTGTTGGAGCTGTTGGTTCAGAAAAGCTAGAGATAACGTGTATTTCTTGAGGCAAAAAAAACAAAGCCTTTTGTTACTACCAGCAATGAGGCAACCAAATTGAATTTTATCTTTTCACTATTAAAAGCTGATTAAGTACTAAATTAATAATACATTTTTAAATACCAGATATTTAAATACCATTTTAATTGCATTAATACTATTAGTGCAATTGAAATAATTAAGAATTGCAAAAGAATCAGAATCACAACAAACAATCGAAATCAGAATCGGCAAGTTTTGGAATCAGAATATCTTTTATTATGATATATGTAATATTGATTTTTAAAATTATCTTATCAATTATCTTATATATGTTTATAAAATAAAATCGCTAATTCCTTTATAAAATAGATTTTTACTTGTAGCTGTTAAAAGCATCCTGCACATTAAAATTTTTGCAAAGGAACTCATATTAGCTAATGAAATCCATAGGAAACCTTAGCATCAGAGTCCTAACGATAAAGATATCAATAAACTTGATGTGATAATCACAAGAAGGAGGAAGATAAGGAGGTCGAAACTGAAATTAATGACCAAGCTCTTGATCTCGTTCCTAAACTTCATAAGACTCCTGTTAAAGTTCGAAAAATTGTAACTTTTAAAAGATCTGCTTTAAAAAAGGACACTTTTAAACATTATTCTAAAAATAAATTTAGACAAGAGCTAGTACTAATAGTGGATTTTAAAACACATTGGAAATCAAAGTTGGCCATGATTCAAAGATTTATTAAAACTAAAAAAGTAGTTGGTAAATCATTGGTGAATATAAGTTTAGAAAAAATATTGTCTGATGATGGACGAAGGTAGTCTAAAATAAGCAAAAAAAACTGGAGCAAACTGCCTTAGGTTTTGGAATGATTTGTATAAGGGAAGCAACATTATTAACAGATGATACTTTAAAACTTATGATTAAAGAACTTGATACACATGATTGCTACTAAGTAAAGGATTTTTTTCTTTTTGATATTTGTTTCAATTAGAATGCTCTAATTGAAACAAATATCAAAGAGAAAAAAAAAGACTTTTTTGGGTTATTATGACTTTTAGATAATCTAAGAAAGCAATAAGGATGATTATATATTTTGCATAGAGACAAATTTCGCTACATCCCAGCAAATTAATGACATAATAAACTTAATGTGATTTCAGTCACTTAACTCCTTTAAAGAATATACAAACTAATTTAAATTTTAAAAAACTTTTTTTTTGTATGTATAAAAAATGATTATTTTCTTTAACCAGAAACCCATTATCAGTTGTAACACAAAACAAAAAATATGTATAAATGTAATAATAAATGCAGGTAACAAAACTTTTTATTAATAATGATTGATATTATTAAAATCATATGATTTTATTAATATCAATTAGAAAAATTTTTGTTATAATGGAAATAAAAATAATAGGAAATAAAATTAGTTTTTTTCTATATTATATATTTCTTTATAAACCAATTAGTTACCTCGATTGTTTCTTTTTTGGGACTGTCTTGATTCTTCATAAATGATTTGATTCCAGCACTTACAATATTTCCAATCTTTACAAGCTGAAGTATATTTTAATTTAAAAACTATTCTTTTTATAATTCAAAAACATGTTGAAAAAAGAAAAAAAAAAATTTTTTTAAAATGTCAACACATTTTTCAAACTTCTTTTGTTTTTTTAAAAACCACATTTTAGTGTGATGTTAAAGAGGATTTCAAGTGCTATTTCATATTAACATTAGCAAAAATTTCTTTTATAATCAGTTGCAATTAGGAAAAGTAAGAGATTAATAATGAGGGCAACTGGTGCACACTTAAGTGAGATATGAACTTATTAGTATTACATATTATAGACATATCAATTATTTGTTAAGTATGACTGCAAGTTAAAATTAACATCTTTAAATATTTTAAAACTTCAAAGATGTCTCCAAAAGTATTATTTTAACTTATAACAATAAAAAAACATAACGTTAACCAATTTTTAGAAAACTCAAGCAATCAAATTTTAACATTGCATTTGAGTTTATCTTTAGTATAAAATAAATAAAACAAGACTTACACTTATAGGCTCTTTAGGTGCATCTTGCTTTATCAATGAATTAACATCAGATAATATATTATTAGGTTTCTAAAGATTATTAAATATTACAACTTCAAGGCGTGATTTCTAGATATTAAAAGTTAATATCTGGAAATGCTTATGGCCTTTAAATTTTTTGTTTTTTTAAAAACAGTTAACACTGTTTTAATCACAAAACCCAAAAATTGTTATTCAAAAAAATATTTATGGATTGATCTTGAAACTACGATATAAAATCTAAATATAAAAATGTATTATTATTAAAAAATAGGGTTTAAACTTTAATAGTTTAATTGATTCAATAAATCATCGGATAAAATTAGAAAGTATAATATTAAAAATGAAACAATTGAAAACACAACACTCTAAAAAAATCTAGCAACAATTAAATATTTTAAAAAGAAATTGCAACTACTTTTTTATTTTATTTAAATCTTATTCCATATCTTCTTATAAATCAAATATAACTGTTATATGCTTGAAACTCTCTAGCACAGATTTGCAATAAAATTAAAGACAGAGGTAAAAAGACTTATTTAAACCACTTTATAGTTATTTTAAAACAAAACAAAAAAAACTCTAACATATTTTAAAATATTTTTATCATTATTTTTATTATCAATTAAAAATGTCTAATTCAAAACTTTTAAATAATTCTTCAAAGTTTCGCTCTAATAGAAATTTGATTTTAATGTTTTATGCTTTCACAATGTACAAATAGATTAAACTTTATAATATAAAGTTTAAGCTATTTGTAAGTATAAGTTTTTATTGGTTAATTTTGAAATTACTGTGCACAATTTTAAGATCTTTAGTAATAATTATTTCAACATTTTTTTAAAATTTATAATACTTGAATTGAGTGGTGTTTGAACAAACAATAAATTAAATATATAAGTTTTGAATGTTATTATTTTTACAGATTTAAATTTATTGTTTTGTTTTTCCATAAATTTTTGCAACATGATAAACTGACCTTTTCATTAAAACAGTGTTAATAGTTTTAATAAACTGAGAATTTTAGGACCAGAAATATTTCAGATGTTACAATTCGGAATCACTTAATTCCTGTCTTGCAATTCAAAACTCAATGGTATTGTAGGTAAACTTCAACACAAAACATAAAATATACCTTGAATTCTTTTGTTTCGATCTTTCCATTATCCTGTCTACATTCATTATCATCTGAGAAAAATTTAGTTAAACCATTTTTGGATTTAACTGAGTCATGATCATGTCCATCATGTCCATCAGCAATTTTAACAGTTTCTATTAAAAAAGGTGTGGAAATTATAAGCAATAGTAGTTTAGTATGCCAGTATTTTTTATGTCAGCACAATAATAAATTTTATCTGGCTTACTTTCTTTATCAGTTAATATAGTGTATTCATTTGTATGTTGTGTGTTATTAGATAACTGAGTATTGCAATATCCACTATCAGTTTGGTCTGGTAGTGAAGACAATGCTTGATTTTGATTTTCTTCAAACTTAGTTGATATGGTTGAAGACATTATGGGAGATGATGATTTCACTAGATAAGTTTTTTGGCCATTATCCAATAAAGGAGAAGATAACACATCAGTTGTATTGCATGTTGATAAATGTTTATCTTTTGCAAATACACAGTCCATTGGTGATATTGATGGGGATATACTTTGATCAGGTTGAAAATGATTTTTACCATTCACAGTTATTGGTGGTGATAAGGCCAGATGACCCAAACTAAGATCCCCACAAAAAATTATATATCAGCAAAATTAGGTATTATGCAAGACAGACTTGCAAACCCAACAAATTTGACATTTCATTTAAATTCAAAATTTGAATTTTTGGAGGACAGTAAGAAAATTCAGCAACATTATGTTGCTTTCAAATGGGATCAAAATTTAAAACTAAAACTGCAGTTATAAATGCACTCATTTAAGTTGCAATAAAACAACTTAGGTTTTATTTTATGTTTAAAAACATTAAAAACTATCTGTAATATAAGAATGTTGTTATCAAATTATAGTTATGACTGATAAAATTTGCTGTGTTTATCTTTAGATGCTATTTTGTTGGGTTCATGAATCTGTCTTTAGCAGCTATAGTATTAAAACATTGATCAAATTTATGTAAGAGCAATGTTAATTTTAATTAAATATCATTATTAACATTAATATCATTTTTATTGTTAAATGTGTAATAAATGTTAAAATGATATTAATGTTAATAATATCATTACTAACATTAATATCATTTTTATTGTTAAATGTGTAATAAAAGTGAAAGTTAATGTTGTTAATGTTAAAAGGATCTCTAAACATATTGTGTTAGTATTTGTTTTTTAAAATCCTAACCTTTTTTTGAAATCTTAACAAAACCTTTTTTTTTTTTTTTTTAAGCAAACCATAATAAATTGTTTACTTTGTTGTTTCTATAAAAATGCCATAATTAATAAATTTAATTTTTTCTCATTTAAAACCGTTGCATAAACATTTAGCTTGGTTTTTATTGTATTAGATACTTATTTTATAATAGATTATTATTTATTCATTTTACTATTTCATAATATATATTTATATCATTCTTTAACAACTTAATTATCAGTTTATTTATTTAGCTACATTATTTTATATAATACATATAGATAAATTATTTATATATAGTTAAACATAGTTAAATATACACATAGTTAAATTATTTGTATATAATTAAATTATTACGCCATTATTAATTTCCATTTCTGTGAAACTTTATTAAAATTTTTATTTATTTAAATCATATAATTTTTATTTATTTAAATCATATAATTTTAATCAAAATTTTGTTTGATCATTGTGTTATTGTTAATAATATCATTGTTAATATTACTTTTTAAAACTGTTTTTGTTTCAGGTTAATTTGCTATTCTTCCTAATAATCATACTTACTGCTATTGTTTGCTTTTTACGATTATTATAACCATAGCTACTATTTTTACTTCCTACATAATATCTCTTACATTCTTTATTCTATTGCAGAAATTACTCAATTTCATTGTTCTACTATGGATTTATTATTTGTGTAAAAAAAAAATAAGTCTAAGTTGCCGATCAATTCAATGTGAGAATTGTTCATTTTGAAATGCAACAGGCTCAATGATTCTGGGTTCAATTTATTACAATTAGGTCGCTCAATGCAACATTGTGTAAATTGTACTAAGAGTATATTTCCATTCACAGATGTACCAGATAACGAACTTAAATTATTATTTTCTTCTAATAAAATTATTATATCTGACGATTTACCTCCGTCTACAAACATCTTTCCATCTTTACATTTGAATAAAATTTCTAACCAAATTAATGACTATGTGTCATCTCTTGCTTTAGATTCTGATGAAGAAATCTATGCATCACTAGACATAACTTGTAAATATTATGACATAGACAAATTTTGTTCCCTGAAATTTGACAAAATAAACGTACTTTCTTTTAATCACCTAAACATTACATCGCTGCAAAAACACTTTGAAGATTTAAACATATTTTTATCATTAATTAATTTTGAGTTTTCTATTATTGCTGTTACTGAAACACGTTTAAAAAAAGAAATTCACTCAATTCATCCAATTCTCATTAATAATGATATTATTTCTGGAAATTTGACAACTTCTGTCTCTGATCACTTACCTCAACTTTGCATTTGTCCCAATTTCAACAAATTCCCTAAAACTCCCAAAGTCACAAAATATATCGTAGAAATTTTAAAAACTTTGATCAAGAAAAATTTAGATCTGACTTAATAAAAGTGTGATTGGGATGATGTTATAAAAAACAGTGACACTAACTCTTGTTTTCATAAGTTTATTACTGAAACAACATCGATTTTGGATCGCTATGCCCCACTCAAAAAGACTAGTATTAAGAGCTTCAAATGTCGATTTAAACCATGGATTACAAAAGGAATCATAAAATCTATTTAAATACGCAATCTTTTTAAAAAAAAAATGTTAAGATCAAAAGATTTAATAAATATAAACACATTTAAAACTATTTTTAAGCGATATAAATTCATGATAATTACCTCAATTAAACTTAGCAAGAACATCCATTTTAAAAATTTCTTTTCAGATAATGTGAAAAATCTTTGCGAAATTTGGATAATCTAATAAATGTCAAAAATTATAACAGCTCATCTCCCAAATGTTTACAGGATAATGATAGATATTTAACTGAACCGACTCTAATCTCTGAAAAATTTAACACTTTTTTTACTAATGTTGCTCATAAACTTAAATCCAATATTCATTCGTCTTACTCCAAACTTACATAGTCTACTCTTATCTCCAACAAACATTTCTGAAATTTCATCTCTTATATCTAAATTAAAGCCGAGAAAATCATTAGGTCCAAACAGCATTCCTACAAACATTCTTATTGATATTAACTACAAATTTTCAAATATTCTCTCTAAACTATTTAATATCTCATTCATAAATGAAACTTTTCCTGATATTTTAAAATCATCTTGTATTATTCCAATTTTCAAAAATGGCTCTAAACTTTTATGTACTAACTATAGACCTATTTCTCTTTTATCTAACATTAGTAAGCTTCTTGAAAAATTAATGTATTCTAGAGTGTATTCTTTTCTAAACTCTTTTAACTGTTTAAATGAGTCTCAATTTGGTATTCAATCAAACCATTCTACCTGCCACGCACTGATAAGTATAACTAAAAAAATTAGAAAAGCTCTTGATACTGATCATTTTGCTTGTGGTGTTTTTATGTAATTATGGAATTATTATAACATCATGGAATTCGTGGAGTTGTAAGTGATTGGTTTTGATCTTATCTTTTGGACCGGAAACAATATGTAAGTATTAATGGTTATACTTCTAGTAACAAACGTGTTACATGTGGTGTTTCTCAAGGTTCCATTATTGGTCCTCTTTTGCTTTTAATTTACATTAATGATCTAAATATCTCTGTTCACTTCTCGTCGGTTTGCAGATGATACCAATCTCTTGCATGTCAACAAATCATATTATTCTCTACGTAAAAATATGAATTCAGATCTTAAAGGTATAGTTCATTGTTTAAATGCCAACCTAATATGTCTTAACATCGAAAAGACTGGACTAATTTTTTTTTTTCATCTCCTAGAAAAAACTGTAACAACAACAGAAAAAACTGTAACAACATTGAAATTAAAATCAAAATAAATAATAAATGACTATATCCCTCGAGAGTTATTAAATATCTTGGTGTGTTAAGTGATTGTAACCTTTCGTGGAACTTCCATATTGATGAGCTGCGCAAGAAACTTAATCATGCAAATGCAGGGTTCCCACTATTAAACCAAGGCTAAAATTATAGATTTTAAGGAGATTTAAGGAGGTATTTTCCTAATATTTAAGGAGATTATGTCGCGAACGACATTTTTTTGAAAGAAAAAGTAAGGATAATTAAGGAGAAAACGATTATATTAAAAACATCTTATTTTTTTCAATAAATTTTAAATATAAACAGAGAAATTATTTTTACTTTATATATATATATATATATATATATATATATATATATATATATATATATATATATATATATATATATATATATATATATATATATATATATATATATATATATATATATATATATATAATAACAAAAATAGGTTTGAAAACTATCAAAAATCTATATATTTTCTTCTTTATTAACAAGTATAAAAAATTCCCTTTAAAAATTTTTTCTAGATAAATAAAAAAAAAATAAGGAGAAATTAAGGAGAGCAATCAAATTTAAACTTTTTAAAAGGTTATTTAAGGACATTTAAGGAGGTTTTTATTTTTTAAGGATATTTAAGGTTTTTAAGGAGGTGTGGGAACCCTGAAATGGTATGCTTTCAGTAATTCGACATTATGTTGATAAAATTACTCTTTTAAATATTTACTATACATTATTTTCATCTCATCTTAGTTATTGTTGTCAAGTTTGGGGTCAAACTGGCAAATATCATATTAACAAACTAATGTCATCTCAACGCCAATCCATTAGAATAATAAACTTTCAACCTTTCAAATCAGATACATCAGATTCTTTTAAAAAACTTAAAATTCCAATCTTTCATTTGCTAGTAAAGTTTGCTAATCTTTTTTTTGTTTTTAATTCTCTAAATAAAAATTTACCTTCTTCTATCGCAAATTTTTTTATAGAAAGTAGACTAATTCATACACACTCTACGCAAAATATAAATAATGGAAAACTTATTGTACCATCATATAAAACTCAAAAGTATGGTAAGAATTATGTTGTGTATCAGTACATCTGTGAATGGAACAAGAGCCTTGTGTTCATTGTGAATGAGTTCAATAAGCTCCAACTCCAAATTCCTTTGTCATCTTTTCTTAATCTTAATCAAAATCAATTTAAAAAAATTCTGAAAAATATTTTGTAATTTTTTTCTATAACTATAATAATTTTTTTTTTTAAGTTTTAAAAAAACTTTGGAGTCCTTCTAAACATTTTTGTATGAAATGTGTTAAATAAACATTTTGAAAAAAAAATTAAAACAACAACAATAAAATAAACCTATCAAATTTAGCATCAAGTTGATTGATACTAACAAAAAGTTTGTTTTTTATAAATGTTGAAGATTCATTAGTCTTCTCAATAGGAGTACTTTCTTTAATCGGATCACTGTGCTTTGGTAAGTTTAATTGTTTATTAGCTGGATTTGGTGTTAATTTCTCCACAACAATTGAAAAATTTGTACTGTTTAGTGACGGTGAAGATTGTTTTGATGGTGAAAACACTTTTGAAGATAAAAGCTGTTTTGATGGCAATTGTTTTGATGGTGAGAGTTGTTTTGATGGCGAAGGTGGTTTCGATGATGAAAGGTGTTTTGATAATTCTTTTGACAAAACTTGCACTTCTTGTATATTTTTGACATCCCTAAACAGGAGTATAGCAAAATGTAAATAGAAATAATAACATGCAAAATCTTTTATAACCAAACTAATAGAGGGTTCTATATTTTGAATGATTAATAAAGCTCATTAGTGACACACTACTCAGTAAGAAAACCCTAAGCAACTAGTTAGCAAAATTAATATTAATAAAGACCATGAGGATTGCAAATTTAATAGAGCTAGCAAGTAATATTATCAATCATTCCAAAGCTAAAATATGTAAACATCTACATGTCATAATAATTTAAATGTGTAAATTTATATTTATTCTTTTGATAATAAAAAAAGTTAAAATAAAAATAGTTTTACTGCAAAGTAGGGCTTGACAAATCTTTCTTTTTTTTTTTTTTGAAAAAATTTTTATCTCAATATTTATTGATGTTCATCTCAATATTTATTGGTGAACATTTAAAGTCTTTTAAATGTTCACCATTTTAACACGATTTTAACACTTGCTATTTAAAAAAAAATAAAAATGGCAAACAAAAGTTTTATTTAATTTCTAATAAAATAATTAATATAAAAACAGCAAAATATATGTTTTATTTACTTTTAAAATAACTAAAATAAAAATGACAAAACAAATCTTAACTCTACATAAAATAATCAAAATAAAAACAGTAAAGCGAACACTTTATTCAAATGTTATAAATTAAAAAAATAATAAAAAAGACTGTTAAAACAAAATGTTTTATTATGTAATATATACTAATAATATATAATATTATAAGAAATTATTTAAAAAAAAAAAATTAGTATATATTAGTATAAATAGTATATAAGTAAAAAAAATTTTTTTTTTCAATTTTCATTTTTAAAATGAATTAATTTCTTTTAAAAAACAAAAAATAAACCAAAAAAAAGAGGCATTTTTTAAAATTAAAAAATGTACTTAATTGTGAGTGCTTAATCAAAGTTAAAAAATTTAAAAATCGAGTGAAAAAACTTAGTTTTAAGTAGTTTAGTCTGCATTTGTGGGTTTTTAAGTGTCTTTGAAATAAATTTTCAAAAAAGTAATCAAAATAAAATTAAAATTATAATAGATATAGCCATAATAGATATATTCAAGATGTAGTAAAGATATTAATTATAGAGATGAAATTAAAAAGTTGATTTTTAAAGTCAACCTTAGGTTTTTAAAAAGATAACGATAATGTGTCATAATATGCATGAAATTTTGTTAAAATATTAAATCAATAAAATAAATTTAAACATGTAAAAAAAATCTAAAAAATCTAAAAAGTTTAATTAGTATTACTTACTTTGAGCTTTCATCAACTTTGTCTGAATTTTCTACAAAAAGTTTTTGCTTTAAAAAGTCTTTTTCGTTAATTTTAGAAATATCAACTCCTTCAGTAACTTTTGTAAATGAAGAGTTTATTTTGTCTGTTAAAACTAGATTTGGTTGAGTGATAGGATTTTGAGGCGAGTGAGTTAACTTTATTGATTTACTATTTATTGGCTGGATTATAGTTGCTGGTGAACTGTTTTTATTATTCCATGGACTTTCAAAGTAACTTGAAGTTTTTTTGACAGTCCGATTACTTTTTTTTTTTATAATAGAACTTTTTTTTGTTCTGTTTCTCAGTCGAAAAGAATAACCTGTTGAACTTTTATTCATGCTTTCTTCGAGTGTGCTTTTTTCATTTATATCAGAAAGATCAATTTTAATTTTCTTGTGAATTTGTGAGTCATCAATAAAAGTTGATTGTTTACTATTAGTCAAATTATCTGCTTGTTCTGAATGAGTCTTTTCCTTCTGTAAGGGTCTTTTCCTTTTCATGCTGGGTGTTTTGGGAAGGAGAGTACATGTTTTACTAGTAACAAAATAAAAAACAAAACTTTTTAAAATAATTTTTAACAGTTATATTTAAACTTCATTATAACTATATTAAATGTATACAATTAAATGAAATTCAATAGCATATTAGTAAATAAAGTTCAATTAAATAAACTTAACTAGTTAAACATAACAAAATTAAATTTAATTGGTTCTTGGCTATATAAAAATCTATGTAGATTTGTGGTGTAGTGTGTTCATTTTAATCAGTTTTTCTGTAAAGTATTTAAGCACTATTATTTTTAAACTTTTTATCATATAATTCATAAGTTCAATACCCACCATGCTACTGGTAGTACCGCGCTCAATTTGTTTCTCTGCGCAGCAGCATTGTTTGTCAAGGTTTATGTTTTGGAGTCATAGAGTTGAGAGAGGTTGTAACCACAATTATAGTAGCATTCTTGTCTGTGGTGGCCATCTTGGACTTAGGGAGGAGGAGGAGGAGGTGGAATCAACATTGAAAAAAAATTGAAAATGGATACTCAATAACTCAATTGAAAATGGATGACTCAATGTCATAAATTTCTATGAGTCAGTATATTTTATAGAAGAAAAAGTAATAATTAGAAAGATGCATACTCACTAAACAGGATAAAATGACTAATGATTCAAAGCAATGCTCCTTCAACACCTTTAAAAAATCTTAATTAGCTAGAAAAAAAGGTTCAGATTACCTACCTTACCTTAATTTTTTTAATTTTTCTAGGCTTGTTCTAGTCAAAAACTCTTTTTTTTTAATTTAGATTATTTTAAATTAAAAGTTTTATAAATGTTAAATATTAACTATTGTTTGACAAATAATTAAAAAAAAGTTATACATTTAAAACACTTGTTTCATAATATTTAAATAGGTCTGAAGGTATTCTTTTTATCATCAAGTTTGAAGAAATTAATTTCACACTAAATTTACTTTAAATAAAATTTGTGAAACTTTTAATCAACACTTTTAAATAATTAACTTAAAACTTTAAAATAATTAACACTTTAGGGCTAAAAAAACATTTGTAACATTTGTAAATTGTTTTGAGTTAACTTTTTAACTAAGCTAGTTTTGCAGTAATATAGTAAATTGCAATATTCATAAGTACAGTACTTTTGCGTTAGCAAAAGCATAATGGGATATGAAACATTAAAAGTTTTTTTGTACTTATGAAATTTACAGGTTATATTCTTAATTTTGTACTTATGAACACTGCAATTTAATAAGTTATATTCTTGATCCAAAGATTCCAAGCTAAACAGAGTTTGTGACTATACCAGCCATAAAAGGTTTGACACTAAATTTATTTATAAAAAGACAGGAACAAAATTTAAAATTATTTTATTTTTGCACTTACATTTTTGATAATGATTTTTATTTTTGCGCTTACATTTTTGATAATGAGTTGAATTATTTACTACTGTACTGATAAAAAAAAAATTTATTCTAATGTTAAAATATTTTGTTTTTGTTGTATTGTCAACTATTTCTGATTACATTATTTATAAATCAAATTTATAAATAAAAGACCTATTTAAATATTATGAAACCTATTTAAATATTATGAAACAAGTGTTTTAATTATAAATTATTTATAAATTAAAACAATTACATTATTTATAAATTTGTATGAAATCACTTTTTTCCCTTCTATTTTATAAAGATTATAAACCTAATAATTTCAATCTTTATATAAGTAAGGACTCTAGAGCATTTTCCACCTCCTTTTATTTTTCTAAAAATTGTATAAAAAACAATGTTATTTGCTAATACACAAAAATGCTAATATTCGCTAATATTTTAAATATACAAGGTTGCAGTTGATTTTGTCATTAAAAGAAACATAACAATAACCTAGTTTTAATCAAGTTATTTTGAAATTTTTCAAAATTTTAAATAATATTTTCTGGAATTTCATTTTTTTGTTTATAAGCTTCTTTTTTTTTTTTTTTTTTTTTTTGAGGACTTTGTATTTTGAGGATTTTGTATTAATATTTTATAGAGTGTTCTGTTTTAGATTTTAAATCAAAATTAAAAAATTTAAAGTAAATATACATAGAATTAATTTAAAGGTTTACTATAATAGGTTAATATAAAAATATTCTTTGTTAATAATTTATAAAGAAATCTTTTTTAGTTTACCATGATCCTAGAGCATAAATTACAATGAATGAAGTATTTTCAATGCACATAGTAAGCAGTTCTCGCATTCTACATTCAAGAAATCTATCTTTAAAAGAATTCTATCTTTACTAGATTTAACAAAAATTAGTGTTGCTATCTACTTCGATTAAATCGACTAGTCGAAACTAGTTGACTTTGAAAAATCCAACAGTCGATTTATTCAACTATGGATATCCTACTAATCGACTTAAAATTCCTACTAATTGAGTAAAAAATTTTTAAATCCTTATATCTTTTGATATAAGGATTTAAAAATTTTTTGAATCATAAAAAGAATATTCGCAAACTCTAAAAACCTGCCAAATTAACGAACAAACTAATTCTATTAGTTCTAGAATATTCTGCTGAAATGTTTTAGAAATTGTATTATTCACGATTTGTGACGTTTTGAGATTTCTAGCATAGATTGTTTTAAGAATATATATTATTAATTCTATGGCTCATTCTTGGAGCCACATCTGCAAAGCCGTAAATCTTATAAACTATTATTATTTGTTTACAAAAATAAATGTTTTAAATATATATTTTGTAAATTGTCAAAATTTTGAAAGTTTATTATAAATTGAAGATTTTATTAGTACATACTTATTTTTTATTTAAAGAGGATGTATTTTTTATGTAAATGTAATTTTATGTATCTTTTTTTTATCGTTTTAATTTGTAAACAAAGACTTACAAAAATAATTGTGTTTTCAATGAAATTATTAATAATCATTAAAGTTAATAAAACTAATTATGTAACAAACATATAAGATGTTTCTGGTTACTAAACACAAACAATGCATACAAAGTAACTCGCTGATTGAACAAATACCGCGCCTGAGGTCACGACAGAACACAATCACAAAATATATAGCAAGTTATATCTAATAACTTGCTATATATATATATAGCAAGTTATTAGATATAAAGAAAAGTTTCTAGATATCGGTTTACTAAATCTAATTATTTTCGCTTAAGTTGCCATTTTTAAAAACTCTTTATACTTTTTTCTGCTTTAAATACTAATTAAAATTAAAAAGCCCACTCACTAAACATCATCAGCAATATTGTGAAGCAGTTTCGCTTCCTCATCATAAAAGTATTTCAAATTTTTTAGTTGATTTCTATCTAGTTAATTTAATTTCTATAGTAATTCAATGATTTAATTATTTCATTTGTTTATCTTACTAAGAAGAATTATAAAATAATTTAGCTTAGATAAAACTAAAACTTGCAAACTTTGATAACTATAGAACATTTGTTTCCTTTTTAAACAATAGTAAGATGTCACTTTACTTTTTAACGCCGCTTAATTTTATAAAAAAATTATAAAGAGCGATGTTTCGAAAATATTTGTTCTAAACGTAATTTATTTTGCTTTAAATTTTTTCGCATTAAAAGATATTTTATTTTCCTAATTTTTTTTTATAATTGTCTCTCATCGGTCCAATTAATCTTTTGCACATTTTTTTTTTGCTTTTTAAAATGTTCTCAAAATGACTAAGAAATTTGGCCAGCTTTTCGGAACTAAATATTATTTCCGTGGTCAGCAATCGAGAGCAATCGCCTCCGCTTCCCGACCAAGCCTGAGTCCAAAAAAGGACTCTGAATTTGAAAGTCATATAAAGATTGCTTTATCCTAGTTTTTGGTATCCAGGAGCTATAAAAATATAAATAAGTTTATGGACTACTAATAGAAAAAAAATTAAGACTTAGGTTAGAGAAACAATCATTAGATAAATCAAGATTTAAGTTAGAAAAACAATCACAGGCGGCAAGGACTCCGGGCTTAAAAACAATAAGTTTTAAGTCATTAAATCTCATGAATTTTTTTCTTATAGTATATCATAAGTCAACAAACATGTTTAGAGCTTCTGGACACTACAGGCTTGGAAAAAGTAGAGATATAAAGCCGGAGTCCTTTTGGGACACCGCATCCCTGCTTTTCATTCAACTTAACTTTTATATCTTTAATTTTTGCTTGTTCATTTAATTACAATAGTATGTACTATTATAATTATTACCTAATTTTTTGTTTACTCTCTAGGGCTGCTCCAAGCTGGTTCAGAGACTTTAAGCAAAACTGAATTGTGAAGCTCCAAAATCTAAATGTCATCTATACAATCACATTTATATTAATGTGATTATATTAATTGTTATATTAATTATGATTGTAATGACTCTTTAATATATAGCCACTGTATCACAAAATGAATTTTAATTCGAACCTCTTTTCCTAAGAAAAACCTTTGGGAGTATAATAATACAAGTATGTAATACATTAGAGTTAGTTTTGAAATCTTTCATCATCTTCCGTGAAAGAAAATATGATTTAAAATTTCAATTTTATTGCTATAAACAAACGAATTTCATTTTCGATAGAAAACATTAAAAACTTGTTCTAATATATTTATTCTATAAATAAGCAGTGTACTTACAACTTAGAAACAACAACAAACAAAAAAGCAATCAAGTTCTTCAGAAAATTAAAAAAATCAGATTCTAGCTTAACAGATCAAGCAACATAAAAAAAAGGATTACTCTTATTAAATATAGTGCTTAAAAATTGATGTTGAAAGGTAATTTCTTACATATCATATGTTATAATACAGTATTCTCTACAAAGAAGTTAAAAGGAATGCTTGCTGTTTTAATCGATCAAACAGTTTAATAGATTCTTAGGGTAGCCAGGATGATTACTGGGCCTTTTAAACCATTGCCAGTGATGGTTGAAGTCATGATGAAGTGATTCTGTTGTAGCAAGTCAAAATTTTGTAAAAGCTTTCTGCACTCATTGCCTGCAAATTAACTTCCGTGAAAAGGTTATTGTTAAAAGTTCATCATTTTTGGTGCATTTTTATCATAATCAATTATAAAAAATAGGGGTGAAATATGCACCAACACCTCCTATAAGTATATATCTTCCAATATCATTTAAAACTGCATAATTTTTGATTTTGATTCATCTAATTAGCTGAACCAATTACTTGAACTAGTAAATCAATACCTTTATAAAACTTAACAACTTTTGTTTAATTTATAATAGCTTTTAATAGTTGAGTGTTGTCAGTAAGTAGCTTACAACTCGAATGTACCAGGTCAAATATACAATTTATCGGCGCTACTGCAGTTTCTCCCCCCTCTTTTTTATTGCTGATTATGATAGAGAATTTTATGCTGATTAAGAATCGTATAAAAACATAGGTCTGAAAATCAACAGAAAGTGCTCTAATTCGATCTTGAAGTTTAAAAAATTACACTAAAAAATGTTAATATTCACCATTTTTTTATTCTCGGTTATATTAAAATTCTTTTCAAAGATGATTTTAAAATAGCCTGGTTTCTTTCAACAATTTAATGCAAAACGGTTAAAAAATGCTCAGCGCATCATTTCCTGATTTATCCCTTGCCCAAACCCAAACCCTGTCCCAAATCAAAATTTGTCAGTCGATGTATATGCATTTAGTTGTGCCAATCCCTATTTGTCAGTCGATGTATGTACATTCAATTGTCCAATCCTTATTTTTCAGTCGATGAGTGTACATTTAATTGCGCCAACCCCTACTTTTTTAGTTGATTTATGTACATTTAAAAAGCAATATTTGAATTTATTTTTAAAAAAATAATTAAAGTTATATAAAATACATTCATTAAAACATTTACGTCAATTAACTTCGATGACAATAAAATTAACTTTGATGACAATAAAAACCAGGTCGCCTAATTAAAAAAAGATTTTCTTAACGATTGATTTCAAAATGTAAACTTTGATGTAAAACGTATTTAAAAAATGGCGAATATTAACATTTTTTAGTGTAATTTTTTAAACTTCAAGATCAAATTAAAGCACTTTCTGTTGATTTTTAGACCTATGTTTTTATACGATTCTTAATCAGCATAAAACTCTCTATTATAATCAACAATAAAAAAAAAGGGGGGGGGGAGAAACTGCAGTAGTGCCAAATTTATCTTTTATGATTAAAAGCTTAAGAAATAAATAACTATTCTATTCCTTCTTCAATGTGTATGTGGAAAAATCTAGGGTTCCCAACAAGTTTTATTATTTATAAATCCATGCTGCTCCTTGTTGTTACCGTTGTAAATCTGATATTTCATCATTTTATCTTTAACTATCCACTTCATAATTTTAAATACTGAGGATCTTAAAAGATTCGGTCTGAATTTACCTGGATCTATTTTGTTGTCTTCTTTAATAGTAGATGTTTATACCAAACTATAGCAATAAATGCTCACACTAAACTATACCTTTAGAAATTCGCTTTTCTAAAACAATTTATTAAATAAAATTAGCAGTGGTTGGATGTGGATTTTATTTTAAAACCTTTGTTGTTCAGTTGTCTTATTTGTTTTCATATTGTTATTGTTATTCTAATTGGCATATTTGTTTTTATATTTTTTTGAAAAAGTTTTATGTGCCTAATTTTGTACCTAATAGATATTACCTAATAATAGTTTTTAATAAAAATTTAATTCTAACGTTGATAAAAACTCTATACGCTAGTATGTATCTAAGCAACATACCTTCCAAATAGTTTAACTGCTGTTTCTTGAACTTCTTTAAACCAATTTAGTTTTTCTTCAAGAATTCTATTAAACTGCTCTATGTTAACTTGAGCTTCTGTATAAAGTGTTGATATCGATAAATACTTCGTTGACATTTTAAAGCTATGTATAAAATATAAATTATCTCTTAAACATTTTAAATAACAGTCCTAAAAACAATTTACGCCATTTTAAATTTTTTGAAAACGATCGAAATTAAGTTTTTATAATTTTAACCAATAAAATCACGTTGGTACACAAACGCAGGCGCTTTTAAAATTTATTAAAAAACAAAGTAGATGTTAGAAGTTCATTTTTTTGATTTATCCTATTGATTCTATTGCCTACGTCCTATGACCTGGGTCTCAAAAATTTTTGTTGCAATTTTGTTTCAATTTTTTCGGCCTTGTTTGTCATAGCTGGTATTTTAGAGTAATTTTTTTTTCTAGACTAGTAAGGTGCTCTAAGAAGACTTATCCCACTGCACCACCTTTTGCCACAGCATTTTAAGAGAAAGCTAGAAATTTGCTAGTTAAAATTCGCGTTATATTTTTATATATTACTTATTTATATTTATACTTACATTATTTATATTTATACTATACTATTATTATTACTACATATTATTATCTTACATACTTGGCGCACACTGTATATTTCCACACCTAGAATTCGCAGTACAGGCCTGGTCACCGTATCGAACAATATAAAATCATGACCAAAATTGATAAAGTTAACTTTCACGTCCCTCAACTCCATCCTAACACGGAATCTTCAATATACAGCTTTCGGCCGCGTGGACACACTAAAGAACTAAAAGAATAACTTTTCCGAAACTGCGCTGAAAGAAGCAACTTCTTCATCAACCGTATTGTAAGATTATGGAATTCTTTAACCCAAAATGCGGTGGACGCAAAGAACTTGAACAATTTTAAACACGAACTTTTTCTGCTGCGGCATCTTCACTTAAGCTGAAATTAAAAACTGTATTTTCATAACAGAGAGGTCTGGTGTGCCGCTCTTTGTCAAAAAAAAAATTTGTAAATTTATTTTTGACCATGAATAAACAAACCTAAACCTAAACCTAAACTTACTATTATCGCAGACGGCTTTTTAAATCAGCTTCACACAAAACGCGTTAGAGTTATTGTAAATCAACGCCAGATTTCTATTTATATCAACCAAACTTTTATAACTTTTTATTTCTGATTATAGTTTTTATTAAACTTTATTACTTTAGTAGTTCTATCTAAAACAAACGAATCAATAACTACAAAACTACGATATGTATTCAAATAGATAAAGGCTTGTCGTTATGTTATAGTTAGCAACAGTCGTTATGTTATAGTTAGCAACAGTCGTTATGTTATAGTTAGCAACAGTAGTATAATAGTAATAATATCACTAACTGAAAAGTTATGGTATGTATACAAATCACAGTTCTGTATATAGTTCTGTATATCGACTGCCTATAGATTAATAATTATGTTTTACAAAGCTACAAAGCTATATTATATAGCTACCAACATGTTGCTTTAAAATTGCTAAAAAAATATCTGCAGTACGTGTATCTTATTTGCTATAGCGATAGATTACTATAGTCGCGTAGTGGCTTTAGAGTTATCGTTATGTAGTAGTTTGCAACAACATTGCTAGCTAAAAAAACTACCATATGAAGCCATCAAATAGCTTTAGATTTATCGTTATGTTGCATTTAACTGCATATCTACGATCTCTAGCAATGGTTGCATCGTAATGGTATCGCTAACTACAAAGTTGCATTCTAGTTTCTAGTTAGTTTTATTTCGTCAATATGAATATATTTTACAATGTTATCCTTAAGTTTTATAAAATATTTATAATTACAATCTGACTGGGCAAGTAGAAGACATTTATAATTCTTTTAAATAAATGTCTAATCATCAAGCCCCGTCAAGAAATAGAGAAAAATAAAATTTTACAAGTTCGAATATTCGGCAAAAGAGTGAAATTAAACAGTTTGTAAAAAAAATTAAAAGTTGGTAAAAAATTTAAAGGTTTGCAAAAATCTTTCAAAAATAATAATTTACAAATCGGTACATATTCGCAAAAGGCCGGCGGGATAGGGGGGCGCGGGAGGTGTGACACCCCCCATAAATGATTTTTAGTCGGCAAATATGACCCTTAGTCGGCAAATTTGATCCTATTTGACTAGTTAGTCGGCAAATGTAGACTCTTTCGATAGGTTAGTCGGTAACTTAGACAGCCAGTCGGCAAATATCGTTATGGCAGTTGGCAAATTTTCGAAAACGAGGACCTTTTTTCTTTTTTTTTAGTCGGCAAAAGTTGTAATGGCGTCCCCCCCCCCCACGTGACACCTACATGCGCCGGCCCTGTATATGTAGGGGAAGTTGGGGTACAGTGGATCGAGGGGATCAGTAAATAAGAGGCATTTTTTCAAAGATTCGAATTTGTTCATCTTGATAATGTAATCATTTTATGTCCTCATATATCAGCCATCTTTATTTATAGTTGTTACCACAGAATTTATTTCTTTTTGACTACCGGTTTTTGGTAGGTAATTTTTGTTTTTAGCTAACTAAATTAAATTCTTTTACCGTTCTTATGTTTGTTATGGAGATCATGGTTGAAATAATTTCAAAAGTTGAAGTTTTTCATTCGGATTATTAATATTTATGCTTCCTTTTAATAGTTTAGCTTTTCTTTTAACAACACTCATGTCCCAAGAAATTAAACTTAAACTTAAATTGTTATGGTGAGGCACAGTGAATTGGGTACAGTGAATAGGTTGTTTTTTTTATATATATAGGTTGATTTACTATATCCCATTAATGATCTTATTCATTTATTAAGTGCAGATTAAATTCATGCACTTTTAACAAACAAACTACATGAAAATGAATTTATTAGTTTTTAGTTATGAATAATAATATTTGAATAGTTTTTTTATTTTTTAGTATTTTTATAAGTTTTGTTACCAGTAAAATTAATTTTTTTTTTCTTCTTAATTTTCAATGTCTATCTTTTTTATTATATACTAATTTAATTATTAAAAGTATGCCAAAAGTATAGTGTACAGTGTCTTTACTCCCTCAGCCTCAAAATTATTTGGCTATGTCCCTTTCACTATAATTAATTCACGGCTGTGATCATTTATTCACTGTGTCCCAGTACTGGGACACAGTGAATAACAAAACACAACTCACTTTAAACGATTCCTTGAGCCGTTAGATAATAAATATTTGGGTTTTAGTAATTTATTATCATGAAGGTCATATATCTCAATTCTTTCGCCTTGATAAAATTAAAATACATATTTAGCATTATTTAAAAAAATAAAGAAATCCGATCCACTGTGCCCCAACCTCCCCTATTGTAATATAACGTAAATATAAAAATAATGTATTATATAATGTAAATATAAAAATTTACTAATCGGTACATATACGTATACAAATTCAATACAATACGTAATATATATTTATATATATTTAAATATTTAAAAGAAATTTAGAATTTAAGAAGATTCAAAACATTTCAAAGATTTAAATTCATATATTTATATTTAAACATTTTATTCATAAGATGTTTTATCTTGAACATAATCCCAAGAGTCTTTGAAACTTTATTCTTGACTTTATTTGGCTTTTCCTATTTAAATGTTCATCAAAAATTATTCCAAGTATTTTCATTGAAAAAACTCTTTTTATTTTAATATTGTTCATTGTTAGTTCTGGTAGTTGTTTAAGTGAAGGGTTTCATATTTAGATGGTTTAGCAAAAAAATGTATTTCGTTTTGTCAGTATTCAATGAAAAATTATTTGCTATAAACCACTTATTAAAATATATGAGTTCTACATTATGAAAGATATTTTTTAAATTTGATTCTGAAAAGGAAAACATTAGTGTCATCAGCAAAGAATAATAAAACTAAGTAATTTTGAGGACAAGTAAATATCATTTATATAAATTAAAAACAGTAAAGGTCCAAGTATTGGTTTTACTGATTCTGCAACTTACTGATTCAAATCGTGTGCATGCTACTCTTTGTTTATGGTATCATATGGTACTCTTTGTTTACAATTTTCTAAATAAAATTGCAGCCACTTTAAGTAAGAGTGAACTACTCCATAATTGCGTAGTTTACAGATAAGAACCTTGTGGTTGACAGTATCAAATGCTTTAGATTGATCTAGAAAAATTCCAAGTGTGTAACTATTGTTTTCAAAACCATTCAAAATTTGGTTCGCAAGATCAATTATTACATGTTCCGTGAAATGGTTTTTGCGATAATCAAACTTTTTATGATAATGAATTTTATTTTTTTTAAGATAATTGTACAATCTGTTGTGGATAATTCGCCCTAGTATTCTGAAGAAACAGAAAAGTATGGAAATTAATTAATGGTTAGATTTTTAGCCATCGACACATATTTATCGTTATATTGTTGCTAGCTACAATGCTGCAATATGTAACTAAGGATATTGTAAAATATATTTGAGAATACTAACGATAACTAAGGATATTGTAGTAATATTGATAACGGCAAAACTGCAATATCCATATAGCGACTAGGTTTGAGCTTCGACAGAAAATTTGCCGGTAAATTGGTAAAATTGTTTTACTAATTTAGTGGTGATTTACTTTGATTGAAAACTGGGAAAAACATTGTCTGCTCATTTACGGGTGGAGCTTCCATAATGCTTTAGTTTAAAACTGGTTTCAACTGAACATCAAACGTGCTATACCTATGGAAAACATTTGGCATGCGGTAGTGGTAGAGTGCTCATTTCATTAGCGAAAAGCTCCGAGTTCAATACTCACCACGTCCCTGCTAGTACTGCGCTCAACTTGTTCTCCTTAAGGTCTTATCACAAAACACCGCGGAAGAGCATTTGAAAGGGCATTTTTCACGCTTTCTTCCTTACAGATGTTTTAAATTTTGCTTAATTTTGAAACAAAATCAAATTTCATATGAATTTCTACAATTTTTTTATTTTTTACGGGCTCTACCCATTTTGATTGATTTATAGTCACTATATAAAGTTGGTAAAACTGTAATAGGGACAAGTCGTAATAAAACTGCAATGTTACAAGTTCAGTTATTATAAGTATATATACTTATATTTAATATCAAAAATTTACCATTTAAAAAGGAAACATTAAGTAGAAATGTAAGATAAACAATCGCTATGAAGTTAGCTATTCGCTAACTAGTCCCTCATTTCCCACCGGATAACAACATTTTACACAAATATGAATAACTCCATTGAAGTGATTCCTCGGAAAAGTGAATAAGTAAAAAAAATAAATATCAAAACTAATGTATAAATAAGTTTGCGTCAGCATTTGTTAACAAACATAATTTTGATTTAAAGAATTATTTAAACTTAAGTCAAAACCTTTGACTTTTTAATGGATATTCATCACATTGAAATTTAATAAGCTTTTAGATCAAAACTTGTCAATTGTGTTTTTTACTATGACTACTGTGTTTTCCATTCTCAGTAAAAGTTTCATACTAAATTATTTATCGCCAGTCAAACTCACTTAAAATTTTTACTCTCTCGAGTAAGAATCTTAAATTACTTTCTATTTATATAATTATCTTATTTTACTGTCAATTTATATAAATTCACTTCTTTTGAGTACCAGATTGACCTATTTCTGATAATTTTTTTTTGTAATATTAAGGTCTCTGTAGATGATCTTGGAGCACCTCTAAAAATTATTTTTATAAAAAGTTTATATTAATCTACTGTTATTATTAAGTATACCTTAAGAGCTTTTACTACTCATTTTTTAAAAATTATTGTTTTTTGACTCATACATACATTTATATGTATGTATGTATGTATGTATGTATGTATGTATGTATGTATGTATGTATGTATGTATGTATGTATGTATGTATGTATGTATGTATGTATGTATGTATGTATGTATGTATGTATGTATGTATGTATGTATGTATGTATGTATGAATGTATGTATGTATGTATGTATGTATGTATGTGTATAAAAATGTTTAACTTATACATATATAAGACCACTAGTTTTTCTTATAGATTTTTTGAAGTGCACCTTTTGTGTAGTGGTTAGAGTTCTGGGTTCTGGTTCGAAGCCGATTTCTGCCATATATATATATATATATATATATATATATATATATATATATATATATATATATATATATATATATATATATATATATATATATATATATATATATATATATATATATATATATATATATATATATATATATATATATATATATAACGCACGGAAGCAGCATTTTTTGATGTCTGAGATACCTAACTTCCAGACATAAAACAAACTCCAAACATTTATATGTTTATACTTATATCAAATAAGAATGCATTGCAAGAAATTGCAATGATTGAAGTCTGGGAACAAAAAAGCCCTAAAATTTTAGCTACACCTACCCCAAGCGTGAGAGCAACAGATTGATAAAATAATTTTTCTACTATTCTCAACCAACCATATATTCATTGATAAATTTTAAAACTTACATAATAATCTCTTAGCGTTCAACAGTTATGACCTTATAAAATATGTAACCCCCTCAATCGAGGGGTGTTCAAACTTTTTATTGTCATAGCTTTTGAACGCTAAAAGACTTTTGTGTGAATTTTAAAATTTATTGATGAATATAGATTTAGTTAAGAATAGTATAAAAATTATTTTATCAGCTGAAGAAAGACGTCACCGTGGTGACTTAATTCAACTTTTTAAAAACGAATCTGGAAAAGAAATAGTTAACTGGCACCACACCCCGATCCGTTCTGCGCCACGCCATGGACATAGAAGTCGACTGATCAAGGAGATAATTAGAAATAGTAACAATAGAAGCAACTTTTTTACAAGCCGAGTTGTTATCAGCTGGAATAGCCTACCGGACAAGATTGTTAATGCTGGAAGTCTAAACGAATTCAAAAACCAGTTGGACAGGTTCCAACAAAACCGCAATGCAAGCCTGACTAGAATTAGAAGCCACAGTTTACAAAAAAATAGCTACTTTTTCTTTTTCTTCAACTTCCAACTTGTTCGAACCTAAATTCAATCATTTATATATACATATACGTTTTGTATTAATTAATTTGGTTATTCTTTTCAATCAAAAAAGCTTGGCATACCAAACATGGAAAAAAAATAAGTTAAACAGTTTATTATTGTCTGAGTTGTCATATCTTTTACAGGATAAGCAAAGGGAAAATGTGAGTACAAAGGGAAAATGTTCCCCTACAATTGTTAGCATATATTGTTTAGGGGTTGAAGAAGGTAATTGATCTTTAAAGTCAATAGATATACGCTTGAATGGCTGAGTTGCTTTAATTAGGTTCACATTATTTGGGCAAATAGTACTTGGGTTTTATTTCAATACAATATTCTACAATCTCTACATATTTGTTTTACATCTTCTACTAAATAAGGGAGGTTTCTTGATCGAAAAAAATGATGGAGGCGAGTAACACTAGGATGGCAAAGTGCAGCACGCAAATCATATAATGATTCTGAACTTATTGCTGCACATATAACTTGAGTAAATGTATGTGGACCACTATTATTGGCCAGGATGATAATGAATATCATAAGAATATGGAGACAAGGCATTTTCTCCAACGCATTATTTTTGCATTAATTCTCCAACGCATTATTTTATCATTCTTTATTTTACTGCTTGATTTATAATTATACTTAAAAGCCACAGATCGTTGGTCAGTGATGAGAATAAAATGTCAACCCAAAAGAAAATGTCAACCCAAGACTATCACTTGAGGTTCTTTTTCCGCTGATGAATAGCATTATTCACTCCCTTGAAGGGTTCGTGAATGGAAGGCAACAGGTCTTAAATCCTGGTTTAGTGTGGCAGATATGGCAAAATCAGAAGCATCAGTCTCTACAGTAAAAGGTATATTCTCATCAATGGTTTGCATGGAAGATTGAACAAGCTCATTTTTTAATGTTACAAATGCTGATATTTGCTGCTGTTTGAGTGGAAATTGAGTACAAAAAAAAGTTTTATTAGCAATAAACTAGTGGCTCTACTCAATTCAAATATTATTCATGAACAGAGTGTAATCGGAATGGCATCAGCTTCTTTATCAGCAAAATCAGATGGATATTGCTAATCTCACAAAAGATTGTTGACCGATTACCACTAGATCTAGAAACTATCCTCAAAGAGATAGAGAATTTATTAAATCTGAAGTAATTCACCTTGGCGTACCCAGGTCTTAGTAGTAAATAAAAAAACTAAACATCATATGGTTGTTGATTATTCTAAAACTATTAATAAGTATACCCAATTGAACGCATATCCTCTACCTACGATTGTAAGCATATTTTCCAAATACAAAATTTATACTATCAACCTTCGCTCAGCATACTATCAAATAATTTTATCAAAAAAAGATCGAAAATATACTGCTTTTGAAGCTGACAATAAGTTGTGGCAATATACTAGAATGCCTTTTGGAGTTACCAATGGATCTGCATATTTTTACCGCAAAATAGATGACTTTGTTAGAACATATAAACTAACTGACTGCTTTCCTTTCATTGATAACATTACAATACGTGGTAATAGTCAGAAAGAACATGATGAAAATCTGCTTAAGTTCAGATTAGCTGCCATTGATGCTGGAATTACATTTAATGAAGAGAAGTGTGTATTTTCAACTGAGACTTTATATTTTTTAGGTGACCGTATATCTTATGGCTCCCTAAAACCAGATCCTCAGAGACTTGCTTTTCTCATTAAGTTACCCCCACCTGATAATGTAAAGTTTTTACAGCGTATTATTGGCATGTTCTCGTACTATGCAAAATGGATACGCAAGTTTTCAGATAAAATTAGACCTTTAAACACACTTCTTCAATTCCTTCATGGCTTATCAACCCAGGACCTGTACTTATAAAAAGAAATACGATGCAAAGTAAATATGAAGATTCAGTAAATGAGGTTCAGCTCATTGAAGCAAATCCTCATTATGCTTATGTGAGATTTCCTAGTGGTCATGAGACTAGAGTGTCTACTAAACAGCTGGCTCCCATTGGAACAACACCTATAATACAAACATCAAACAACAATTTAGAAGTAACAGACATCGATATCACCAAACCCATAATGGTAGCAATAAAACTCCTTTAATCTCCGAAAATGAACTAGAAAACAAAATAAATCCTGTAGAGCAAATTAACATTCTTCCTCATAGATCTTCACGAATTTCTAAAGCACCAGAAAAACTTAACTTATAAATTTACCTGAACACTTTTAAGAGAAGGGTGAATGTTATATTAATGTGATATATTTATGTATACATATACATTTTTTATTATACTATATATACTTTATGTATTTTGTTATTTTGTTATAGACTAGTATAACTATAGCTCTTTTGAGCCAACATAATTAATTTGATTATTCTTTACACATACTAATAAAGCTCAAGTAATATAAATCTTGGCTGAATCATTAGTTATATAGTAAACAAATAATGAAATGTGTAATAGACAAAGTGAACTATAAACAACTGTATATATGTGTGTATGTTGTGAGATGGCACAACAGTTGTTTTTATTTGCCTCATCTTTTTTAAAAACAATTGTGCTAAATAACCTTTATTAAAAGAATGTTGAACTTTTTACAGAGAAAAACACTTCATAGGCACAACAAAACAAAAAAACTTGCTACCTTTTTTTCAGCAATAATTAATTACATAACAAAAAGTTACAATAACAGTTATATTAGCTCTACGAGTAAAATGGTTCTAAAATTTCTTGCAAAAAAAACACGTTGCATGATTATAAACTCATTTATTTACTTACAATTATAATACTAAAATTCAACATCAGATAATTATATGATCATTTTTGAATGGTAAACACAAACATATTTCGCAATAATTTATCTTTACTGATTTTACCGCTCATACTCAAAGTTTTACAAACACAATATGTAATAAGAAAATGAAAAAGATAAAAAATAAGATTAAAAAAAAAATTCTATTTCTAATTATATTAAGATAACTTATGAATACATCAAACTAACCTTTTAGTAGGAGAAACATGCTGCCTATTTAATGAGCGTTTCCAGTCCATAATTGGATCAAATAAATTCGGTAAATAAATTAATAAAGTTATGTCTATATAATATAAGATATATATAAATATATATATAGCATACGTATATATGCATAAATATATATAGCACACACACAAATATTCTATTGTTATTTTTTTTTTTTTTTTGTTATTCTACCATTGTTGTTTATTTGATAATCTAGATTATCAGCTGATCAGCTAGATTATCAGCTGATAATCAGCTGATTTAATAGAATAAAATATGGGAAAATGATCAGAAACATCAGTTTTTATAATTCCTCTTTTTTTTAGAGATTCATTAAAATAGTCTGCGGTTAATATATTATCAATTCAAGTTGGTAATTCTAAATGGTTTAATGAATGAATGGATGGTTTGTAATTCTAGTCTATCTATTTTTGGTATTTACCATTTCAAATAAAATGTTATAAAATGTTTTAATGTTTGGTTTTCGCTATACTCAAAACAATCCAAGTTAAAGTCACCCAAAACATAACTTTTTTTTTTCTCTTGACTAGTTTTTTCTATTAGATTGTATTTCAAAAATTTACCAAGATTTTCTGTTTTTCCAGTTGGAGGCAACAGCTGATTAAAATGTTTTTAGAATTTTTGTTTATTAGTTCATTTCTTAAGGTCTCTTGATCCGTAGCAGAACATTCATATCGGTTCTAACTTTATAAATGAGTCGTTGAGAGCAAAAGTGGTGTAAGTCAAGAAAAATTGTGATTTGAGTTAAGTCAACGTCCGAATAGTTTATTACTCAAGCTATTATTGGCAAAACAGGTGTAAGTCATAGTTATCATTTTCACCGTTGGATCACAGCATGTACTTGATTGTACTTACTGAACAGTTGGTTTTTGCTTTGGCAAGAGTGGCTTAAGTCAAATCAGAACTGAAATTGACCACATTGTGTGTTTCTGGTAATCTTTTTCACCATGGATAAATAATCTATAGGTGACTACTTGAATACAAATGAAGATTCTGATTCAGGGTCAGAATATTTACCTGATCATAAACAAAAAAATGATATCTCTTCCTCTGGTGAGTTTTGTTGAGATAATTTGTGTATATTTTTTGGTTATGTTTGATTGTTTACATGGGTCTAGTAACCAAGGCCATAGGACCAGGTTATTGTAATGTTTCACTCATCCTCTGCGCTTATTATTCTTTCGTTCTATAAAAATCTCTTTAAAATCTGGGAGAAGGAAATTAGAATTTGATTCGAAATCTATTTTAGAACACCAAAAATTGTTTAAACGTGATTTGTGTAACCTAGTTTCGGTTACACAAACCACGTTAAAACAATTTTTGGCTTCGAAAATTAAATTTAAAAAATTTTCAAAATTCTTTTTTAAACTTCTAACATTCAGGTGAATGACATTAAAATTAGGGTTGTTGACAAAAGCCAAAGTTGAATTTTCGATTAAAAAAAAAGTTTTCGAAACTCTTTTTTCGTTTCGGTAAGTTCGAAATAATTTTAAAGTAATTAATTTTGCTTCGAAACGATTTTTTACTTTCGAAATTGTAAAATTTGCTTCGAAATAATTTTGCGAATTCGAAATTCTGAAAATATTAACAAAATAATAATTTTTAATTTGCCACTTTGTAATCGGGGGGTGAGAGCGGGTTTACAAATTTGTGAAAAACAGGTGATTAAAACGGAATAAAATAAAATTACTAACTTTAATGAAACTCTAAATATATAGAAAATAGTACTATTTTGGCTACTTTTTTTCGATTGAAATAATAAAGAATAAATTTTATTGATAACAAAACTTATGCAACCATCTAAAATCACAAAAAAAAATTTTACCTAATAAAACTTATTTAACCAACAACAAAAGAATTTTTTAAAAGTGAATTTTTAATTTTTATAAACATTTTAATTTCAACCGATTCAATTAAAATCAACCGATTCATGGTACCCCGATTCATTGAATCTTAAAACAGTAATTAAACTTGAACCTTAAAAAATAAGGTTCAAGTTTAATTTCTTGGGTCATGAGTGTTATTAAAGGAAAAGCAAAATGATTTTAACCATGATCTCCACAACAAACTTAAAGATGGTAAGAACATTTACTTTAGTTAGCTAAAAACATAAATTACCTACCAAAAACCGAGTCAAAAATTATGTGATAACACCTATAAATAAAGATGGGTTATATATGCGCACATAAACTGATTACATCATCGTGATGAACAAAATCATAATCTTTGAGAAAATGCTTCTTATTCACTGTGCCCCTCGATCCACTGTACCCCGACTTCCCCTATTCATAGTTATCTTTCCTATTGTAATCTTGGATGGGGAAGTACCAATTATGGGAAGCTTAAAAATATTTATAACAAACAAAAATATGCATGCAGAATTATATTTGGCGTTAACAGAACTGTTAATGATGAATCTCTTTTAAAGAAACTTAATGTGCTTAATGTTTATAAACTTAATATATACCAAGTTATGCTTTTTACGTTTAAATTAAAACACGCGTTATCTCCTTATATATTTCACTCTTACTTTGCAGAAATATCTCATTAATACCCAACTGATTACTTTGTTATTCCAAGATCTTATTTAAAACTCAATTCATTTAAAATTCAATACAGTGGACCATTTATATGGAAAAGTTTTTTAAAAAACATTATTAAAGATAAAATTCTTCTAAACATGAAGTCATCTGTTCAGTAATATTTTACTATGTATAGTTGCTAACTATATGTATTATATATTTATTTTAATTTAGTTTTTATTTCTTTTTTATTTCTTTATTTATTTTTATAGCTTAAATTGTTCTTTTATATTTAATACATATCGATAAAATTGGTTTTGTTAATTATGAGATCTTTAATTTTTTCTTCAGAGCAATAAGATTATCCAGTTTAGTAAGTTCTATATTTTGAGTATTATTTTGTTGTATAAATAGGGGCCTTCCTCATTGTAAATTTTATTTTACAGCAAAGAAAAAGATAACAATTAAAAAAAAAAAAAAAGAAACTGGTTAAGTTTTTTAAATGTTATGAATCATGGTGCCTCATTAAATTATATTCTTTGCTCTCTAAAACAGATTCATTACATACTAAACATGCTGTCGCCGAAATAAATTTACCAAAATAGTAATCTTTTGCGAAACATATATATATATATATATATATATATATATATATATATATATATATATATATATATATATATATATATATATATATATATATATATATATATATATATATATATATATATATTATAAAAGGTTTACCTGGCGATACCCATGGTAAATTAATTAGACCCCCGGTTATTTAGTATTATTACACAAATAAAACTTAAGGTATTAAAATTGCATTTATAAGTTATGCTTTTCTTTCGAAATTAATTTCACTTTTAGAAATTCATTTTTTTCTTTCGAAATTAATTTCACTTTTCGAAATACACTTTTTTTTTCGAAATTAGTTTCACATTTCGAAATTCTTTTTTTCCTTTCGAAATAAATTTCCCTTTTCGAAATAAACATTTTTATTTCGAAATTAATTACACATTTCGAAATTCTTTTTTTCCTTTCGAAATAAATTTCCTATATCGAAATCCACCTTTTTCTTTCGAAATTAATTTCACATTTCTAAATTACTTTTTTTTTTCGAAATTATTATGGCTAGTTCGATTATTTTCGAAAGTTTTTTTAGATTTCGAAAAAAAAGAAGTATTTCGATAACGTTTAATCGAAAATTTTCGAAAATTGCAATTTCGATAATTAACCCTAATTAAAATGACCACTTTTATTGAAAATAAGAGCATACTAATTCAGGCAAATTAATTTCATTAAACTTTAATGACATAAATTACTTTAATTTAAAGTAATTTATGTCTGGATCGGATTCTTCATCCGATTTATAATCATTAATTTGAAAAAATTTAAAAGCATTTTCATAATAATTATTATTTTTCGAATTTATTATTATTAGTTTTTTTTTATTCTGCTATAAATAACTGTGAATACACTTTGTTTTAAGATGGCTTAGGGATTGTTTTATTGTACACAACTTTAGCGAATTTACCTGATGCTTGTCGTTCTTTTGCTTGTCGGAAAAGTTGTTTGCGAATACTAGTTGTTCGCTGCTGAAATCTTCGTTAATATACATATTTTCCTTCCTCATTTTCATTTTTTTTTGTATTTTTCGAGAATGTTTTCACGATCTTTAAAATTGAGAAACTTGACAACTATACCTCGCTTAGGCAATACCTTCTATATATATTATTACATAATACTACAGCAGAGTGAACAATAAAGGCCACTATAAAAAAAATCATAACGTTTCGGCTGCTACCTATTTCTTATATTATTTATTTAAAAAGTAAATATTGTTTAGATAAGATTTAATAAGTGCAGAACAAATTGAAGTCGGTCAGAAAAATTGGTGATTAAAGTTTTAAAAATTTAGCTTTTAAAACAATGATGTCTTTTAACTTCTTTTTTTACTATAAATTTAGAATTAATTAGAAAAAAAACACCTTGTTGCGATAGCTATTAACAATAAATAACTGAGTTATTTTTTAGCTTAAGATTTACTAGCCACTGCAGGCCCCTAAATGTCATTAAAAAAAAGATCAAATTTAAAATTCGAAGTTTCGAATATTTCGCACCATTGGTAAAGTAGGAGGCGTGAACTTCCTATTTAAACGTTCTTGCGCAGTGCTCTGTGACTGAAGTCTACATTCGTTGCGTCGTTTGCAAAATGTACTATTTTATAAGTAAGGTTGACAACCTTATTAGATAGATTATTAATATAGATAAGGGAAAAAAATAGGACCAAAGATAGATTCTTATGGTACCATAGAAATGCGAAGTGAATTACATAAAGCGAGCTGATGGAGAAGACCAGTATGTCAGAGTTTTTTGAATTATTTATATACTTTAAGAGCAAAAGCCTCGCCTCCCTGCTTCCATCTAATGTACAAAACAATTTAACAAGTCAGCATTAGAGCGAGATTGCCTCTTAGAGTCTATGTTGCAAGTTAGATTAGAAAGGAATTATTATTAAATCACCTGAGGTGCTTTGATCTTTCGTTTTTATTGCATTTTTTTCATTTGACATCACTAAATCAGTTTGTTGCTTAAATTGCTTATTGTACAGTATTGTAAAAGCTATTAAATTGCTTGTACTGTACAGGCTTCATGTGAGTTCTTATCGTTATACTGAAAACAGTATGATAATTGACGGTTTTTCAGTTGCTATAAGTTACTCAGTATATATTTCATTTGCTAATTGCCAATTTGTTAATTTTACGATTTTCTTATAGTTGATATGAATTTGAATTTGTTTTATTTCAGAAATAAAATATTTAAGTAAAATAACAATTGATTAGTAGAGTTTTTGTTTTTTAAAAAAATGTTTAAATATTTTATGAAGAGGTGATAACCAATCCCCTCTATGCTGAAAGGTCATTTAATAAAATGACCGAAGATGCTCTTTTTCCATCTATATGATCTTTAAAGACATTTAGGGATTGAGCCCTGATCGCATTCGGCGCGAATGCGTTCCAAGGGTTAACTACTCTGTTAGTGAAGAAATGAGCTCTTTCTTCACAATTATTAACGTTTTGTCTTTCCAATCGTTGGTTATGGCCACGTAAATTGTACGTTGATAGAGATGGTGCAAGTTGTTGTTTATGAAAAAACAAAACTACTTTGAAACCGTTTTGTATTCTGAAATTTTGAATGAGATCTCCCCTTGTCCTACGGGTTTCTAGTGTTGTAAAACCGAGTTTCTGAAGACGAGTTTTAAACGAATCATTCTTGATTTCTGTGATGAGTTTAGTTGCCCTGTGCTGAACTTGTTCGAGTTTTTCGATATCTTTCCTGAGATGGGGAGACTACGCTTGAATTGCGAATTCCAAGTGCGGTCTCACGTACGTTGTGTATAGGGTTTTCCATAGTACTAACCCTCGACTGCGGAAAGCTTTTTTGAGTCTACCTAACATGCTGTTAGCCCTTGCTGAAGCTGATTCGACTTGTTGACAAACTTTCAAGTCGTCGGATACTAGAACTCCTAGGTTTCGCTCAAGTGTAGTTTTTCCTAGATTATGTAAGATTCCATTTCTGCCTGTCATCGTATACAGTTGTGTAGATTTATTTTTAGCTTTTCCAACATGCATTACTTTGCATTTATCTTGATTTAGACTCATTTGCCACTCGTGTGACCAGGCTACTGTGCTGTCTATGTCTGTTTGTAAAGATTTTACATCATCATCATTATCGATAACTCTTATGATTTTGTTGTCATCGGCATAGATTTTGATATACTTTTGTAGGTTGTCCGGCAAATCGTTTATGTAAATAATAAATAATAAAGGGCCTAGTACAGACCCTTGCGGAACTCCACTAGTGACTTCTTTCCATTCTGACTCTGCTCCGTCAATGACAACTCTTTGTTGGCGATTTGAAAGCCACGCCTCTATTCATTTTAAAAGAGCTCCGCGAATGCCGTACGCTTGTAATTTATGAAGCAGTCTTCTATGAGAAACTATATCAAAAGCCTTGGCAAAGCCTGTGTAGATGACGTCTACTGCACTGCCCTGGTGAATTGATTCTGTTAAGATGTCTCGAGTCTCAAGAAGGTTCGATGTACATCCTTTCTTTTTGAGGAAACCATGCTGCTCCTTTGTAATGAGATCGTTTGCTTTGTAGTGATTCATGATCATTTCATGAATTGTGCCTTCCATAACTTTGCAGGGCACAGAAGTAAGAGAGACTGGTTGATAGTTTGCGGCCTTTTGCTTACTGTCTTTCTTATGAATAGGTGAAACGTTCGACCGTTTCCATAAGTCTGGGACGATCCCTTCGTTGAAGGACTTCCGAAAAATTAGAGCCAGTGGACGTGCGAAGGCCTTCGCACAATTACGTAGCACTCGAGGGTGAATACCATCAAAACCCATAGATTTGGATTCTTTAAGACTTTCGAGACTTTTTCTTATATTTGACTCGGTAATAAAGGAATCGTCTGGATCGCATATAACTTCCGCACGTGCTTCGAAATTTGGTAGCTGATCAAGTGGGTCTGTTGTGAATACTTACTGAAAATAATCATTCAAGATTTTAGCGACTTCGTTTTTGTCGGTAGTTATATTTCCCGACAAGTCTTCCATAGTTCTAATAGTGTCTTTGACCAGCTTTTTATGTTTAACGTGATTGTGTAGCTTTATTGGGTCTGATTTGAAGACATAAGCGATACCCATTTCATAGTCCACTACGGTCTTTCGAACTTCTTTTGAGACCTTTTTACAAGTGAGTTTGTGCTCCAGGCGTATCGAGTCTTTAAGTGATGAACCGGCAGCTAGGAATTTTTGCCATGTGTCTCTTTTGTTATTTACTGCTTTGTTTACTGACTGTGTATTCCACGGCTCTTTCTTTTCCTTGAAAGGCTTTGTTGTACTAGGAATATATAGTTTTACGGCCTCCTTATATTTTTCGATCAGTATTTTGTAGTTTTCGCGAGTTGAAGACAAACCTACTGTATTCTCCCAGTCATGGGCTGTTATGTATGCCGAGAGCATATCAAAATTTGCTCAACTCCATATGAAACGTGGGTTGGTGAGAGTACCTTGAAGACTAGATTCAGGTAGAGCGTGCGTACCTTTTATCATGCAGTGGGCTTGTCCCCTGGGTGTGCAACCCAAAGGTTCGCATTCTTCGAGAAATATAAGAAAATCGGGTTCATCGGTAATTATTAAGTCAAGAGTACTTACTGGTCTGACATCTAGAGAATTGCGGTAAGTTGGGAACGTAATCTTCTGAGTAAGATGATATTCGTCCAAGCATTTCTGGAATTTGATGTCTGTTTGGTGTTTGTTTAATATGTGAGCAGCAGTAGCAGAGTTACCTCCAGTATCTAATTGCTCATATGTTGTGTGCGAAAAGTTAAAATTGCTATATAAGAGAAGAGACGAGCATTTAAGGCTCTCGAGACTTCGCTTTGCAGCTTTGATTGAGTTGATGATTTGTGTTAGAACGTTATCATCTAGGTCGTGTGGTCGGTATATGCAGCCTACAAGAACCGAATCATTTTGGCATTTAATGATTCTCCTTATCTGTTCGATGTTTGCCGGCTTTTGTAGAATTTCGATGTTAGTTTCGGCTACTGTCAAATTGTTTTTGATGTAGATAGCTACTCCGCCTGATCGACCATCTCTATTTCTGATAATAGCCTGATATCCTTCGATGTTTGTGTCCGAATTGTCGTTAAACCATGTCTCCGTGAAGAACATGATATCCGGTTTATTATTTGTTATTTCTGATTGAATTCGTGCTATCAATTCGTCCTTAGCATATATTTAGCAAAAACTTTTTATTTGGTTATTAATTATTGATTGTATTCTGAGTCTGCTACTTTCTCTAAAATATCGGATGACTATTACCCTATTTTATTTGAAAGTTATTATCTCATCTTATCATATATAGATAATTATCACGTAACAGGATTTTGTAATTTACAAGTTTAATTCCAATATTTACAACTCTGTGCTTATAATATTAGAGATTAATTTAACTCACAAGCTATGGTCAGTGGACCATGAATTTTTTTTTAAAGTTATTAAGGTGCTCCAAGAAGACCTCAGACCTATATCAATGAGTGAACTCCTTTGGCTCCTAAAACAAATATATTTTTGAAAAGTTTTAAGACAATCAAGTTGAAAATAATTGTAGAAATTAAATTATATTTATAAATTTTATTACAATTTCATCTATATTTATATCTATATTTTATGTCAGAATCATTGGAAATAAATAAATTTATATATAAAAAAAAATGACTAACATAATTGAAATAACTAAAAATAAAAACTTTTAAAAATTCAAGTAAAATCCTCTATAATTAAAAGAATCAAGTATTCACAATAACTTTCTCCAAGTTTAAACGAACATATAATCTTTTAAATGCATATAAATATCTGTTCTACGTTTATCAGCATCGTAGATTAGCTGAATCGTACAATTAAAAAAACAAAAAACAAAAAAAAACCAAACTAAAAAAATGTATAAATTTTTTGAATGGACAAAAGTAAAATATTTTAAAACTTTGGTTTTTAAATAATATATTATGACATATATTATCATTATAAGCTATATATTACTATGATTTTCATTTTACTAAAAAAACCACATATTAGAACTATACTCACAAGGACAAAAAATTTAAATCTCTATACATTTATCTTTATATTATATTTAATTAATTATGCCCAAGTGCTGCAAACAATTTTAATTTATTCACAAGCAAGTTTTCCATCAAAACTACTTAGGGCTATTGAGAATGCTTGGAGAGCACATAAAGGGTAATTAAAATCCATGGTAAAAATATCGTCTGCAACCCGACCAAACTGCATAACAATGTAATCCTCTAAAAAATAAATCACAGTAAAGTTTTCACTTAACAAATTTAAATAGGTATGTTATTAACGTTTTATAGTTATCAATGTTTTTTGAAAAATTGACTTACGGTCGTTTTCATGAACAACTTGAAAATTTTTTACAGAAGCTTGAGTCACTCTTCCATGGAAATTTAAAACATACGACTGGGTGTCTATAATAAAAAACAAGCTGACAATGTTTTATCTTGTGTTGTGTCGTGTTATTTTTGTGTTCTTAAGTAATTTATCAATCTTATAATAAATTATAATCGAACTCGGAAGTTCTCATTTACAAAGCGCTCTACCACTACACTGCTTTCATTTAAAATGGAAAACTATAACCCTTCAAGAACTAATAAAATACGTTTTCGCAAGGAAAAAAAATTGTCTGCTGCATCAAACTCATTGAGAAGTTTTGTAAACTCTACGAAAAAATAGATATGTTGTTTATAAAAGTTATAGGGTCTATTGATAAATAAGTTGTATGGAGCATTTTAATGTTTTATAAGGAGTTTTACTGGTTATGTTTGTTATATATAAAAGTTTACGAAATATTATTAAAGAATGCTGAATTGAATTAAACTCAAAAGGTTTGAAATTATTATTTGTCATAAAACATTTTGCTTTTTAACTTAACTTGTTTAATAGGAATGGAAGTAAGAGAATGGCCATAAGATTCAAGAGTCCAATTAGTGTTCTTTGCAAATAGTTCTGCCTTATCTTTGGAAGAGGTAATAATCAATCTCATAAATGAGAGATGGAATTTTAGACCTACCCTTATTAATGACGCTGTTGAAGATTTTCTAAAAGTCTTTAAAGCCTAACTTCTGTGATAAGATACGAGATATGGTGAACTGAGAATAACCGAGCTTAACATCAGACAACACCTCTTTAAATTAATTTTTTGCAATAATAAATATCCGTTTGTTCTCAAGAGAGTTGTTTTTTTGAAAAAGATGAAAAAATTGATTACGATAAGATATAGCAGCTGCACAAGAAGGTAAAAACCATGGAGTAGAATAAGGCTTGACTTGGGAGCAACAAGAAAGAATAAAAGCATTCATTCCTGCCTGAATCCAGAAGGTTACGTAGGAGGCGCATTTATCAGCTGAGAGAGAAAAAAACATCAGTCCAAGGACCCTAACGAAGAAAATCATGAAAAAAATCCCATTCAGCTTTAGGGTAGTAGTAAGTAGCGCGATGATAAGGTGAGACTGAAAAGAAGTATGAGAAAAAAGATTTAAAGAGATCATTGCATGGTCAGAACTACGTAAGGGAGAGAAAGGAGAAACTAAACACAAGCTAGGATCAGAGACAAAACATAAATCAAGGAGTGAAGGTAAATGATTAGGGTTGTCAGGAAAACGAATCACTAAGTTAAATATGTGAGTAAGAGATTGAGAAATATAGAGGTTATATGCTTTAGTGCCAGCATTCAGTGTGATGAGTGTTTATGTCACGAATAACAACAATATTGGCAGAGGGGTAAAGTGAGAGGGCATGGTAAATTTGATCAAAAATTACATCTAATAGAGTGCAGTCTTGAGAAGAAGGAGAACAATAAAAAACAAAGAGAAAGGTGATGGAGTAAAGAGGTGCTAAGCGGAAGCACATAAAAGAATGGTCAAAGGATTCAAACTTGATTTCACGACAAATAGGCACATTGATGGGTATGTATACCCCCAAGACAAGCATGTGACTATTGGAGTCTTTGCAAATCAAAGGATAGTATCCAGCAACACTGAGAACTGAAGAAGGAATATAAATAATCCTCCTTAAGAGCAAGCAAGTCTGGTGAATTTTGCAAGAGGTAAAATTCAACTGATGGAAAGTTGCTTTGCTGAACACTAATATTTGTGAAAGATTTATTAAAACTGTTAGGTGGTGGGGATAGTTTTTTATTTTTAATAGTTTGGGTTACTTTGCCATGATTTAAGTTTATAAAGAACTTGACTCTTTTATAGATAGAGGACAGTCTCCTAAGCAATAAACTATGCAATTGTCTCAGTCCTGTTAACTAACTCTAAGTTGTAACATAGTGTTACTTATGTAGCCTCAACAATGTGCACCAAAAGCATTAAAAGGGACACCATCCACACGCAATATGGCACTCAGATATTTTGCAGCTGTTGATGGAATTAGTCTCTCTGAGAACTACTACAAAGTTCGGGAAACCTTTACTACCAGTTGGCATCAGAACCATTAAACTGAGTTTTAGAGCTATACCTTTTTTAGTAGATAACAGGAAAAATTGCAAGGCCACTATCAAGGAGGCACAAGCAAAACCTATGAGTAGAGTCAAGAAGATTCAGCATTCGTCATCCTAGGCAGAAAACACATCTGCAATTTTTCACAGTCATATCAGATAAGCTTTTCAGGTATTTTTTTACAACTAATCTGCAAAGTAAAACTTGAAAAATAATTTATTTTTTAGTACAGTAGTTCACCTCTAACATCCTTGCAATTATTATATTAAATTAATTATACAATCAGCTGGCAACTTTAAGGTACCCATATATATCATTTTCAACGTAAATTAAACCAATAAACCATTTTCTCTCTTTTTACTTTACTCACTCTTTATTACAATTATGTAAAACCAAGGCATAAAAATATGGAACTCTCTTCTTCTCAAAATCTCCCTTAAAAACTGATATCTCTCTCAAAATTTAAAGCTGGGCTCTTTAACTATTTTTCAGAAAAATATTATTTATAAACCTTATATCTTTCTACAACTTATTATTTATGTTTGTGTTTGTGATGTTAAATGTTTAAAAATTAGAAAGATTTGTTTACATATAATTTTTTTTCAGAATAAACTCCAAGAAAGTTGGAAGAATTAAAATAGAAAGACTCTGCACAGAACAAAAAACTAAAGTTGTTCAGATTTATATAAGTCAGAATTTGATTCTTTAGACGCAAAGAGCATATCAAAATTTCTTTCATGTCAGAAATGCACCTACCAACATTTTACTTAACCTAATTCAACAGTTCATCTATTGGGTCAAAACTTTCAACAATATGGGGCTACCTGTAATGATCCTTTTTTTTTTTCAACATCTTTGCTTCCAAAAAGGCAGCAAGCAACCACTATTAAAGTTGGAAGTTACTGGAAGAGAAAAGATGAAGTTTATAAAGTAAGATAGCAATTAACAGACGACATAAAAGATTGCAAATTATATAAATCAGGAAAGCAAGATGAAGGAAACGAAATCGAAAGAACTGATGTTCAAAGAAAAAAACTAGATGAATATGAGTTTTTGGAGCACTTAGGAACAGTCACAAAAAAAGAATGAGACTTAATTGAATGACGAGTAACGTAAATTAAAAAGAGTATAGAACCAAGGATAGAACCTTGAGGAACTCCTGAGGTTAAAGGATATGAAGAAGAGTGTTATCCATCGAGGACAACTTTTATACCACAATTGGAAGGGAAAGATTCAATAATCTTAAAGATGTTTCCAGATACACCCTAAGAAGAAAGCTTATAGAGAAAACCACCATGCCAAACCTTATCAAAAGCTTTAAAAATGTCAAGAGCGATAGCCTTAACTTCTCCACCTCTATCTAATGTACAATAAAACCTATCGGTTATTACTGTTAGCAAATCGGCTGTAGAATGAGAAGATCGAAATCCATATTGATGATCAGAAAGTAAGTTATAAGATTCAAGATTAGAGATTAAGTGTTTGTTAAAGATTCAAAAACTTTGCTAATGATAGGAAGAAGACTAATGGGACGGTAGTTGGACAAGTCAGATCGCTCTCCAGAATTTTTGATAATAGGGATAACAGATGCCGCTTTACAGCAGGCTGGAAAACAAGACTCAGATAAGCACTTGTTAAATAGTTTTGAAAGTATAGACGATAGCTCCAGAGAACATTTCTGCAAGACTATAGCAGGTAGGTTGTCCGGACCACAAGCTGTTAAGAGTCTAAGCAGGAAATTACTTAAGATACAGAAGCTGGTTGGGTCAACCTGTTTGTCAACTATATCAGGTAGAATGTCAAATCAAGAGATTATATTTTGTTGAAAAGTTCTTAGCAAACAATTCAGCTTTGTTTTTAGGTGAGGCGACCAAGTCTGAGCCATACAAAAGAAGTGGAATAACAGATTTGCCTTTATTATTGATGTTGTTAAAGATTCTCCAGAAGTCACGAGAGCCTAATTGAATATGAAATACAAGATTACATGGCCTGAGAATAGAGAGCATTGGCATTAGACAAAACCATTTTACAATGGTTTCTAACAATAGTAAACAGACATCGGTTTTCTGGAGAATTGCCTAAAAACTATGTACTTCAGTCAAGACAAAAAGTTACTTTTAGATAAAACAGCATTTCTTGAATGTGATTTTTTTTTTGTTATAGCTTGGGGCTCACAGTTGCTAGTAAATTTTAACTCAGTAGTTTACTGATAACTACAATAACAATTGTAACACTGTTGATGTTCTTACATTAATGAATGCGATGACTTTTATTGAGTCCTTTACTTTAAATCTTCTCAGATTATTTTTCACTACTGATCATTCATGAAAATTATCAACAAAACTATTATCTGCTAAAGTTCCCTCTCTCTATAATACTCCTCATTTTCTAATTCATGATTGCATTATCACCTCTGAAAACCTCCTAATTACATTTTCACCTCTGAAAACCTCTTATCCACCTTTGTATGGAATACTGCTGTCATATATAAATTAGTTCTTCTAATAATACCCTTTTTCTTTTAGACAAAATATAAAACACTTCTTAGATGCAGCTGGACCTTTTCTAGTTGCCAAACCTAAATCACTATCTATTCTTGTAAAAATATTTTTTATTTATGAAAATACTACCAGTTGCAACTTAATCAAGCTTTCATCTAATTTTCCACTAACCAAAACCCAATATTGCGCAATTCAGCTAATTCATATAATTTTACTGAAACATTCAAAAAACATTTGTCTAATTTTGTTTTCAGTGCTTTCAGTTTTTTCCAGTTATCTTGACTTGTACAATTTACAGTTTTTGAAGTCCTCTGTTAACCTTTTATCTTGACAATTTACAGTTTTTTTCTTCAACTTTTTTTTATTGCTTTTTAACTCATTTAAATTCTGCCAATTTTAATAGTGCTTGCTTGCAGCTTTGTTGGAAGTCATTTTTTCAAAAAGTAAACTGCATTATGCTAAATATAAATGTTTATGTTAGCATTCATAATATTTTGTGTCAGAGCATAGGGTTAAACCAAAAAAGCTTGGAACATAGAGTTAAACTAAAAAAGTTTGGAATATAGAGTTAATTTAAAAACCCTAGTAGCTCCACGCTCAACTTGTTTCTGCGCACAGTAGAAAGAAGTTGATTGTTGAACCTTGACAAGCATTGTTCATATTTTGGAGTTAAAGATTTGAGAGACGATTGTAAACACATTAAAAAAAAAAAAGTAGTCTCATTAACCATAGTGGCCTTGGGGAGGTGAAAACATCAAAAAAAAAATTTTTAATTATAATATTGACAACATAAAAAATAACAAAAATTTTACTTAACATTGTACAATAAAAACTTACCATCATTCCAAACTGGAGTTTTATTATGAAGTTCGATTAAATTATCCATTTGTTTTGTTCTGTGTTTTTCTAATAATGAGTCACTTTCCTAAACATATTTTTTATTATTAGTTTTTAAAAAATCTGTAACTTAGATGTATATTATTCTATAACTGTGAGTAAAATTAACAAAACTAACACTATGGGGCTTTATTGCAACTCTTTGATGATCAAGACCCATCCCTGGTATAATGACAGTCATTTTGCGAGGACCTTTAAATCCAAGCACATTTGTATCCTTAAAAACAAAGACATTATTAAGAAATGAACAAAATAGAACTATTAATTACTCAACCTAAAAAAGAATTTATATTAAAATTAAAAAGTATACAAGTAAAAACAGATAAACACAAAAACCAAAAAAATTAGTAGAAATTTAATACAAATATAAATTAAATCAACTATACTAATGGTTAGGGTTTATTTTGTAGCAAAATTCTACAAATTAATTTTTATATTGCAGCATAGTTCTATAAAAAATTTTTGGCTCAAAAAGATTTTTATTATGATAAAAATGATCTAAAATCAAATAACTATTGAAATCATACAAACATTTAAAGAATCTTTCAGATAACAATTAGTTTTTTTTTTAAAAAGCTTTAACAAAAAAATCAAGTCAAAATTAAAGTTAAAGAGGAACTAAAAGAAACTTATTGAGTGAAGAATTCAAAATAGAAAAGATCTTTCTGCTATCAGAAAATAACAGAAAGATTTGCTTAACCGCTACCTAGGAGGCACAAGTAAAAAACCTATTCTTGACTCTACAAGATCCAATGTTTATTGTTCTAAGCAGTAAGTAAAGTTTTTTGAAGATTTTAAACAAATCCTTGCCAGATCACTGAATCAGCTGTCTGGATTTATCAGAATCCAGACACTAGATAAATTTTACAGGTCTTGTTTTAAAGCATTAGGCAGCGCGCAATTTCTTTACACATTAAACAATTTTATATATTGAATACGATAATGTAAAAAAGTTTAAGAGCAGTACTGAAAGTACTGTGCTCAACCTGTTTCTAAGCAACCTTGTTTAAAAAGGTTTGTATTTTAGATTTCAAGGCTGAGAGACATTTTTAAAATGAAACAGCAACAAAAACAAAATGATTAGCCTCCTCAGCTGCAGTGTTTTTAGACTCTAAACTTTAACTCCGGAGGCCGGGAGGTAAATTTAATAATTAAAAAAAAATTATTTAAAGAACTATTATTTTTATTTAACTGAAATTTTAAACCAATTAAAGGTTTTTTTGGTTTAAACTCCTTTTTTTTTAAATAAGCAGTGTCAACCTTTTTACCTTTTTAATCAACCTTTTCAATTAAAAAAAGAAATTAGGCATTTCACTTGAAAAAAAATATGTTTTTTATCAGCATTCCTGCTATAATTCGTCAATCAATGACATCATTATTTTATATTCTGTATATAAAAACAAGCTTTTAAAACTCCCATTTTGTTTTAAAAAAATTAAAAAATTATTTTGTAACAAAAAACTATTATTTCTAAAAATATAATTTCAATTTTTTGACCATTACACTAAGTTTTTTGAAATGAATATTAAAATATTTATAATGCTTTATTAATCTCTAAATTAAAACAAAAAAGTTAAAAAAACCCTTTTATATAATTACTTATACTTACAATATAAAAATATTAGCTTAAATTTTATGATAAAATTTTACAAAAAATTTCAATTAAGCTTTTACTTTTAAAATTGTTCTTTAAATTGAAAAAAAAAACTTACATAAACAACTGCACATAATTCTTCCCTTAAATGGGATCCTTCGCCTAGTAATCCTCCTTTCTTTGGACTACGCCCACAATCATAACATGTGAACTTAGTTCCTACTAAGTTAGACCTAAAACCAAGCTTATGGAATAAAAACAATTTCCAGAACATGCATAAGAAATATTATATATATGCACAAAGAAAAAGTTTACAGATTAAGGATAAAGAGTAAAAAACAATTTACAGGCTAAGTCAGAGGGGAGCAACCTATTTTAAATGAAGAGCCATTTTTTATTGAATAATTTTAGAAAATGTTACCAAGAATTCCAAGGATTGTAAAAAAACTGTAGATCATTATCAACAATTATTGTCTTAAGATGAAGCTTTAATCTAATTAGACTTATCTAATTATCAATTTATTGAATAATTTTAATTAGATGAAAGCTATCTAATTTTTTGTGTTGTTAAAATATTGTCATCTTGCATGAATAAATCTGTGGTGCAAAATTTTAATCTGTGATGCTAAAACAATGAAATTTATTTTTAGCTTCATATATTTTAGCTTCAGATTTCTAGCTAACATATTTTTCATAAAGAAAAATGTTAGCTAGAAATTTTGTTTGAAAAAAACGCATAGAAACATTTAGTTTTGACTTAATTTAAAGATGCTATTTTTGTATAATCTGACATTGGTTGTATTTTATGATTAATTGTATATTTTTGCTAATACAATGCTTCAAATTATGACATGTTGCGCGCAAACTTTATTCATGTACTTTTGCAGAACTAAGCCTGTTTAAATGAAATACCAGCAATATTATATAACTAATTACGTACTTTATTTTAATGTAATTCGATTTCTATTCATTATTTCATCTACTTTTTTATTTTCAAAATCATTTTTAATTTAATAGTCAATTTTTCATTTGTTTCAATAAAATTTAAAAATATATAATTTTGACAGGCTGAAGAACCACATAATATAGATAAAAGAGCTGCATGTTACTCACGAGCTGTGGGTTGCATGTCCCTAGACAAAGTAATAAGACTATAAAATTAGATAAGTATATATATATACATATATATATATATATATATATATATATATATATATATATATATATATATATATATATATATATACATATATATATATATATATATATATATATATATATATATATATATATATATATATATATATATATATATATATATATATATATATATATATATATATATATATATATATATATATATATATATATATATCAGGCCTTGTGATGAATAAAAACTGCGCAACGCATAAGCACGACGTGATTTTTGGCGTCATTAAATTCTTATTGTTTGCTTTTCATATTTATCGACATTAACTGCACCAATTTACTTAATTACCTCAAAACTACTTTAAATCTTTAATGTGGAAATGTTATTATTTAATAATGTTTTGGAACGTTTCGTTTTTTAAAATGTAAAAACATTTATTTTCTCGACGTTTGACACGTTTTGTCTATACTAAACGAATAAAAAACATTATAACTAAACATTTAAAAAAGATTATAAAATATGCTAATACTTGATTTTTTTTTCTCAAATATGTAATTTAAAGTTTTTCAAATAATTATTTTTTCTTTTTAAAAAGTCAGCGAGTAATAAACTGGAAATTTTAATATTGTACGATTAAAAACTGTGCAATAGCTAATATTTTTACCAGCAATTTTATTTAATAATTTTTTGTTTTATTTATTTTTATTTATTTCCGTTAAGCAGTTGATAAGCACAATCACTCGTATTACTAAAAAACTTTAACGAACGTTTTGAATAGATTTTTAATGTTTCAAAGGAATTTTATTTTTAGTAAAATAAAATTGCACTAGCACTAGCAGTAGTAGTAAAACAACTTTGTTTTTTTTTTGAAGATAAAAATTAATTTTAAGAAAAAAAATTAATGCACGTTTTATATATGTCCTCATTTAGATATACTTTATATTTTAAGTTTTATGAAATGGCTTATGATTACAGGTTGCAAATTAATTTTTATTTTATTTTTTACGTTTATTGAGCCTTTTTCGTGGTGTTTGTGGAAATTCGCTTTACATCGGTAGAAACCGGGTAACAAAACCAGGTTATATAAACTTATCAAATTATTGACAATCTATTTTTCAGCAGCTGTTTTTGAGCACGCTTCGTTGAGTTTCGGTAACTTTTAATTAAAGTTACCCAAAAGCGATTGTTATTATTTAAGTAGTTTTTTTTGAGTTACTTTTTACAAAAATTTTAATAACTGTACTTTTTTATTGAACCAAGTAGAATACATTTTAATATTATTCCTTTTAATTTTTTTATTTGCGCTTACCAATTTTTATAATATTTCCTCGAAATTACTCTTAAATACTTTAAATACGTCTAACAGTTAATAAATATTTTTAAATCTATGGAATAATTTTAAAACCTAACAAACCCCCGTAAAATAATTATTTAAGTTAAAAATCTAAAACTAAAAGAAAGTATTTTTTTTTTTTCGACAATTTTATCGACAACTTTGCTTTTGCTGAATAATTTTATTGAAATGTTAGCTTAAAAAGATTTAAACTTTTTTTTTAATCTGAATTTTTTCTACTTGTAAATAATGAGCATATTTAATTTTTTTGTAATTCAAACTTTTATATCAACTGCGCGCGGTTTTTAAAATTCTTTTTTAAATGTTAAAATAATTGTAAATTACTTCATTTAAATTCCGCTCAAAAATATCTTTAAATATGCTCAAACAAAAAATTTTTTGCTTGACGCAAATAGCCCTAGCTACACGCAAAATCGCTCTCGGACAACGTAAAATTCACATTGCCCGACGCTTTATCGCAAGGCCTGATATATATATATATATATATATATATATATATATATATATATATATATATATATATATATATATATATATATATATATATATATATATATATATATATATATATATATATATAAACACAGATTTAAGCTTAAAATAAAAAAACCAAATAAACTATATAATATAATAATAAAAAGAATAAAATACAAAAAAATAAATACAAGTTTTCCTTGCTTAAAATTTTTGCCTTATAAGTCATAAATTTGGTTTTGAAACAAGTTGATAGAATTATGTAAGCAGTTATAACAGAAGAAAGTGCAATTAAAAGAAATTCCACATTCCGCAATTGTAACAAGTAACAACCCCCCCCCCCCTTCATCACACAATTTAGACTAAACAACCTGGTATGTGACCTTACCTTAACCAAAGGACAAAGTGATAATGCTTGCATATTGTTTAAAAGAGTTGAACCTGGTAGCTAATTACCATTTTTTGCAAACAAACAATTTTTTTTTTTTTTTTTTTTTTTTTTTAATTTTAATTCACCTCCTCAAGGCCGAGAAGGCCACTACAGACAAGGAGGCTACTTATTTGTAGTTATAACCCTCTCTCAACTCTATAACTCCGAAACACGAACCTTGACGAGCAAGGCCGCTGCGCGGAGAAACGAGTTGAGCGCGGTACTACCAGGGATGTGGTGGGGATCGAACTCGGAACCACTCGTTTATGAAGCGAGCGCTCTACCACTACACCACTACCGCATTGAGCTGTGCAAATTTTTTAATGAAGAAGAATTCAGTTATTGTAATGACATTTGGTTTGAAAACAGTTTATTTGCTTGTAAATTTCAGTATAAAACAGAAGACTCGAGGTTTTTTATAGATGGATCCGCCAATAGTAACAAATCTGTTTTGCTGCACAATGGAAACCTATTTCCATCTCTATCTATAACCTATACTGTGTCAATGAAAAAAATCTATGCAAATCTCAAACAGATTATATATTGTATTAATTACACCAGTCACTGGCGATAATTTAAAAGTGGTTGCTTTGCTTACTGGATTTCAGAGTGGATACACAAAGTATTGTTGTTCTTATGCCAATGGGACAACCAAGCATATTTAGAAAATAAACAGCTAAATCTAGTATAAACAAGTAACGTGTCTTTGATCAATCGTGTTTTAAGTTTATACCATATGGTAATTTTATTAAAATTTTACAAAAAAATAAATTTAATTTGTAGAAATTTATTACCAGAAAGAAATGAACATCGTACTCTTTTTTAGCACAAACTGCCTCAAATCAATTTTATGTCGAATTGCCCAAATCACCCAATTTTATGTCTAATTTCGAAAATAAAACATTATTGTACAGTAAATAACAGCAATCGTTTTTTTCAGTTTTTTTCTAATATATATAAATATTTTTTCATATATATATATATATATATATATATATATATATATATATATATATATATATATATATATATATATATATATATATATATATATATATATATATATATATATATATATATATATATATATATATATATATATATATATATATATATATATATATATATATATATATATATATATATATATATTTATATATATAATTTTACTCCAAATTAAACTGAATTTTTTCAAAAAGGTTTGTTTTACAAAATCATTTCATATTACTTAATATGGAACAAAATACTATTCTATTTTTTTATACTTATTTATTATTAAATATTTTTCAGCTTTGATTATATAATATTCAATTCAATTATTATTTCAATATTAATTCAAATCATCATAATTTTGATTTTTTTTTTAAAGTTTTTTTTTTAACAATTTGTCAACCACATTTGAAAATTAAGTGGCTTGCTATTTTATATAGCTTAATGCAGAAAAATTAAATTTTCTTTGTTTTATTGACTTTGGTGATTATTTTTTTAAACTTTGTATTTTTATTTTATATTTGGAACTCAAATAAACAAAAATATTATATTTATTCAAAATAATCTATATAGCGTCCAAAAAAAAAAGAAAGATGTAGCAGATTTAATATTTTTGCTTCAACTAATACACTTTTTCTAACTTTAAAGCTCCTCATTTCACATACAAATGAATTTTTCATTCTCATAGCTCATCTCTTAGACTATTAGATTCCAGAGAATTAAAACAATTGCACTTTCCACTATCTGGGCATTGCTGCTATTTCTTTTTTTCTTTTTTTAATTTTAATTTACCTCCTCAAAGCCGAGAAGGCCACTACAGACAAGGAGGCTACTAATTTGTGGTTATAACCCTCTCTCAACTTTACAATTCTGAAACACGAACCTTGACGAAACGGAGAAACGAGTTGACGGGGTTTTATACTTTAATTTGTTGATAGGGGGTTTTGTACTTTAATTACTTAAATTTTGATGAATTATATAAATCCTTTAGTTTGATTTATGTTTTATTTAAAAAAGAAATCTTTTAATTGAAATAAATCAAAATTCAAATTCAAATTTAATACATATTCTCAATATCTAATCATTTACATTATAAAATGCATTTAATTATTGCATAAAATTCCAAATTAATGAAAATGTTTTATTTATTTATTCAACTAGTTATATATTAAATAAGAACAGTGACATATGGCTAAATTAAATGTGTGTAATTAATAACTGGGCTTGAGTTATAGAGTATATTATGGGTTTTTACTTTTCTTTTTAGTTTTTATCCTTTATGATTTCAATAATTTATATTTATATATATATATATATATATATATATATATATATATATATATATATATATATATATATATATATATATATATATATATATATATATATATATATATATATATACATATATATACATATATATATATACATATATATATGTATATATATATATATATATATATATATATATATATATATATATATATATATATATATATATATATGTATATATATATACATATATATATATATATATATATATATATATATATATATATATATATATATATATATATATATATATATATGTATATATATATACATATATATATATATATATATATATATATATATATATATATATATATATATATATATATATATATATATATATATATATATATATATATATATATATGTATATATATATATATATATATATATATATATATATATATATATATATATATATATATATATATATATATATATACACACATATATATATATACATATATATTTATATACATATACAAATGCATTGTAATAAAATACCTTAATTTGCCACAAAAATTTTCGCCACCTCTAGAGAGATCTATTGGATCTGTAGCAATGAGATAATTTGATGTTTTGCTCTTCTTTCTCTTTCGTCCAGCGAGTAAAAAAATCTAAATAAATATAAAATTAAAAGACTAAAAATAAATAAAATAAACTAAATAAACAGAAACTAAAGCTAAAATGAAACTAAAATGAAATCAGTGAAACTAAAATGTAAAAATAAGAATTAATTTTGTTATTTCTGGACTTTAAAGCAATTAATTTTGTAAAGCTATAAAATTTAAAGTTGCTATTATTCAAAACTGACAAAAATTTTTACCAGCTAGATCAAAATATTTTGATTACAATTTTTTTTTTTAATTTGTTATTTAGGTGCCTAAGAAGTCCTAACCGTCTTGCCACAGGGCACCGTGGAAGTGCATTTAATCAGAAAGTTCACGCCTCCTTCCTTACCGTGACGCGAAATATGCCTAAAGCTCATTTTGAACCTGGATCTCCTGCTTATAAAACAAGCATTCTAACCACTACGCCACGGCTGCACTATTTTGATTACAAAGATGCAAAAAAATTGTTATAGTACATTCTTTAGTTGTAAAAATACTTTAATTTTTTTCCAGTTTCTTTAGAAGTCTTAGCAAAATATTATCTATTAAACTTAATTTAGCTTTAAAAGAAAGATGTCAAAAAAAAAACAACCTTTAAAACCTTAGTTTTAAGCTAAGATGTTAAAAAAAAAAAAATTTGACATTTTTTTAATTTGTTTTCAAATAAAAAAATTGCCAACCACCTTAAATATGGCTAGTTAAATATATATATATATATATATATATATATATATATATATATATATATATATATATATATATATATATATATATATATATATATATATATATATATATATATATATATATATATATATATATAGGCTTTCACAGGAAGGCGTGGCATTTCACGCCTTTATATGACCACGCAAAAAATAATATGTTTTAACGATTTGACCACAGCTTTTAACACATTTTCAAAATTTAAAAATGCACAACAAAAACTTACCTAAACTTATCTAAAAAAAAAAATTGTAAAAAGAAAAAAAATCTTAACAAAAGAGAAAATAAAAAAAATACTTAATTAAAGCAGAAACACAAAAAAATAAATATATATATAATGCAACTAAAACAAAACTCATCAAACTAAAATGATAAGTCTATTTAATTTATGCATTAAAAAACCATTTCAATCTTTGTTTCAACATTTGTATATATTTTTTATTTATTTAATATGTTTCAAAAGTTAAACATTTTTCATAAAAAATACATAAATATATAAATTTAAAAAAAAACACATTTTGTGAATACTTTTTTTTTTAAATTAATTAGAAGTGTTTTATTTTTACTTCATTAAAAAGCGTATTGATCATATAAAAGCATTTAAGAACTTATTAAATTGTAACATCTAAAACTTTTTTTTTTAACGAAATTTTGTTTATCTTTTTAAGTGCATTAACTTTAATTATTATTATATTTAAATTCGTTATAGAGACTTCCGTAGTCGAAGAATGTCATCATTTATAAAAACAAAACAACTTTTTATTTTTTAATAATGTCTATTTTAGAATTTCTAAAATAGTTCATTTCTAAATTAGAAATGAACACTTAAACAATTTATATGTTATAAATTAAAAAAATATATACAACTGTCAATTATATTAAAAAAAAAAAAAACATTTTTAGTAAATTGTTACTTTGTTTAAAATGAAGTCTTTCTCTGTGATTTGCTCTTGGTGGAATTGTGATGAGGGGAAAGTGCCAGTTGACTATGTCAATGTTATTAACAATTTTGTATTTTTGGATGAGGTCACCTCATTTGCGACATTCAACTAGAGTAGATAGGCCAAGTTTAAACATCTGGACTTGTAGTCTAACTTTTTCAGTTTGTCTGGTATTTTTGTGGCTCTGCGCTGTATTAGCTCAATAATTTGTTCACCCTTCACCAAATGAGGGTTCCAAGCTGGAATTGCAAACTCAAGTAAAGGACGGATGTAGGTGGAGTAGAGTTGTTTCCATAAAGAAGCATCACAAGATTGGAAACTGTGTTTTAGGATGCTTAGCATTTTATTTGCTTTACATGAAGCAATGATGGATTGGGTTTCTACTTTAAGGTCATTGGTAATTTAAATTCCCAAGTAATGCTCAGAGGTTGTTGCTTCTGATGTAGTTCGAGTCATTATTGAACAAGGGCACATTTCCTCCATTGAGTACTTGAAAGAAGTTGATTTTTTTTTTGCCAAAGTCCATGACCTTGCATTTCTTTGCATTTAACTCCATGACCCAAGACTTAGTCCAATGAACAATTTGGTCAATATCTGATTGGAGTTGAAGTTGAGCAGCAAGTGAGTTGACAATGCTCAGAATTTTAGTGTCATCAGCGTAGATCTCACAAATATTTTCTTTGCGTATTACATCTAGCAGATCGTTGATGAAAATGAAAAATAAAATTGAACCCAAGACTGATCCTTGCGGAACCCCACTTGTCACAGGTAACCAATTTGATTGAGTGTCACCAAGAATGACTCCTTGAGACCTGTTAAGTAGAAAAGCTTTTATCCAATTGAGAAGATTACCTTTGATTCTGTATATTTTTAGTTTAAAGCATTCGTTGATGTGGCACTTTGTCAAATGCTTTGGCAAAATCCAAAAATATGACGTCAACTGGTAGTTTTCTGGTCATATTTCCAGTCAAGAAGTCCATTGTTTCAAGGAGATTTGTAATGCATGCTTTTTTCTCTAAAAAGCCATGTTGACTATTTGATAGAAAAGTGTTTGATGCTGCATGATTGCTTTTTAACTAGTTTTTCTATTATTTTACATGGAACCGAGGTGAGAGATATTTGTCTGTAGTTTGATGGGTCGATTCTGGAGCCCTTCTTAAATAAAGGTGTTACCATAAGTTTGGAATTTCACCATTGTCAAATGACTTTTGAAAGATGAGAGTAAGTGGAGTAGACATTGAGGTAGCACAAAAGCGTAAAACATGAGGACTGACATTGTCTATACCAAGTGATTTAGATATATCTAGTGATGACACTATAAGCCCACTGTGATTTTTTAAGATAAATCAGGGATAAAAGTTCTTTTGTCATCCATGGTTGTTTATTTGGGGATGGTTTGTTTGGCATGCAAGAGATGAATTAAAAACATTCATTACATTTGTTTAGCCAAATTTGGTAACATTGTTCTATGTTTAAGTCTTTAAAAATAGATGACCAGTCAACCTTATTGAACTCTTTGTTGATTTTGTCGTAGTTACCGAGGTTGTAAATAAATTTAGAACTGTTGAATTTTTTTTTTTTTATTTGCATTCACTCCCAACAAGGCTGCAAGCAACCACTATTAAGTTGGGAGTTACTAGGGGGAAAAAAAAAACAGAGTTATAGAGCAAGGAAACGGTTGACAGAAGACTTGAAAAGTTGTTTGTATGAGTCAGGAAAACATGAAGAAGGGAAAGAGTTCCAAAGAATTGAAGTGGGGGGAAAAAAACTAGATGAATAAAAGTTTTTAGAGCATGCAGGGACAGATACAGTAAACGAATGAGACTTTTTTTCTGAATGACGAGTAAAACGAGAATGAATTTTAGTTGATGGAACTAGAGATGATAACTCCTTTGAGCAGTGACCATGATAGTATTTGTAGAAAAGAGAAAGAGATGCAACTTTACGACGATGGGAAAGAGGCTCAAGCTTAGCAGATAGTCCAGGTCCAACAACATTTACAGTGCGTTTATGGACCTTGTCAAGAAGAGAAAGTGAATCATTAAAAGAACCAGCCCAAATATGACAACAGCATTCCATACAGGGACGAATAAGAGATTTGTAGAGGTAGAGAATGGAATCAGAAGAAAGGAAATGACGAGCACGATAAAGAGAAGCAACCTTAGCAGAAGCTAATTTAGCAATCGATTGTATATATGGTTTCCATGAAAGGTCAGTAGTAAGCGATAATCCAAGAAGATGTAAAAAGGAGGACTCAGTAAGAGGATTGCCATTCATTAATATAGGAATGTTGACCATATTACGGTAGTTGTTTGCAGTAAACAACTGGGGTATTTTAGAGTTGAAATTCACAAGCCACTGTGAACCCTAATCTATTACTGAATTGAGATCAGATTCAAGATCAGCTGCTTGTTCTAGGCGATCGAAAAAAGAAGATTTTTTGTCAAGACAGGAGTATAAAGTTGAGTCATCAGCAAAAAGAGCTACTTTAGATGAAAGGTTGTCAGGAAGATCATTTATGTAGATAAGAAACAAAACAGGGCCCAGGATGGAACCTTGGGGAACCCCAGAAGTTACTGGAAATAAAGAAGAGTGTTGGCCTTCAAGGATGACTTTAATAAACCGGTTAGAAAGAAATGATTTGATAATCTCAAAAACTTTCCCAGAAACACCATATGAAGCAAGCTTATGGAGAAGACCAGCATGCCAAACTTTGTCGAAAGCTTTAGATATGTCAAGAGCAATAGCCCTAGCCTTACATCCTCCATCTAATGCACAATAAAATCTTTCAGTTACAGCAGTTAGCAAGTCGGCTGTAGAGCGAGAGGATCGAAAACCGTATTGATTGTCTGACAGTAGTTTATTTGACTCAAGATGAGATGTGAGGAATTTGTTGATCAAAGACTCAAAGACCTTGCTAATAACAGAAAGAAGACTGATCGGACGATTATTGGAGGGGTCAGAATTTTCTCCAGAGTTTTTTAATATTAGAACCACAGATGCCATTTTCCAACAAGCAGGAAAACAAGACTCAGTCAAGCACTTGTTAAATAGTTTAGAGAGAATTGAAGAAAGTTCTAGAGAACAATTCTGCAAGTCTGTGACAGGAATGTTGTCTGGACCACAAGCTGTAGACGAGTTTAATTGAGATATGACTTTAGCAACAGAAGCCTGAGTGATTTGAATGTCTAACAATGGGTCAACCTGTTTGACTGGAATGGAAGGAAGAGAATATCCATAAGATTCAAGAGTGGAATTAGAAGAAAAGTTCTTTGCAAATAGTTCTGCCTTATCCTTGGGAGAGGTAATAAGATCAGTCCCATGAATGAGAGATGGAATATTAGATCTACCCTTGTTAATAATGCTGTTGAAAATTTTCCAAAAGTCTTTAGAGCCTAACTTCTGTGATAAGATGCAAGATTTATAAAATGCGATAATTTTCCGGTGGAAGCCAGTTTGTATTGCCAGGTGATAGAGTAATAATATTAATCAGACAAACCAAGTGAAGGACCTGCTAATCGCCCTATAGCAAACACTCTTGACCTCATAATATGGAGAGTCACATATTATGAGATCAAGAGTGTTTGCTATAGTGCGATTAACAGGTTTGAAAGTAGGGACAGTGACGATTTGGTGAAGATGATAATCTTGAAGAAGAGAGTCAAATGAAGAACTGAGACTGATTTTACTAGTTGAGAAGACTGAATTGGAAGTCCAAGTAATCTCTGGGAAATTGAAATCACCGGCAATTATCATACCATAATATTTTTTGGTCAATACTGATGTTTCGGCATGGAAAATAGCACTTGAAATCTTTGAGAAGGCTTCGATACCAGAAGATGGAGGTCTATAAATGCAGCCTAAAAGCAGAGTTTCATTCAGAAGCTTTAGTTCGACCCATAATTGTTCTGAATAGTAACAAATAAAATTTTTGTGTAATAGGGATTCCTATAGTTGTTTTGAGATGATTTTATTGTTTGTGTATATAGCTACACCTCCTCCGATTTGTTTCAGACGGTCTGAACAATAGAGATTGTAGTTTAGAAGAGAGGGAGTTGATTGGTCATTGAACCATGTCTTGATTATAAAAAATAATGTCAAAGGTGTTGCAAGTAAGGAGAGTTGGATGAGTTTTATTGGATTGAGGGAGGTTGCATTAGTGTAGAAGCACAAAAGATTAGATAATTTAATGGAAAAGCTGGCCTTGTTTAAAAATGTTGAACTAGTAAGATGCTGAGAACGATTGAATGGCCTCAGCTGCTGATTTCTATTTGAGGTATGGATTCCTCTCTCTTCCATTGATGTTAACTGTTTTGAATATGTCAATACATTTGATTTTTTCGCTGCGGATGACAAATCGAAAAGGTTTGTAAAGTAAACCTTTTGCCAATAGTTCTGCATTTTCAGTAGCACGCTTTTTGTTTAAGATGTTGAATGTTTCTTGTTCGAGAGGTGTACGGTCTAGACAAATATAGACAGATTTTATTCCATCTATTGAGCCAAGTTGTTTTGCATTAGATAAGAGATCATTGCGGCGCTCATTGGAGACAAACTCAATGATAATCAATTCATTTGGTTCAGCTGCTATTGCAGTTAAATGGGTGGTATTGTTAAACTTTTTTGAGAAATGCCCAACAACTTTAAAAGCAACATTACAGTTAAGCTTTTTGAGCATACTTTGAACTGAAATTAACCTCTGACTATTGTCTGAGGATTTTGGAAGACTGGCAACTATAGCTCTTTTAGATTTTGTTTCTACAATTTTGGCATTTTCCTTGACTGCTGTGATAATTGCTTTATTGGCTTCTGAACCGTGCTTGCTTGCGCTTGCCCAGTTGAGAGTTGCGGTCAAACTCGTAGGTGCTAACTTTGGTTGTTGAGAGTGATATGCTTCTGGTAATATGAATACGCTAATTTAATATTATTATTAGTCGAGTTACGTCATTTTCTAGGCTTTTCTATTTTAAAGTAGTTTCTAGGCTTTTCTATACGCGTTTTTTTTTAAAATTTTATTTACTAACAACGCGTATTACGGGTTGCGTACTGCTAGTTTAGAGTAATATTTTTGTTTTCAAGAACAGATATGCGGGTGAGAAGTATGCTGACTGTGGATATTAATTTTGATATCGTAGCATCAAGCTACGATATCAAAACTGATATATAAAATATATATATATATATAATATATTATATATACAAAATATTTAATATGTATATATATAATTATTATAATTATTTTAATTACAATTATATATAATATATATATGCGTATATATAAATATATATGTATATATCTTATACTGTGTATATATATGCTGCTGGGGCTTCAGTACATACATCGACTGACAAATAGCCTACTCACAGTGGAGTGCTGCTACATCAACTGAGGGTTTGGGATGGGTCAGCAACCTTTTCATTCATTATTCTTCTTTTTCCCTCATCGTTTTCTCAAAACACTCACTTAATTTAGACTAGCAAAAAAAGTGAGCAATTGCGCATATAAATATGCTATAGTAGATATATATAAATATATATATATATATATATATATATATATATATATATATATATATATACATGTAAATAATAAATACTTTTAAACTGAATGAAACACAAACCTTTTTTCCATCATCTTTTTCTAAATGAAGAAAATATGTTGGAAATATTTGTCTATCAACACCTTTTTTATCTCTTGTTATCCTACATTTCATTGTCTGACCTTGAGGAGCTGGTCTATAATTCGAAAAAAGATTTTGATTTTTAGATTTTTAAAATCATAGTTATTAGGTAACAAAAAAGTTATTTGCAAAATACTTTTTTTTTAAAAAACCATGTTGCAATATTACCAATGGTATATGATGGAGATTTTCCCACATGTAGAGGACCTTTTTCTTGATTAAAGTACTAAATTATGTTCCCAAATCAAAAACAATGTGTATTAAATTTATATCCTAGTTAACACACCAGGTTAACTAGGATATAAATTAATACACATTGGTTTTGATTTGAGAACATAATTTAGTACTTAAATCAAGAAAAAGGTCCTCTACATGGCAGAGTATAAAGGCCAATCAACACACTGATATCCTAGAGTAGCAAAATTATTTGACAGCCATATAGAAATATTTTTCTTTTTTCTGTTTTTTCTTCAAAAACTTAAAAAAATACCCTATAAATAGGATAACAAACAATTCTTACGCAAGAACAAACATGTCAAGGTTTCCTATTTCAACATCAACAGCATTTGTCAAAGTAGTATCCTACACAAAATTTTGAGTAAAACTTTTTTTATAAGAAAATATTTGAAAAAAAATAATTTTAAATTTTTTAATTAAAAAAGTTGAAACACAATCCTTTCTATGTTTAATGCAGATCCATACAAAAAATGACATTAAAATATTTACTGCTAAACAAAAACTAAATTGAAAACATGAGAACATGAAACACATAATAAACTAGATTTATCATAATAATAATTAAAATATGCTTAAACTTGTTTGTTCCAAAAGTTATCAATGACTGTTAACTGAAGTTAAATAACTGAATGACTGTTAACTAAAGTTAAATAACTGAATGACTGTTAAATAAAGTTAAATAACTAAATGACTGTTAACTAAAGTTAAATAACTGAATGATTGTTAACTGAAGTTAAATAACTGAATGAATGTTAACTGAAGTTAAATAACTGAAAATTTATTTTAAAAAGTAAACCATTACAGAAAACAAGCTTAGCTTTTTCAAAATGAAGACACTAAAAAGCCATAGGAACCAAAAAGATTTTTAAACATCATCAAATGATTCTATTATACTAATACTAAACAGATGTAAAAAAAAAAAAAAGTTACTTATATTAAAAAAGCAATTACAATAAGCTTTGTTACCGTTTCGTCTGAGTTTTTAGCTATGTCAATTGGTGCACTTATATTTGATGTCACATATTTCTGATCTGTGGTTTTGTTAGGCTCAACAACAGGAAGTGATGTGGATTCTATATCTTCATCATCTAAAGTGTCAGGATGTTGGAAATTTGGCTTAACTGGAGTTTTATGATTCTTTTCTTTGGTTTCATTTACAATCTGAAACATAAATTATTATAAAAAATATTTTTTACCTCTACATAATCGGAAAACTAATACTTAGGCAAGAGGTGCAATGTTAGATCCTATTTTAGTTTACATAGATTATTTCAGACTGTAAAAACTATTTTCTTATTTTCTTTACACAAATTTATATTGTGGTTCATAACTTGATTATGGGTGGGATTAAGTATCCCACTCATAAAAATAACATAACTAATTATAACTAATTATAATTATGAAAAGAAATGAAATTAAATTAACTAAACTGCATACTTTAAATAAAAAAATTAAAATTTAAAAAAATAAAAAATGAAATATAAAAATATATATAATAAATACATTGAGCCAAAAAAGAACAACTTTTTAGAGATAATAATATCAAATCTGTGTTTCTTTTATAATGGCAGCAGTTTAAGCCATTCTGCTGATGGATAGCTATGGCAGCTTTTGTATGTCTGCCCGGTCCACTTTGCTGACATCATCTACTGTTGGAAAAGTGAAACAGCTTCCCACTATTTTTTTCCACCTAAAAAATTTAACTTTCAAAGTAATTCCTTTAAGACTGTCGACTGTTTTTTTGGTAGGAAACTTGACTAAAATATATTCAATCATTTCTTGTCTTATCAAATAAAACTCAATCTTGCACGACTTGCCATTCAACTAAAATAAATCTATTAACTGGTCAAAAAACTACTATTCTTGTTTTTTTTTCAAACATTAATGCTTTGGAATTCTCTCAATTTACAATTTTTTAAGCTTTCTGTTAACTGTTTTTTTGCTCTATAACCCTCTTCTTTGCTTTCTGTTAGCTCCTAACTTAAATAGTAGTTTGTACAAACTACTATTTAACTATTTATAAATAGAATAATAAATCATCAATAGATTACATGATTGTAAATTAATTATACTTATAAATTAATTATCATTTATTCTTTATAAATTAAAAATTATTTATAAATAATTATAATTATAAATTATAAAAGTAGTTTTAAAAAAATTATATAATATTAATTAGATTAAGGAATTTAAAATTAATCAGTAAAGCAGTTGTTTGGATTTTCAAAACATTTTCACAGTTAATCTTGAAAGTGTTAATTATTAAAACATATGTGTTATTTTAATAAATTACTATCATTTTATTATCAAGCAGCTGTGGCACAGTGGCTTAAGTTCTGAACCAAGAGATTTGAGGCCATCTCTAGCTTAATAAGCAACATCGGTATAAATGGAGGCATGATTTTCTCGGTTAAATGCTATCCACAGTGCTCTGTCATAAGATCCTTAGATCTCCTTAGAGCACATTAATAACTAAAAAAAATAAAAATTTACTAAAAGGCATTCCTAAGTGTTCTTTTATAAAAAAAACAAAAAAACAATCACAAAAATAAATTTGATATATTCTTAGCCAAACAAAAAGTCTACACACTAATTTGTTTTCAAAAATAAGTTAGCAATTGTTGATCTATATACACATAGTAGATAAGTTTATGCATAATTTTATGTTGTACTTCACTTTTGCAACAAAATTGTGTGTTTTAAACTAGCATATTTTCTAAATTAATCATGCTAAAAATTTTATTAAAAAAATGAACTAATTATTTTTTAAACCATGTCAATTGTTTAGTCTACTGTGCAACATGACCATTGGATATTTAACAAAAATAGCCAACAATGCTTAACTTTTAAATTCATTCTAACAATGTAAAACTAACTAAGCAAAAGTGTTGTGTGATCAATGAAATAATGGCCCTTGTGCTGACAATAGTTGGCATGACAATTTTAAGAACAAAAGATTGATAGACCATAGTTTAATAATTATCAACTCTCTTACTTCCATTAAAGACTGCATTAGAGAACTATCATTTGTTAAAAAGCAATCGATAGTAAGTAAATCATAAATTTTATTGAAATAACACAGATGCCTGAGTAATAATATTAACTTTGCAACAACCAAAAACAACAACAACAACAAAAGAAAAGAAGTCATAACAGCATATATATATATACATATATATATATATATATATATATATATATATATATATATATATATATATATATATATATATATATATATATATATATATATATATATATATATATATATATATATATATATATAGAGAGAGAGAGAGAGAGAGAGAGAGAGAGAGATTTAGAGAAAGCAAAAACTATTTTAAAAAGTTTCAAAAAATGGGAAAAATATTTATCAAAAATCAAAATCTAGAGAGAAAAAAAATTACATAAATAATGTAATTTTTTTATTTTATTGAAGATAATTTAGTAAGTTAAGTTAATATTTTATATAACTATATTTTATTTAGTTTCAATATTTTACATAATAATCATATTTTAAATGAGTTTGAAAAAATAATAATTCTACTTAATGATCAAGAGCGTGGTCAACACTGCATAGGCTTCAAAAAATCTATGCAGTATTTTTTTTTTTAAAAAAGCCTAATTATGCTATATTTTACCAAGTATATTTGATTTAAAGGCCCATAAATACATAAACTCTACATTTCATAACAGCATGAAGTTACATGCTGTTTTAAACCAGAATGTAACTATATATGAGGAGTAAATTTTCAAAAGGTGCTAAGTCTAAGTAAGTTGATTTTGAGAAATTGACAAAAACTGAACTTCTTATAGATGCACAAAAACAGAAATTTATATTTTCTCTATCAATTATTAAGAACAAGTATCTATTATTATATAAAGATAGGACCAAAATTCTATTATTATATATAAATGATGATAGACTTCAATATATAAAATTTGGATATGGTATAAACTCAAAGCTTTTATTTTTGTGACTTTTGAAAATTTTCTCCTCATATAAAGATACTGATTAGTGTTTCATTGTGTTATATAAAAATACTGATTAGTGTTTCATTGTGTTATATAAAAATACTGATTAGCGTTTCATTGTATTATATAAAGACACTGATTAGTGTTTCATTGTGTTATATAAAGAACTGTTTTTTTATAGCATTGACAAAATTGCTTAAAAATGTAATAACGATAGATTTTAAATGAATGTCGAAGACAGAAGAACGTAGAAAAATCAATAATTTTTAAATAAAATATTTAAATGTTTTTTTATGTTAAGCAACTGAATAATATATAACCATTATAAATACTTTATTGGTATTATAAATACTTTATTGGAGTTATAATTAGTAACTACCAAGTTTTATTTGAAATAAAAATTTACCTGACATCGTTTTAAGACATAAAACCAGAAATTCTTTATTTAGTGTTTAACTTTCATTTTGAAAAAAAAATTTTTTTCTTCCTTTTGTCATTTAAAATATTTTTCATGCTTTGAAAACTTTTTTAAATAACTTTTTTCATGCTTTGAAAACTTTTTTAAATAACTTTTTTTGTGAAACTTTCCATTAAAAAAGGAAAGTTTTTATTAGTCTGATGGCTTTTGTTTAGGGAAACTATATCTTTAACTGTTTAAATAGTTTCATTTTAAAATTAATTATAAATAGAGATAAATATTTTTTTTCCTTCTAAAGATAGATTTAATTGTAAAACATTTTAGAAAAGTAAAGTCTTTTCGCTAACATCATTCTGCAAACTATTTTGACCCCATAAAAAAGTTTTGATGTCAGATCACAATTCGAGGCATCATTTTGATTCCATGGTTACAAAGCAATTTATCTGTTGGTCAGTGACATAAGCAATAATTAAATTAAAAACTATATAGTTTTAAGAATGAAATATTTTAATTGAAAAAACTATATAATCTTAAAAATAGCACTTCGCTATTCCTAAATTTTTCACAGTTTCTTTAATTTATTAAAATTTTAAAAAGTAATTTATGTGATGTAATAATACTTTTTTGCAAATATTTACTTTGTTTTGATCCCACTGTTAGATAATGGTTGCATTTTATTATGAAAAATACAAAGCACTCAAAGTTTAACACTTTAAATCTTACAAATAAAGAAATTATTTTGTGAAATAAATAAAGTGAATAAAATTATATTAGTTGTTCATTTTCAGAATATAGTAAAATAATTTTTTTTTCCAAAAAGCCCTTTTAGGATAAATGGCTTATGGCCCATGCTGCATTCTTGCATAGCCTATAGAGCCAGCATACCAAAGTTACTAACTTAATTAATAACTTTATTCAAACAAAGGAATATACCTCGGTTGGAATGTCATCATCTTCATTTAATTTTGTATTTATTTTATCAGATATATAAGCTCCATTCACAACTCCCCCTGAAGGAACATCTATAAAAACATTTATCAGATATATCAGTTTCATTCACAAATGCTTCAAAAAATATATATATTAAAATTTTATAATTTAAATTTGAATCAAACCAATGTTTGATTCACAACTTTGCCTGAAAAGAATGTCTATAAAAAATTTTAGTCTATAAAACATATATAACCTACAAAACATTAAAACATATCAAAAATAATTTAGGTATTTAAAAACAAAAAAAATTTGAAAAACAAAAAGCTAAAAAATTAACAGAAAAATATCTAGCAAACACCTGTTATTAAAATTTGTGAACTAACTTCATTTAAGAAATTTAATAACATTTGAGGAATTTAGGTAACAAGTTTTTTGAAAATTTTGATTTTAATTAAATACCTGTGGTCCAACCTTTACTAGCAGATTTTGGTCTTGAACCAGCAGTACGAGGTCTAACCATATCATTAGCTTGCATCATACCTAAAAATATTTTTACTGATTTGCATACTATTCGATTAAACAAATCATTACCTAAACACTATGGTGAACATCTTTCATAAAACAAATTTTTTTTTACATATATAAAAAGCGAAATTTAATAAGCATCCTTGTAAGTAGTTTATGTCTCGAATTTTGCTGTGAAATAACACATAGTTTGAATCTAACACATATAAAATAGCTGCATCTAACACAATGCAAATGTGTAATAAAAAAAATGGGTGCATATAACATTTTGCCACTATTTAGTGAAATAAATGTGTAGCATTTAAACAACATTTTTACAAACATAAAGCATCAAGCATTGAAACATTCAACAGCATTGTAACAACATTTTTACAAATACATAAATTAAACATTTTCTTCACTTTCTAAAATTTGAAATTTTTATTCTTTTTTATTTTTTACTTAAAAAAAAAAATAATTCATAGGCTATTTTGCAATAGAATAGCACATAGCAAATAGCTACATTTAACATGTTGCTGTTGTGTAATAAAAAAAAAGGGTGCATATATCATGTTGCAACTATGCAGTGAAAAAAATGTGAACCATTGAAACAATATTTTTTAATATTATAAATTAAACGCTTTGTAAGCTTCTTAAAATTTGATTTTTTTTTTCTTTTTTATGTTTCACCTAAAAAGGAACATGAACCATAGGCTATTTTGGATAGGATTGTAAGACTTTTATGGTGCAAGGGAGTAAACCTTAAGCTTTCATTTGCTTTAATGCAATAATTCAAATAAAGCCTAATAATGCATAACAATTAATGCATTTTTAACATGGCTAAGAAGAAGTTACATTAACTTAGTAATAAATTAACAAATAATACTAATGTCATTAAAAACATTATCAATGCAAATATAATAGGTACATGTGTATTTATATGCTGTATTAAAATTAAATAATTATCTATTACTAATAAAATAATACAACAATAATTTAAGAATAATAAGCAACCTCTATTTTCATTATGTGATGACATCAATAGTAATATAACTTTGAATATTATTTGACTTGTTAGGCATTATTTAAAATATACAATGTTTGATTGAAGTAAATGTTTTGATTAAATAATAATGTAACAGGTTGTGATTAAATGTAATGCAGCCTTTAGAAATACCAAAAGTGAGGTCGGCGTCAGGTCAAAAAAAAAATTTGACACAAAAGTTTTACCATAAAACAGAAAAACTTCAAACACTTCTAGGTTGGCAGTTAGGTGGGCATTGCTGAATGCCAACTCTAATCCCAAGGGCTAGTAATGTATATATTACTTTAAATATATTATATTAAACAATATATTATTTCTAGGTATATCATCCATGGTTCAACACTTTGTGAGATTTTTTTATTGTCGATGGTTCAATACTTTGTGAGGTTTATTTATCACCCATGGTTCACTATTTTGTGAGGTGTTTTTATCATCAATTGTTCAATACTTTGTGAAGTTTTTTTATCACCCATGATTAAATACTTTGTGAGGTTAGGATAAGTTTTTATAATACCATTATCTTATCTGAATAATAATTAACATTAGAGAAAAGTTGAAGCAACTTTTTAATAACTGGATGCCCTTCCTAGTGTTAAATTAGCAGCTGGTAGGGTTATCTCTCTTTTTCATTTAATGCTTGCAATTTCCCTTCTCCTGATTCCATCCTCTACCTCTACAAATCTCTTATTTGTTCCTGTATGGGACACTGTTGTCATATTTGGGCTGGTTCTTCTAATGATGCTCTTTCTTTTTAAGACATGGTCAAAAATCCAGCTTTAGTGACAGTCCCATTGTCGTAAAGTTGCAACTCTTTCTTTTTTTTACAAATACTATCATGGTTGCTGCATCATGGTTGCTGCATCATGGTTGCTGCTCAAATGAGCTATGATTTTAGTTACCTTAATCAAAAGTCGTTCTGATTTAAATTCAGCAAAGTCCTATTCAGTATCTATCCTTTCTCTAAAACTCTTTATTCATCGAGTTTTTTAGTTACCTCAACCAAAAGTCATTCTCATTTGAATTCAGCAAAGCCGCATCCTTTTACTGTATCTATCCTTTCTCTAAAATTATTTATTCATCTAGTTTTTTTCCTTGCACATCAATGCATTTGAACTTTCTCTCTCATCTACATGTTTGGCATACTAAACTTGTGATTGAAACAGCTGGTAAAAGAGGTTTTTATCGTTTTCATTGTTTGTACATGAAAACAACAAAAATTGCAAACATTTCTTTAGTAACTGTGTTACTAATCATTGAAATGCACTTAATGATGCAATAATAAACTGTTCAATATAAAGGAATGCTCAACACTTAAATTAACAGTAAAAAAACAAACAGTAACTTTCAAGTAAAAAAACCAGTAACTCCTAATAATATTGCATTAAATATGATATTTAAGTCACAATACAATTTTATTGTATAGTTCAATAGCTTTCAAATAAGCAACTTGCTTGTCTTAAAAGAGGTTAGTTAAAAGAACTTTCGTTGCGATATGCTATTTTAGAATTATTTTAAATAAGCAATAATGGCATTTAAGGAAAAGGGTGAGATTTGTTGATTGCACAAGTAAATTTAAGCTGCAAATTTTAATGCCTAATAATTTTTGTAATTATAAATTTGAAAAAATAATAATTTTTGTATTTGTAATTTTTAGTTTGTAAAACTTTTGTATTAGTAAATTTTAAATCAAAAACTAAAAAAAACTATGTATATATTATAATCCTCTTTAAGTTTAATACAAATAAAATTTGAATGATACATTTCATTGCAATTTTCATTTTTGATTTTTTGATGTTGTTACTTTCACTTAAAGAGCAAATTTAGTTTAATAACAGTATTTTTAATTACCTTACTAAAAAACAGTAATAAGTTATTTTAAAGTATCTTCAAAATGACATTTACCTTCACAAATGTAATTTTTTAAATATTTATTATGAAAAGATTTTTGTAACTTTGCTAATAAATGTTAAACAGCAGTAAAAATGTAAATAAAGAGTTTTTAAATAACAAATAAATAAAATAAAAAAATAACTATAAAAAAAAAACCACTCTGGTGTCCTTTACCAAAAATCCAAAATGTTGCAAAAACAATGTAAAAAAACACACAATTTTTGTGTTTTCAAAACACATTGTCTTGATTTAGATTTAAAAACCACAAATCAAAACTTCCCATATCTGTTGATGAGATTATCATTAATCCATTTGACAGATAGAATTTTAATTATTTCTTTTAAAAGTAAAGATACATATTTTTTTAATCAAAATTTATATTACTTACAAGCATTTAAAGAAGTTAAATATAATGATTTTTAAAAATATCTAAATAAAATCTATCAAATAAATTTTTATGTTAGGAATATGTCCTGAAAATTAGATTAATTAGATTAAATTAGATTAATCAGAAGAAATCATGTTTTAAAATAAAGTATGAAAAACTCAACTTGCAGAAAATACAAAAATAAGTAAAAAGAAAAAAAAAAAGAACATTTTTTAATTTTTTTAAATTCTTTGAAAGCGAAATAGATAAACAAATAAAAGCATGGTTGACAAAATACAAAGACATATTAGCTGCCAAAAATTTTATTTTAAAGCGTTTCACAATTTTTGATAAAAGTAATTGATGAACAAAAAAGATTTGCAATTAAAAAAAAAAAAAAAAAACCTTTTTTTTTTGGCAAGCGTTACTGCATCATTGCATAACAATGACATATGTCAAGAAGTAATAACAAGATGCATGTTTGAAACTGTTTGATTAACAAGGATATACCTGAACTTATTCTTTTTTCCTTTTGCTTTGCTGCCATTCTTTTCCTCTAAAATTATTCAAAATATTACAAACTTTATTATAAAAATAGCATACCTAAAATAATATATTCTTTAAATTTTCAGACATTTAATAAAATACAACCTCTTGCTCAAGTTTTTGCTGGCGAAGATTTGAGGGACTAAATGCTTGTTCATCATTATCATCCATGATACTATAAAAAAATTATTTCTTAAAGTCTTATAAACTGCAAGGTAAATTATAATACTGCAAGGTAAATTAAAATAGATGATTCATTGTAGCATAGTAAATAATTGATATTTGATAAAAATAATTGGACATATAAAAATTCATGAAAAACAGTAGCGAAAGAATTTAAACACGTTAAGGAAAAAAAATTGTTTCTCAATTTGTGAAGATTTTGGAGATTTTGAAATTTAAGAAACATACCTTCCAGGGACTGTCCCAGTGTATCTAAAATGAAACCCAAAATTAAAAAAATAAACTTTATAAAATACCAACAATAAAACTACTACAATTAAACCAGTTTTTTTTTAATCATTTCATAATATAGATAACAATAATCAGTCATTTAACTCTGAAAATATTATCCAAATAAACTAACTTTTATCCAAGAACCAATTTAAATAAAAGTTTAACACGGTTTAGTTGGAAACAAAACTTTATGTTTAAGTAAAACTATTTGCACTAGAAAGAGAATATCTGTTATTAGATATAACCAAGATAACCAAAAAACAGTAATTAAAAAGTGTCATTGTAAATAACAAATAAAAACAAAATACTGCCTTAAATCTTTATATTTAAATTTATTTTATATGCATATCAGTATTTAAAAAAACAAACATAAAAGCTGAAGTACTTAACTCTATAGAGTTCTTTAGATATTCAGGTTTTAATTCTATTGATTTATCTTTTTGTAAAATAATTGTTTGCAATAAATAGCAATATTTAATAAACAAAATGAGACAGTCTTCCTGAGAAAAAATTTTCAGAGCACTACAACTGCATGAAAATAGATAATAATGATATATAATTTGGGATATTTTTGACAGTCAAAATAGTGATGTCAACTTAATCAATTTTTTTGTCTATTTTACATTTTACAATTTGCCCTACAGCAAAACAAGTTATATACAAAGCTCAATCAGACGATCAGAAGTTATATGGTGAAATGGGTTCAGACTATTGTAACTGTAATAAAACAATAAGGGAAACAATGACTATTGTTATTGTATTAAATTTTATTTGGAAACAAAAACAATATCTGCAATTTAAAATTATTGTAATATTGTAATTCAAGAAACAATAAAAAGGAATGGAGGTGTGGAGAGTATTGTTTGGTGCAATCAACCCCCTTTTTGTACCAATTGCTCTTTGTTTTTGTGCAGAGTTTGTTACAAAAATCAAAAACAATAATAGAGTAATCTGAAAATGTAATAAAAATTGTTGCAAAATAAAAGTAGTTCACATGTGTAGACAATCTAATATATAATAACCCAGGTTAATGATTCTCGCAATGCTGAAATTTATTACTCATTAGCGAATAATTATAATAATAAATTATTTTTATACGTTTTGATTAATTAATCGATTAGTTTGGGCATCTTCACAAAGTAAATAATTATTTATTTAATTACAAATATATAATAATTTATATACTTGTATGATTTTATATGAACACAATTAATGTTAATCTAAACAAACTATTTTTTAAACAGTTATACTATTTTCATTATCTCAAAACAAATAAAATGGTTGCTAAAAACATGTGCCATGGACCTGAATTTAATATTTATTAAGTATCTATAATATACTTTTTTGGCTTCACAGCTTCACTTGACTTCTAAAAATAAATAAAATTTATATCTGTAAATGGTTGTTAGAAATGGGTGCCGAGACTGCCGATGAATTTAAAAGCTATAAAGTATATATCATTATTGTCATTAACTCAAAAGAAAATTTATGTAAGTAAATGGTTGCAAAAACAGGTGTCACAAATGGCCCTGAATTCAATATTTATTAAGTATGCGTAATATATATTTTTGGCATACTGGGCTTCACTTTACTTCCAAAATAAATGAAATTTATATTTATAAATGACTGCTGCAAACAGATGCCTCTTAATTAATAAGTACCCAAATAATAGAAAATGAATGGGAAAAAAAACGGAAATAATAGCAATAAAAAACAATACAAAAGTTATTTTAATTGTTCTTTATTACAGCAATACAAAAAATACAATATTATTGTATTTTGCTATTGTATTTAATTTTTACAACTACAATTACAATAGTCTGAACTCTAGGCGAAATTTTAGATTTAAAAAAAATTATCTATTTGATTACTGAAAAAGTCTATAAATTATTAATAATATCGCAAAAATTATAAACAGTGATAAACAAACAAAAGATTATGTTAAGTATAAGATTTAAGTTAAGTGTAAGTTTTAAGAAACAATTTACAAGGATATAATTTTTTTTTTTACCGAATTAATCTTTTATCAGTAATTTTTGTTAAATTAGTTTAAATGATTTTTAATGCGGTTTAAAATTAAATTTAATTACAACGTGGTACTATATATGCCACTAAATATGCTAATGAAGAAATTTAACTTCTAATGAAATATATATCAAAGATGTGTTAAAGTTACATTTATTAGCATTAACAAGGCATGCTACACTTATATTTATTTTTATATGTACAAAATATCTTTACAAACATTAGTCATGGAAATGACAACAATGCAAGCTCAAATTAAATGTCTTTACAAAAACTTTTTATTGTAAATTTAAATGCAATTTCATTTATAAAGGAAAGCTAAATGTTTAATATCAATTATCTCTAAAAAAATTTAAAAGAATCTTCTAAAAGTCCTTCAAATGATGTATTTAAAAAACTTAATAATCAAATAAATATAATCTTTAAACAGCATGTAGTTAGTTAGAATTGCAAAATCAACAACAAACTAAGTATTAAACTCAATCAAGTAAAAACCTCCAATATTTTGGGGATATTTTTGTTCCCAAGTTCTAATCACTACATTTTTTTTTGCAAAACATTCTCACTTGACATAAACACACATTTGATATAAGCACATAAACATACTTAAAAAAAGATTTTTCACAATGCCAGAAAGTGTCATATAATCAAGCATGAAAAAGTCCTGACTTTAAAACAATGAAAACAAATCTTATGATTAACTATTAAACTTATAACAGTTAAATAAAAAACAAAAAAATTATTTGAGGGAACAAATGATGAAGTTTCCTGGAATAGATAATTAATAAACAATTATTTTAAAAAATTGTTTCAAAAACAGTAAATTTTAGATAAAAAGCAAGTGGATTCAATTTATTAGAATTAATACGATTTGTTGGATCCAACAAATATTTATTATATATAAACAATTATGTAATAGTAACAACTAATGATTATTATATAAAAAATGCTAAACTATCAAACTGATTTTAAAAAATTACTAGTTAGTACTTTGATGCAATTTAATTAGTGATAATCTAATTAAGAAATTATAAAATTTATTTTACTAATAAAACTAGTGAAGTTAGTAAATATTTATTAATAAAAAAATCTATTAGTTGCATAAAAATCTTTAATTCTATTGTCAATGCTTATACTACTATTTATTATTAAACTGTAGTTTATTCCTATATAATCACCAGTAATACAATATGGAAGTAATACTGTTGATATATAGTTTATATATATATTATATATATAAACTATATCTTATTTATATATTTATACATTGTATACATAAACTATATATATGTATATGTATATATATATATATATATATATATATATATATATATATATATATATATATATATATATATATATATATATATATATATATATATATATATATATATATATATATATATATATATATATATATATATATATATATATATATATATATATATATATATGAGCATTACTATTGATATAAAAATAAAAAATTATAGAAATTTTTCAGATTTATTAAAATTTACAATATCAATAAAACTACAAGAACATATTAGCAAAACAACTATAAATGCATGAACATCGCCTCATGAACTCACCCTGTTGATTCCTCTTTGAATGGATCCATGGCGATATTTTAAATATTGAATTTTAATTATTTTTTTAAGACTAATAATAATCTTTTGAATTTATATGAACTATTTTTAATAAAAGTTTGTGTTTTTATTATTGGTGCCGTTTTTGTTTTCTGATTTATTCCGTATTCTTATTTTCAATTGTTTATAAAAATTAAAGTCTTCAAAACTTATTTGCATTATTATTCCTTTTACTATATATTTTATGCTAGGTCACACTGTCTGAAAATGAATTTTAGGTATAAAATGGGTGTCTGCCGGTTTCGGATCAACTTATCCGGATAATTTTAAAAATACGAAAATATCAAATATTTCCCGAATATATATATTAGGGCTATGACTTTTTATCAACCCCATGCTCCTGTATTGAACTTTTACCTAAAAAGTGTGAAATGAACTATTTGCATATCTTTTCAAAAAAGGTTCACCTCGCCATCGAAAAATCGATTTTGACATAAGTACTACTACGTATTCAAATATATTTAGAATGTCATAGTCATGTAATACAATAAATTTTCAATCTAACAATGACTCAGACCGTTGACCTTGCTCTTGCTTGTTGCACAGAAAGAATCGAAGGTGCAATTTGTCTTTATTTTTGCATGATAAATAAATTTCCTTCATTACTGTGATTGCGCGCTCTGTGCATTGATGACTTCTGGGTATCTGTAGTATGGATGGCTCTCGCTTCCAGTGATTTTTCAAAGAGCTTAAAGCCTTTTTGTATGGATTCAGTAATTCAGCCAAGTTATTAGGTTGTTTTCGTGATACAGTTAGTCTGTAAACCAATGGTTTGCCCAGCCATACGATATAAATTGACTCTCTGTAGTTGTCCTAGGATTCTATCTAAAATTTGGTGTTGACAACTGATAAACTGAGGTTTGTTGATGCTTTTCGCTGTGAACATTCGTTGCAATATTTCAACAACAATATTGCAATTCGTTGCAATATTTCAACTGGAGGTATCCGCAACAATCACATGTATTGAATTCCATAAGTGAAATTCATTGAGGACTTTAGAAACTCCTTTGAGCAATAGTTAAAGCCCTACCATCTACCAAGCCAAGAACATCCAATTTTATTTTCCATCAAAGTGTAAGGACCAACTTTCCATATGCAACTTTTCAATCATTTCTTTCTTCAGGTTCCTTTTGATTGTTGACTTGTAAATAGTAATTGACATGGAGTTGGGATGTCAATGTCTTCACAAGCCAATTACTTGCATATGTTAGCAGCTTTGTTTGTTGATACTCTTATGGAGGTCACCAAGTTGACTGCAATTTTGCTTTAATGATGTTTTCTGCTTGGTGTAGGAGTTGTCTCACCTTCTTCATGTTTTCATATTCACTGTTGTCAGCCTCAGAGTCAGAATCATTAAAACCAGGATAGTAAGATGATGAGTTGGATGACTCATTAAAAAGATTTTATCTTAGAAGGATGGATCGTTTCTTTACTGGCCGCTTGGTCTGTAGACTATCCCATTGTTCCTTTACTTTCCACTTGGATATGGTACAATTGCTTGTCCTCAGAAGATAACCATGTTCCATCCACTTTAGTAATACCAAAATTTTCATTAAGGGGTTCGTAGCTTCCCCGCTTGATACATTCATCATGACATTTCAGTATTTTATCAGTTTTGCTCATATAACAGATACATGAGAAAAATTCAGTTTATTCTTCCACAATTTGGTGACTTCTTTAGAAAGTTCTGCTATTCGCTTCTTTCTTCCTTTGATTTTTGGTCCACGAAAATAGTAGCGTCCAACAATTTGCTTTTTGAGAGGCATTCTGCATTTTTCTTCCAATGAATATTCTTTTGAAGGGACCACTTTTCTTCTATATATATAACATACAGTAATATGTTATACTAGTGTGTATAGCGATAAGATGTGTGAGTGGGGTAAGAGGGGAACTTAACGAAAACATCAAGAATAAGGTAGGCGGGGTGTTAGTTTGTCAAAAATTTCAGACCTCTTCCTCTCCTTTTCCTCCATTTTGTTGACATAATTAATGAACACGCCTTAAAGAGATAGTAGAGAAAAAAATAAAATAAAAGAAATTTATTGCTGCAACCCCTAAAATTGAAATGCTATTTAATCTTGCACAAAAACAGAGCGAAAGTCTAACAGACTTCTTCTACGAATTTATAAATAAAAAGTTATCAAATCAACTTCCGTAACTATTATATTAAAAAACAAAAAATAGCTTCCATGACTATTATATTAAAAAAACTAAAACCTGGGATTCTGAATTTTCTGAAACATTAGAAATAGCAATTACAAAGCTGATTACAAAAAAATTATTTTTAAGTTCACTTAATTAACTTTTTATATAGACAGATATACGCTAAATAGCGCTATTAAGGGAATCTGCGAAAAGATTTTTTTTGGAGTTTTATACCCAAAAATTCTGAATCTTCTTTGATTTTCTTTTTTTTTTACGCATTAAAGTATAGAAAAAATAAATGTATATAATAGTTATTATACCAGAATTTATATTAAAGTTTGCATCAATACTATATTAATGTATCAATATTATATTAATGTATTTTTATCAATCTGATACGTAATAATTTTGGTATATATACGGTCTTATCAGAGCATTTAATAGGAAGAGCATTTAATAGGAAGTTCACCCCTCCTTTCCAACAGATGTCGCAAAACTTGCCCAGAAGTGGGTTTCTGAGGCAAGTGCGCTACCACAGCGCCATGGCTGCTTATAAATCGCATTGATAATTGATTGGAGCTTATAAAACGCTTTGGTAAATGAAATCTTTAGGAACCGGCATATAAAACAATTTTACTACTTATGCTTTCTTTTAACTTAGGTTTCAATACAATAAAAAAATATTAATCTGAGGTACATATCCGTAACTTCATTTTTTTTAAAAGTGGAGATAGAACAAGATAAATCTAATGTCTAGAAGTGTGTTTTATGATTCACTACGTTCTCCCATCTGGTACTACAGTTGAATGATTCTTGTCATTTATCTCAAAGGCGAGTCGTGTTGCTACCTCAATGCTGGATATTGAGATTAGAAGCTCGAGGATTTTGGAATAAATGCTCTTGACAGTAAAAGACAGCCTTTAAAAAAAAACGATCAACATGTCTGGTATCTACAGTGGTTTGTGGTACAGTGGTTTGTGGTACAGTGGTTTGTGGTACAGTGGTTTGTGGTACAGTGGTTTGTGGTACAGTGGTTTGTGGTACAGTGGTTTGTGGTACAGTGGTTTGTGGTATAGTGGTTTGTGGTACAGTGGTTTGTGGTACAGTGGTTTGTGGTACAGTGGTTTGTGGTACAGTGGTTTGCAGGCGAATATTATGCCGTTTTATCTTTTAACTTACTCCCATATGCTGCCCACTCATTAAAAATTAAAAAAAAAAATATCTTAAGCTGCATTTTGATGTCGTCGAAAAGTCAAAGCAATTAAATTAATGCGGAAGTACATTAAATTTTATTGTTTTTTAAAAAAACCGTAATAATAATGACTAGAAAGTTATATATATATATATATATATATATATATATATATATATATATATATATATATATATATATATATATATATATATATATATACATATATATTTCATCCACTTACGATGAATCAAGGGTATTGTGGTTTATTCTCCTCCGGCGGATACCTTTTGGAGTCATCTCATGATCCAAGCTCGTATACACGCCAACATTGTCCTTTCGAAGCACTCTGACGATGATACAGAAATATTGATGAAGAAAAGAAGATAATAAAGTAAAAAGTCAGAAGTGAGCGAGGTCGAATATTAGAATAGAGAAATGTAGACAAGACCGGTCATTTAAGAAACACATAACAGAGAAAATCTCTACGCCCACTACAACTAAAAAGTTGATTGTTTTTCCGATCTTAAAACGTTGTTTTAAGATCAGAAAAATAATCAACTTTTGCAATGTTTTTACATGCGTTGGACCAATCAAAATTTGCTAACTATTTTTAATCACGCCCCAGCGAGCACATATACGTTGTAAAATGGCCAACGTATGTAAATATATAGCGAACGTCAGCTGTTTTCTCCGATGCAATTACAAAGTTATCTAATGTTAGTTTTATCGCATTTTTATTAAAAGTTATATTTATTATGTATATTTTTCCATTAAATATAGATCAATAAAATTTAAGAGTTTAATGATTTTTTGTTTTAATCGAGTTACTTTTTATTTCTTTCTTATTTTATTTTTACTCGATTGCTTTTTTTTTCTTACTTTTTAAAAAGCAGTGGCGGATGCAGCCCTTTTTGTTGTTTGAGATAGCTAACTTTCAGAAATTGAACTAACTCCAAATACGTATATATTTATACTTATATCAAATAAGGATGCTTTTCAAAAAGTTGCGATGATAGGAGTCCGGAAACAAAAAAAGCTCAAAATTTTTTTTTTCAACAGGTCCAAACAAGAGCAACAATTTGATATTTTTTTTTTTTACTATTTTCAACTAAATTTATATTTATAGAAAAATTTAAATTTTATACAATAATCTCTTAGCTTTTAAAAACTATGATCTTATAAAATTTGTAACCCCCTCGAATTGAGGAGTTCAAACTTTATATGATGAAGCTTTATATATATATAGCTTCCTTTTATTTCAAATAATAATCTTGCTTTTTTTTCTTTTTTTACTTTTATGTGGTTATCAAGGTGCTCCCAGAAGTCCTTCTGTCTTATAACAGAAGTCCTTACAGTCTTATAACAGAGCCTCGGAAAGAGCATTTAACAAGGAAGTTCGCGCCTCCTTCCTTACCAATGTCGCTTGTTGGGCTCGAGCCGGCGAGATTACTGTATGAAGTTTAAAATTTAACGATGAATATAAGTTTATATAAATTATGATATTAAATCAAAAAATAAACGATCAGTAAAGTACTACTAAAAAAGTTTGCATTTTACCGATTCGCAGTTTGCGTCACAAATGACTCAAATAATTTCAAGTCTAAAACTAGATGAATATTTTTATGAAAAACGCTAATGGTAGATAAAAAAAGTTACTATTATAAAATAATAGGTACACGGTCAAATTTGTTCCTTTTCGAAAAAAAAAAGTTTACATATTTTGATACCAATTTGGTTATTTAATAACTGAACAGATTCAAAGAACTATTAATATAATACTGAAATAATTGGTAGTGCAACTGTTAGAGGTTCTTCTGCGTCTTTATTGATTTCTAAAGAGCTTTTGAGATTACAGTATAGTAATATATCTTTTTAGTTAGAATCACAAGGTTTTAATTTAAAAGTTTTGTTACTATGTGATACAGGGTTTTGCTAGTAATATATCTTCATCGGAAAATTGTACTCAATTTGTTTTTATTTATGGGTTTAAAATTCGTACCCATTAATTATAAAAACTGCGCATGATTTCAAAATTTGAAACCATTGATAAAGTTATTTGGTGTGGTGTTCCACAACGTTTCCAAGTTGTTTTAATATATAAAAATGATTTTAACTCTATTGATTCACTGACGACACCAATTTTCTATGCGTTAATACATCACTCTCACAGCTTTATAAAAACAGAATTTCAGAGCATTTTTGTATTTAGGGACGATAATTCAAATCATATTTAAGTAATTAGAAATTTTTTCTTTAAATAAAATTTCACACAAGCAATAGTATGTTGTCTATTATATAACCCAGTGACATAGATCGTTTGTTAGGTGTTTTAATAACGTTGTATGGACTTGTGACGTCTGTAAGTTGTTGTATAGATGTGTTACGGACTTCTGTACCAACTGGGAATGCCATGTTCACTAACATACACAAAGCCGCCGAGAGGGGGCTACCGGGACAGTTTGTTCCGGGCGGCAGATATTCAAGGGGCGTTAAATGAAATGTAGGTACCTAAAATAAAAAAATAAAAAAAAGTCCTTTTTTTTTGTTTGTTTTGTTTTATTTGTTATTTAAGGTGCCCCAAACATTTAACCAGAAACTTCACGCCTCCTTCCTTACCATGACACGAAATATGTCCATAGCTCGTTTCGAACCTGGATCTCCTGCTTATAAAGCAAGCACTCTAACCACTGCGCCACGACCACCACGGTCCTTCATATATAATATTGTAAAAATTTGATAAATAAGGGCGCCAATAAGGATTGCTGTCCCAGGTGGCGTAACAGCTCTCGGCGGCCCTGAACATACATAAAAAATCAATTTACTACTTTATTTTCCCTTCCTTATTCTATTTTCTTCATCTTCACAAAAGTTGGATTTATTCGAACAGTGGCGGGTATTGGTCATTGCCCTTAGGGGAGTTGGGGTAGCCCAAAATCGAAACCTAAAAAATCACCGCTTTATTTGACCATTTGCAATTAAAAATAAGAGAAACTTTATTTTTAATTGGTTGTGACTATTTAATTTACTATGACTATTAATCACTACATGACTATTTATTGCGTTTGTTAGGATCTTCTGCAATTTTGAAGCTGCTCTGTTGTTTTCACCTAACACAGCGCTGCAATAACGCTTTGTCCTTCACAACGATAGTTTTGAATAGCTTTTCCGAGATAAAGTAACTAGCTTGAGTAATACTACTTGACTGTTTATTCCACCAACTTTTGAAAAAAGAAAGCAGTACTTACAAAAAAATCCATGAAGAAATTCTTAATTCTCTTACCGAAATTTATGTTTCTCGAAAAAAAAGGAATTATTTTCTTACTCTTCCTTGCACAGAATAAAGGTACTTGTAACTTGGACTGGGAAACCAGTTGCATTTTAATCTTTGATATTTATCTTGTTTAGTTACCTGATATGGTAAAAGCCGATTAGTAAACAATATTAGCGTAATATTATTTACAGTATGTATAATATTAAAGTGATATTGTGCCAATATTGTTTACTGTCTCAGAAACTTCCCAATATCGATAGAAAAATGACTATAACTTGTCGTTTCGGTTTCTTCATTGTTAATTTCAATGACTGTGTTATTTTTACTTGTAGAATTCACAACTTTCTTCCCACGGTTAGGTTCAGGAGAAAAAAGACAAAATTCTTCTAATGTAATTGTACTATTTTCAGCCTCGCTGATTTAAACACAATTACATGTTCGAATGATAACAGAGGAGACAACGGCATAGTGAATAAAATAGTAAGATCTTGTATTGGCAGATTTAGTGGTTCTTTTAATAAAATAATAATATAAAATACTAGGTCCCTTTACTTTAAGGGTAAAGATATATTAAACTAGAACTAGAAGTTTAAAAATATTCCCTTTTGTTTAAAAAATGTTTTTCGTAATATTTAGAGGAATCGTACAAATTTAAAAAAACGTAAAATAAATTTATTTGTTAAAAAATACTTTTTTTATTAACATTTTGTCTACTAAAAACTACAATATTCATCGCGTAAATAAATAAATAAATAATAATACAAGTTTATAGCTGTGTTTTAAGTATGCAACGCCAAAGCTGCCTTAAGTATGGAGCGCTAAAGCTGCCTAAGTGCGTTCAGTTCATAACGCGATGTTTTGTTTTTAAATTTATTAATTGTTTCTTGATTTACTGTTTCCGAACTTAGCATGTTTCGATTGTTTACAACTCTGTTGGTAAGAAAAGTGTATTTTGATAAATACAAATTAACGAGCCACTTAGTGATGGAGTGCTTTTTTTTAAATGAGGTTGGTTGGTATTCAAAATGCTTATGCAGTTGATAAATTCATGTAGTTTGTGGATTTTGAATTGGTATTTTAGCTCATCCCTTGCACTTTGTGTTACTAAAGATTTTCTTTTCAGCCGGTCTCCACAGCTGTACTTTCTTAACTCATTAATAGTTTTTGTCGCTATTCTTTGTATGCTTTCGATATTTTAATATCACCTTTTAAGAATGGACACCGGGCAGGCACGGCATATTTCAAGTGAGATCTTACTAAAGATAGATATAACTGTCTTATTATGATTCTATTATTACTTTTGAATGTTTTCTTTATTAATCCTTTATTAGTTATAGTTGCAATAGGTTTATTCCATTTCAGGTGTTTTGTAAACAACTCACTTAAGTCTTTTTTCATTCAGTTATTTCCATTTTATGTTTGTTTAGCTCAATGCCATAATTCTTGTTATTTTGACCAAATTACATTTTTCCTCGTTGAAAGTCATAGACAATGATTTAGCCCATTCCCATATTTTATTAATATCATAATGTAAATTTAAATGGTCTGTTTCATTAGAAACACTAGCAAATATCTTTGTGTCTTCTGCAAACAGTTTGCAGTGACATGTAATTTTGTCCAACATATCGTTAATGTACAAAACAAATAGTATTGGTCCTCACACCTAACATACAAATTCTTAAGGTACTTAGCTAGTTACCTGTATCCAATTTCGTGAAGAACCTCTTAATAAGAATCTTTGTTTACTATTGGTCAGAAAAACACAAATCCATTTTATTAACTAACTATCCATCCCATATTTGCCTGATTTATAAATAAATTTTTTAATGGGACTCAAATGCTTTAGCAAAATCAACGTAAATAGTATCAACCGGTATCCTTAAATTTAAATAGTAAGAAAGTCGTAAGTTTCCAACAAGTTAGTAGTTCAACATTTTGATGGAATAAACCAATGCTAGTTCGGATTAATTAATTTGTTGCTATTTAAGTAAAGTGTTATCTTTAATTAAACTTTTCATTAATTTGTACAAGATCACTGACTCAGTCGGTAGTTTCCAGGTTCAGTTTTGTTTCCTTTTTTAAATATCGGAACATGTGCTAATAGCCATTTGTTTGGCAAAGTAGAAGAATTAAACAATGTGATAAGTAAGTTTTTTATTCGAAAATACGGTATACGGATCAAATATTGTTATTACCAATTAAAATTACAATTTTATATATTTTTTGATATTATATTTTATATTTAATTTTATATTGTGTTATTATTTAAATTTACAATTAAAGTCAAACCTACATGTTTTGTTTAAAAGTTTAAAAAAAACAGTTTTGAAACTGTTTTGAGCAAATTTAGAATAATTGAGATTTACTCAGTGTTACGTAAGGGATATCGATACCAAAATAACTAGGGCAAAACATTTTTTTTTTCTATTTTAATATAATATAATAAAAAATTTAAAAATAATAAAATAAAATTAATCAAAACAAAATGCTTAATTCACTAATAAGATTGTTAAGCAACAAACAAAAGTAGAGTAGTAACATTAACCAAAAACGTTTCTCAAGTTTTAAAAATTTCTTTTTTTGTCATAAACTTGAATGAACTTAACAAATTTTCTGTACCTTTGAATCCTTTTTGAAAGGTATTCTATACTTTAGGACCTCGATACGAAATGTTACATTCTGAATATTTATTTATTATCCAAGGCAGTTTATATGTGTTTGACATATTTGCTCTAAGATTCTAGTTTTCATTTTTATTTAATTCAAACTTGTTATTAAAGCTTATAGGAGAGATATTGTAATTGTAACGATACATGAAAATTAAATGCTGATAGACATTTTTTTCAAAGACATTCATCATTTTCATATCTTTAAAAACTCTTTGTCTCACATGCCCATAAATTTTTGAAAGGATGTCAAACATTTCAGAGCGTATCAACTTAAATTGAACTGGGAGTTAAATAAAATGGCAAATCGACTGTAGCAACTGTATCAAAAGTCAATTTGTCATGTTTAGAAACAAATTTTTACATACCCCGATAATTTATAATATATTTAGGTTATTTAGATGCAATCTTTTTATTAACAAAGAGGCCTTACGAAATGACTAAAAGTCATCAAGCGAGAACTTGTAGCAAAAAGAAATTGTGTAGCAAAGACAGAAATTCTATTAAACGTCCTCTCTCCGATTTTAAAACTTTTTTTAATAAAGTGGATAACAATCATTAAATGAAAAGGTTTGATAATTGTAAAGACTAAATTAAATTGCACCGTCTCTTGGTTTCATTACTTACCCAGCCAACATTGACAGACGGGTACAGTATGGTTTTTGTCTGGGCTTACGGGAACGGGATTTTGACGGGTTTTGGTTTCCAGACGGGTCCCATATGGTAATAAAATCAAGCATATTTGCTCGTTAGGGTTTTATCTGGTTTTTATCAGTGCCGAATAACCTGGGGATTTGACGGGTTTCCCATAAGGTTCCCAAAAAGTATAAAAAAAATCATAACAAAACTTACTCGATGGTTGCCAGTTTTAATTCGTATTGTGCGTGAAATAAGATTAAAAATTTAACTTTTATGCATTACATTTTTTGAATACATTATATTTACATTGTAATTAAAAAGAATTTTTTTTTGATGTGTTTTGTCACTGTAAAACTCATTTCATTGTAATGTAAATAACATGTAAATTTCATTTATTTATTATCATTATAAAAGAATTTTTATATATACTATATATAAAAATTCTTTTATAATGATAATAAATAAATGATATATAATATACATATGTATATATAATATATGTAATAATATAATAATAATAATATATAGTAATAATATAATATATATAATGATATATAATATAATATGTATATAATATACATATATATACATGTATACTATTTTTTAAATGAATTTACAAAGTTCAACATATTTGTTGAACATATGTTCCAGAAACTATTAAACATGTAGTAAATGTTCCATTGAGACACTGTTTGCATTTTTAAAATGATCAAAATATAAAGTTTTGTTTAAATATAAAGTTTTAGTCACTAGCAGAAACAAACTTTATATTTTGATCATTTTAAAAATGCAAACAGTGCAAACTAGCAGCTAGTGATATAATTAGATAATAAATGGTTTGAGTTTAATCAAAATATTAAAAAAATTTAAAAAGAGCAAACAGACGAGTAGAATGTAATGGATAGGTTATATTTAGGGAATTAAAAGCTTTTAAATCGTTTTTACAGATCCACTCTTTTCCATTGATTTTTCTATATTTTATGCAAGCAAAATGACCGATGTTAACGAAGTTTACCCACCGTCAGATATAAATAAAGATATAATTACATGTTTAAATGCAAAAATATGGCTTTATTTTTATGCATCAACCTCATTTTTTAATCATTGATATTTTTTGATTTTGATTTAAAATTGTACACTTGCAATATAAACAATAATTTCATAATATACATAATAACTTATACTTACAATACCTATACTTGTTAATACTTGTAATATAATAATTATGTTTATAATACTGATAAAATTTTTTATTGATATAAACTTTTTCATTCAAACTTTAATTATAAAACTTTAATTTAACTTAATAACTTTTACATAAATAACAATAACTAAAAAAAGATGTTAGTTATTATATAGATTATAGCCATATGCTTATTTATTATAATTGAGTTACAGTAAGTTAAACAATATAAAATGTTAAGTTCCAGGCAATAGGTCTTATATGATATTTATCTTATGTATATCTTGTATTTTGTAGCATGTTAAAGAATATTTCTGCATGGTGCACTCTGACTGTTGACAATATTTGCATATTGATATGAGTAAAAGTGACTTCAACAACCAGAATGTGTTTTTGATAAATATTAATAATAACAGGTTAGTAAATATAGTTATAGTAATAATGGCAATAACTTTTTATTATTAGAATTAGTGAGAGACTTATGTATAATAGAGCTACATTAACTTTGGGGGACAAATATAATAACTTGAGTAAATATTACTGTTGTTTATAACCTCGATTAGAGTAATATAAGTAAAAATTATTTTTATCTAAAGATTATTCGGCAAAAGTCAGTATTTCCTAAGTATTAAATATTATAAAAAAACATGTGTTTAAAATAAAAATTTTAAATGTATCATAAAATAAAAAAATAAGTATTTGAGTATAAAAAAAAAACACATTATTATAATGTATATACATCACATTGACTATGTTGTCTATAAAGTAGGGGTTGCAGCTGATATTTCAGCTTCAGCTATAAACTCATTAGCTTCAGATTAATGCTGAAGCTGATCAAGTCAGTTTAATCATCTTGATAGCTGATAGTAAAAGAGAATAATACTCCATAAATATTTTATATAAAATATATTTTTATATAGGAATTTATTCAATGAAAATCTAAAATAGTGACAAAATTTAAACATACATGTAAATTTTAAATAAATTTGCCAAAAGTTGTTGCTATTTATAAATGTTGCCATCAGAGCCTAGGCCTAGGACTTACAATATTAGGGGACCCAAATTATGTTTTTAGAAATTTGTTTAAAAAGTGGTGCCCAAAAATCTAATTCCATTTTTAATTATCTTAAGGGGACCAACTATCTTTTGTTCAAAAAGAGTACACTTTGCAAGTATTTCATAGGTAAAAAAAAAAAGGAAGATAAAACGATAAAAATCTTAATTTTTTTTTAAACATATTTTTCGTCAGAGTGGATTTTTTTTGCTAGATGAGGATGTTCGTCTAATAATGTAGCTACATCCGAACATATTAAATTTCATATTAAATTTGACTGTTAAGACGGCATATAATGTTTTTACAGAAAGTTGCAACTTCTTACTGCTCCAATAATCATTCCTTAGTGAAAATACCTTTTCAACAGCAGCATTAGTGCCTGGACAACATAAAGAAATTTATGTTGTCCAGGCATTAATATAATAATAATATGTCATAAAAGAATATGTTCTACTCTAAAATGCCGAAAAATTTCTACCCATCTTTTTTCAAGTTCTATTTTCTCATTGTTCCATTTCTTCAATTTTTATTCATTTAAAAATAAATTTACTCTTCCAATTTCTTCAAAAAGAAAATTGTCATTAATAACAATATCTTTTACTTCCTTTATTACAAATTCGACTGCTGAAGAAACTTTTTTTCATTAAATTTTACTATTTATAAGGGTCCATTTAAAACAATTCAATGCTCTAAAGTTCATTATCCATTCTTCGATATATTCATAGCAAATTTTTTAAAATTTTTAACTTCTTTTAAAAAATTTTTTTTTTTCCGGGATTGGAATCTTTCAAAGCGGTCAGTTTATAGGCTTTAATATAGCCTTTAATATTGTATATAGTAGTGTATGTATATATTTTTTTATTTAATTTATTTTTTTATATTTTTCTGCAAAAAAATTTTTCTGTCACTTTATCCTTCTGAACTTATGTGATTAAGTTTTTGTTTTCTCCTACATATTTTCTCACTCATCTTATCTCATCTGTTCATTTTCTCTTTTTTTTTTCATTTTTCTTAGCGTTACTCTTTTATATTTATGTGTTAATTCCAACTTTTTAAATAGTATTGTTCCTTATACTTCTTTTTTTATTACTTGTATTAATGTAGTTTTCTTTCTTTCTTATTATTTTTTATTTTATTTGTTTATTTTATGAAGGTGTCGCTATATTGACTTGTTTTTAATATGAGTGACACCGAACATAAATTTGTAAATTATAATTAAGTTTGTAATTTTTGATTTTATGGTTAATTAACCATAAGTGCATACGTAGTATGTACGGTAAGGTTTTTGTTATCCTTTTATTTAATTAAATAAATGGATAAAAAACTTTGCTGTACATACTACGCATGCCTCAAGACTGTCAAGCATGGCGTAAATACTGCACATCAAAGATCAGCCTGGGGATTACATATGCAAATGTTGGATCCATCTCTTTTCACAAATGTAATTTTGACATTGTTAGAAAAAGAGATCTGTAGTATCTATCTATCTCTCCAGGTTCATAATACGGCCTCTCAATTGTGTTGAAAATGGCAGCCATATGTGCGTTCAAAATTTAAATCACTGTCAACTTGTATCTGGTGTTTGCCCTGTCCTCTGACGTGCTGGAAACGGCTAGCAATATGTGCGCATGAAATTCAAATCACTGTCAAAATGATTTTAAATATTTAATTAATAAAATTGAAATGAAATAATATAAAAAAAAAATGTTTTAGAAATACAAATGAGTACAAAATTATACAAATGAGTACTTTCAGAGTACAGGATTTGAAAAAAGTACGGTTTGTGAAAAAAGAGTAAAAAAACTCAGTAAATGAGAATAGCAGGTCACCTTAATTGTCTACATAATTTTTTGGTAGATTTCAAAGTTCTTGCAAAAGATGGTTTTATCTATGAAAATATTGAGTTTAAAATCAATCTTGCTGTTATCATATGTGATGCACCAGCTAGAGCATTTGTAAAGTGTATTAAAGGACACAATGGTTATAACTGATGTGAATGTTGTGCTTAGAAAGGAGAGTGGTGTGGCAAGATAATTCTGCTACATATTTCACTAATTTTAAGCACTAATTCAGATTTTTTGTCATTAAAAGCATTCTGAACATCTTAGTGGTGTGTTAAATTGAATTAATTTTTGACATGGTGACAAAGTTTCCTTTAGACTTAATGCATCTAGTATGCTTAGGGGTAATGCGAAGATTTCTCAACTTATGGTTAAATTGCCCAAATGTTGTAAATTGTCTCAGATTACAGTCAATACTTTATCTGGCGGATTGTTCCAGATACGTCATTACATTCCAAGAAATTTTTATAGAAAATCAAGGTCTTAATTAGATATTAAAAAATGGAAAACAACTGAGCTTAGACTATTTATAGTAAACACTTGACCAGTTGTTTAAAGGGAATGGTTTAGCCAAAAATGTATTCAATTTTTTAGATTTTTCAGTTGTAGTTCTACTTTCATAATGTTTCATTTTGTTGAAAAAATATATTAATTTTGCTTTTCAGCTACTTATTTTTATATGTGAACTTTATCATAAGGATCAACTAGTGTACAATGCCCATTCATTAGCACATATAGGAAATAATACAGTTAAATTTTAGGTACTTGATAGATGTCCCTCTTTCAAATACAAAATTTTTTCAGGTCAATTAAAAAATGTTTGTCTAGGGGGCTCATTAGCAAATTTAGGGACTCTTTTACAAATGTAAGGATTTTTTTTTTTTTTTTAGGATTTTTATTTAGATTTTTATTTAGTTTTTAGGAATTTTGGGGCCCTTATGACAGTTTTTTTTTTTTGGAATGGGGGGCTTGTATCTAGTAGCCATGGCACTGAATATAAGGTATATACAATATATATCAAATTATATACAATATAAATAAAAAAATATATTTATTTAATAATTTTATACAATTTATTTGTCAGTAACTAAAGGAATGTTATCAATTTATTATATGAATCATAAGCATGTGCTTATCTATTACAAGTACCTTTGATGGTGAAAATTACATTTTTTATCTGAAGAGAGTTGGGAGAAATTGTAAGAGTTTTATAACATATTAAAATTAATGTATGTGTTACCAATGAAATTTAAAACTAACAGTTAAACTTAATTTTTTACAGTTCATATTGAAACGAGATATTGTGTAAAGAGGTTTTCAAAAAGTCGTTTTAACAACAATATAAAAGCTTCCGATTTCCGAGATAAACGTGAAAGCATTTGATACATGATTAAAGAATCGTTCAAAAGTTTGCTTAATTTTGACAGTGTAATTTTAATTACTATTTTTTTTTTAAATAAACCAATCAATTTATATATAAATTTGCTTTTTCTGTAAATTTTAAACATTTAAACGTAGTTTTGCAAGATTTGCAATGGGTAAACCTCGTGGGACCCTCACGGGATACCCGGCGGGCATACCCATATGGGCCCCAAAAGAAAACCGCGGCCATGATCCGGCGGGTTTCCCATGGGTTTCCCATATGGGTCCCATTTGCAAATCCAAATGGTTCCCTTACGGTTTTAAAGTACGGGATTTGACTGGGACCCATACGGGATACCCGGCGGGCTAATCCATATGGGTCCCATATGGAAACCGCGGTCATGATCCGGCGGGATACCGTTGGTCTTCCCATACGGGACCCAGTTGACGACCCGTATGGGCCCCGTACGGTACCCGTATGTCAATGTTAGCTGGGTGCTTGATTTTATTACCATATGGGACCCGTCTGGAAACCAAAACACTTACCTGTCAAAATCCCGTTCCCGTGACCCCAGACAAAAACCATACGGTACCCGTCTGTCAATGCTGGCTGGGTATATACATGTTTGCATTGTGCGTATACATTTCTGTGCGTATAAGATTATGTATATGCGTGTACGTATAAATTATCTTCTTATTTATACCTGTTTATTTGTTACATATATATGTATATGTGTATGTGCGTGCCTTTGTGTGTATGTGTGTTTGTGTGTGACTGAATCTATAAATGTAGGTACAGTTTCTTATTTATAGCTCTCCTCAAAACGACTATCCCTATGCCCTTGTTGTTATTGTTTACGTATTGTTATCTTTATAATCAGTGCCGGATCAAGGGGGGACTATAGCCCCGGACCCCGCAAGAGTACCTTTTTTTTTTTTAATGTCATTTTTAGGCTCTGGCCCATAAAAAGGTCTCCAAAAACAAAAATAGCCCCGAGCCCCAAGAAGTCTTAATCCACCACTGTTTATATTTAACATTATTATTTTTATTAGTGTTATTTTTGTAAACTATTACTGTTATTATTATAATTATTTTGTTTGTCTTCAGTGTTATTATTAGTATTAGGATTCTTGCTATTATTATTAATGCATTATTACTATTATTTTATTATTATTATTAATTTACAACAATTGCTTTATTATACCACCTCATTTATACCACTTACGCCTCATCAATTTTTAATTGCTTGTAATTGTTCCTTATTATTATATAAATATGCAGTTATTAAAGTGAAAATATATTGATTGATTTATAGATGGATTAATTGATTTACGGCATTAAAACTAGTTTTTAGATTTAATTTTTCAAAGTAATTTTTTCTTAAAAGTACAATTTGATTTTTTATCTTTTTTAAAAAGATTTCTGTAAATTGGGGTATGCAATCATAGTTTATTCCGGGAGGCTGAATAAGCGCGAATTAACAGAAGTGGGAACTGGCATAAGTGCGAACCCAGTTGGCACCGGACCTAAAAAAGACGTCTTTTGAACGTTCAAAAGACGTCCAAAACGTTCAAAAGTTGTTCAATAGACATCCAAAACGTTTATAAGACGTTTACAAGACGTCTTTTTCACGTCCGTGCCCACTGGGAAGCGTTGCAAAAACTGGAATAAATGCGAATTGGCATAAGTGCGCCGAACAAATTTGCAAACATTGGAATTGGCATTAGTGTGAACTGGCATAAGTGCGAAGTAGTTACAGAAACTGGCATAAGTGCAAACTGGCATAAGTGAGAATTGGTATAAGTGCGAACTGGCATAAGTGCAAAGCAATTGGAAAAACTGGCATGCATTAGTGCGAACTGGTATTAGTGCGAACTGGCATAAGTGCGTCGAATAAACTTGTAAAGATTGGCATAAGTGCGAACTAGCATATGTGGGAATTGGCATAAGAGCGAAATAACAATTTGCACTTATGACAATATTTGTAATTTTATTCTGCGCACTTATGCCAATTCGCACTTATGCCAGTCTTTGTAACTGCTTCGCACTTATGCCTATTCGCCTATTTAATTGCCTATTCGCACTTATACCAATGTTTGTAAATTTATTCGGAGCACTTATGCCAATTCGCACTTATGCCAGTTAGAGTTTCTGTAACTGCTTCGTACTTATGCCAGTTCTCACTTTTTCCAATTTGCACTTATGCCAATGTTTGTAAGTTTATTATAAAAGCTTCGCACTTATGACAGTTCGCACTTTTGCCAATGTTTGGAAATTCTAATGGTGCTCTTATGCCAATTCGCACTTACGCCAGTTCGCACTTATGAAATTCGCACTTATTCAGTCGTCCCGTTTATTCAAGATATAATTTAAATCGAAAAGCTTAATCTTAAAGGGAGAAGCATTTAATTTCTGTTTTAGCTAAAAAGAAAAATTAACTATTAATTAAAGTTAACTATTCTATTTAAATACTTAAAGTGAAACAGACAACTATGTATCGCTTAGTTTCATAACTTATATTTTGACATTCTTATAAAGACTCGTATGCGTAAAAGTATTCAAGACCAAGACCAAGATAGTTAAATATGAGTTTCGAGACCTACATCTCTGGTATATAAACACATATATATTTGTTTTGCAAACAAAAATAATTATTTCTTTCCGTCACATTATCAGTTTACCTTAAATTTGGTCATCATTATATTTTATTTGGACCTTTGCGTTCAGTAACGAGTTACAATCCGTCGGGCGCACGCTTTAAATAATAAGCTGCAAATTTTTTTTTTTCAGCGATGGAACCAATAAATATTTTACAACCTCTATCAATAAATCAAATAACATCAGAATTAACTAAAAATGTAAAATTTTCTAATGATATTGAATGTTTGGTTTGTAACAGCAAATTTCCTTCAACTGAAAATGGCACTGGAAATCCAATACTTGCTCATTTGTTGTCCGTACATAAAATAGTGATTGCAGATGTTCAAAATATTCCAAATTTTCCAAGGTAAGTCTCAAATGCAAGTCTAAGTTTTTTACTACTGCAACAGATATTAACAGTTCTAAAAATATAATAATCTGTAATTTAAATATGTTTTTTTAATTTTCTTGTTTGACAGCTTGTTAAGTAAGGGAATTTTCACACGAATTATATATATATATATATATATATATATATATATATATATATATATATATATATATATATATATATATATATATATATATATATATATATATATATATATATATATATATATATATATATATATACATATATATATGTATATATATATGTATATATATATATATATATATATATATATATATATATATATATATATATATATATATATATATATATATATATATATATATATATATATATATAAAATTGTATATATATATATATATATATACAATTTATGACTTTAATGCTGAACAACATGGAATGCCAATTGTGTCAAGCGTGTACAAGTTGCAGTTCAGCTTATTCAAATTACTACCTAAACTTTAAGAATGACTTAGTTTATCAAATAATAGAAAAATTTAATGAACATCTAAATGCATTTGAATTGTAGTTGAATTTATTTAAATTAGTAACCAAAGTATTTGGTACTTGGTCAGAGCGACTAAAAAAAAATTGGTAAAAGATTACTACATCTGTCAAAAACATCTTTAGAGTAGTCCAAGATCATCTGTACACTTTTGTTTAAGATTGTCTGTATTTTTATTTTTACTCCAACAATATCTGTACAATATCATCTGGAAACTCAATGACCCAATATGAATGAAACAATATTTTTTGGAAGATGTAACTATATCTGTGAATTCTTCTCCAAATCCAATAACATCCGAATGAATTTTCTCCAGATGTAATTACATCTAAAAAAACTTAATCAGGTTAAAATAATCCATTATTATTTAATAGTTTATCCTGAAGTAATTACATCTGAAGGAAATCCTGTAGTTATGTTTAATACAATTGAAAAGATGTAACTAATAATGTAGAATCCCCAGTTGTAGTTATACAGATGCAATTATTCTTAACATAATTGAAAAGATGTAACTATATCTGTAAAATTTCTAGATATAATTACAAAGATGTTGTTATGCATAGATAATGGAAAAGAGGTAACTACATCTGTACTATTCATATACTTTTACACAGATGTCATCAATGAAATTTCGGATGTTGTTGCACAGATGTTATTATATCTCAGTGTATTTACAGATGTTATTGAGCTGATATTACAGGGCCTATTCTAGGAAAAAAAATTAGGAAGTGATACCCTGTTCAGAGGCTCGTTCTGGCACACTTTAGCAGAAAATCAGCAGTTTTTTTGCAAAAATAACAAAATTTAAAAAAAAAAAGGTCCTCAAAATTTAATTTGGGGGTGCCCAAATTAGCATCCAAATACCTTCGACGCTGTAAAAAACAGTCTAAAATAGCCCCCTGTGTTATTAGACATAACAAAAACTGATGTTGTTATCATGACCCAAAGACATTAGCTTACCAAATATCCAACTTTCACAGTATTTACAATATTATTTTTGATATCTATAATTATTGAAAAATTATTGACAACAAAATATTGATACAAAAAGCTCACTATTTATTTATTCTGAGATGACGATATTTATTGATTTTTACTTGACTATTAATTACGCTCTTTTGACATCATGTGCAAATGACATATCATTTGCACATGTATGGTGCTATGTTGATGTTACTTGCTCAGTTCCAATTGGATCTGATTTAGGCATCATCCTCAAATTTCCATAGCAAGTTCTAGGAGTGCACTGATGTGAAAGGCCTTTAACAGGAAATGACAAACATTTCACACAACTCTTCTCAACTGCCTCATCAGGTTTAGCTGCTATACTCTTGGAGTTGCTTACAGGATGTTTTTCATAGGACTTCAGTTTGCTGATTTGTCAAATAAAGCAGTCCCATTTTTTAGTCTGTCTTGTTGTTGGCTTTTTTAAAAATGATTGAAAATTGAAAAACTGAGAAACAGTTTTTGCTTGTACTCTTTCCAATTTCCCAAATCAACTCGTTTCTCCGCGCAGCGACCTTGCTCGTCAAGGTTCGTGTTTCGGAGTTATAGAGTTGAGAGAGGGTTATAACCACAAATAAGTAGCCTCCTCGTCTATAGTGGCCTTCTCGGCCTTGAGGAGGTGAATTAAAATAAAAATTAAAAAAAAAAAAAAAAAAATTGAATTCTACAGTTGTCGCATATTGCTAAAGAAACTCTGTCATCTTTAAAGTTAAGATTGTTTTGTATAACTTTTTTTTTTATGAAACAAAGTTTTGAATTTTATTTTGATAAAAAAATTAACTAATCGGCAAAATTTAAAAAAAAAAGGAAAAATTTAAAGTTTAGAAAACTCCATTGCAAGTAATTTTAAAATTTTGAAAGATTTTTAAATTACTTGCAATGGACATCTACATGTGTATAGAAGGAAGTAAAAACAACTTTTAAACAGGTTTTGTTTTCAAATTTAAGAATATAATTTAAACATGATCCATTTATTTTGATAAAATGTTGAGGGTGTTCATAAATTATTAGAATATTTGAGTGGTATAGAAATCAGCAAAATCTGAGACTTAGGGTTGCATTTTATAAAAAAATAAGGTTTTCACATAAAATTGCCCTTAAATAAAATTTAGACTCTAGCATTACGAATCCCTCTTTCTTAATCAGCAGGTAAGAAAAGTAATTTTAAGTAGAGGTAATCAAGATTTTAAATCAAGAGAAGCTTTTACCAATATTATAAAATGCAAAATAAAAGTATATATTTATTCAATTGAGTATATATATCAGGCCTTGTTAAGAATCGTTACGCAGCTCGCATTTTACCTGCGAAAAGGCGATTTGCCTACGCGCTCAGCAGTTTTGCGTTACGCAAAAACTTTAATCTTTTAGAATATTTAAATTATCATTTGATATCGTTTATGTGACGTTTATTCAGAGGAAAATAAAGTCCTAAGTAGAAGCATTTAACTGCGATTGTAAACTAATAGATTTTTTAATAAAGAAAAATTATTAAAATTTTTTTTATTGTTGTTGTTGTTAAAAATTAGTTTAAAAAAAATAAGTGTTTTAAGTTTAAACTTTTTATCATATTTAATATTAAGTTTTATATTTCATAAGTTTAAAAACATTCAAATTGAAAAAAAAAAAAAATTTTCAATTTATTTTATTAAATTTAAATATTTTTTTATTAATCATAGTTTTTAGTAAATAAATTTATTAAATTTAATTAAAATTCTTTTATTTAATTTTAAAACAGAGCATTTAAAATTTTTTTAATTTTAAAATGCTCCGTTTTACAATTTTTTTTAATGATAAAATTTCCAAAGTAAATAAAGATTTAATAAATTTAATTCAAGTTACTTTAAAATGTTCGTATTACATATAACTTTATTTTAATTTCAGTTAAGTTTCAGGTAAGTTCCAGTTCCAAATACTGGTCTGAATAATGCGCTGAACAAAAGCGCATTATTTTCCAGTTTTTTTTTTTCTATTATTTTACAGTTTCATTCATTATTTACAGAAGCGCATTATTCATTTTATAACTACAAGTTAATAATGTCAAAACAAAAAAGTTCTTTTAAACTCGAGTTATAAGTGTTATGTTTGGGTTTTCCCTTAGCCGTTTGCCAAAGAATTTTTTTTATAAAACAAACCAAAATTCAAACCTATTAAAAATAACGCGATCAGTAAATAAACTCTTTAAAAGCCCAACTTATATTTTATTTTAAAAACAAAACTAGTACTAGAGCTATAAATATAAGTTAAATAAATTTCAAAATTATAATGATATTTGTTAAAAACAAATTCTGCTTATAACATCTTTTTTTGGATTGAGTAAAAAAATAGTAAAAATACATTAGGTTTCACTGTACATAAAAATAAAATATTTTAATGGAAATAAAAAAAAAACAAAGCCGAAAAGCAGTAAATTTCGTTTCTTTACAATATTTATTTTATCAAAACCAGTTAGTGCAAACGTTTATTTAAAAAAGGGAAAACCCAATTTATGCGATTAGTTGTAAGTACATTTAAATTCCTTTAAGAAAATCAACCATAAACAAGTGTTAAATTTAAATTATTAAAAAAAGAATATTAAAAAAAACAACAACCATAAAACGAATGTTTGATAGCAAAAAAATTAAGTTTAAATAAGTATAAGATTTTAATACAAGAAGACTTTTTTTTAATCAACATTAGAACTTTAGTTTTTTTTTTTTTATAACAATATTGTTCAATTTAAAGCTATTTTGTTTCAAAGACTAACAATAGTTTTTAATGTCATTTTAAATTTAATTACAATGAAGTAAAAACGCAACTGACGTAATTTAACTTTTAACAATGTAAATATCTTTATTGAGTTAAGTTACATTTATTCATGTTTCGCTTTTCTGTTACGCAGCGAAATCTCATAACAAGGCCTGATATATATACAAGAGGTTTTCCCTTGTATATATATCAGTTAGTTATCCCGATTTATAAAGAAAGAGAAAAATCAAACGTAAATAATTATCGCCCTATTTCTATCCTTCCTACGTTTTCAATAATATTAGAAAAAATTATCTTCGAAAAAATATACAACTACCTGGTTTCAAATAATTTACTATATAAAAATCAGTTCGGCTTTAAAAAAAATAGTTCAACTGAACAAGCCATTATTAAATTTACACGTGAAGTCTCAAATTCTTTTGCTAAATCACAATATACACTTGGTGTTTTTGTCGATTTATCAAAGGCTTTTGATACAGTCGATCATGATATCTTACTTAAAAAACTAGAGTTTTACGGAATAACTGGTAAAATGATCAAATGGTATAAAAGCTACTTGTCAAATAGAAAGCAATTCGTCTACCACGGAGAAGAATTGCTTCCTATTAATCTTCAAAATAAAACATTAATTGAAATAAAATGTGGTGTTCCACAGGGTTCTATCCTTGGCCCACTTCTCTTTATAGTATACGTCAACGATTTAAATAAGGCCTCGAATCTTATAAGCATCATGTTTGCCGACGATACCAATTTATTTTTATCAAACAAAGACATTAACAAACTTTTTTTAGATATGAATAAAGAAGTTTCTAATTGGTTTAAATGCAATAAATTAACCTTAAATATTGATAAAACAAAGTGGATCCTTTTCCACTCCTCAACAAAAAAACGCTTTTTTTTTCAAATAGAAGGAAAAAATGAAGAATAAATAAAAAATTATTACTACCTATGCCAAACCCTCAGTTACTGTAGCAGCACTCCTTTGCTGCAGGAAGCTTTAAGATAGTCTATTTATGTACTGAAGCTCCCACAACTTCCTTTTTTTATGATGTCATCTGTTTGTGTCTAATTTTGCATTTATATATATATATATATATATATATATATATATATATATATATATATATCAGGAATTATCTTTTTCCGGATATTTCCGGAATTCCGGATATTTTTTTCAATTTTTAGTTTTTCCGGATATCCAAAATATTTTCAATACATGCAAGATGAGGTATATATTTTTGTAATATATTTATTTTTTAAGCTTTTTCACTCATCACTTAAAAAAAATTATGAAAAGTAACAAAAAAAAATTAAAAACAATTTCACTAAAAGCGAAATTAAAAAGAAAATAAGGAAAAACAAATTCCGGATTTTTTCCGGATGTTTTTTCCAAACCATTTTCCGGATTTTTAAAATATGACTAGGATAATCTATGATATATATATATATATATATATATATATAATATATATATATATATATATATATATATATATATCAAGCCTTCCTGGGAAGTGCATGCAGTCGCCTGCCTTGTTTGTCCTTGCTTAAAGTAATTTTTCAGACAACTTGACCACGTTTTTATATAGTAAGCGTTTTAAGTATTTACGGCAAAATAAAGCTATAAGAAACAAGAGAATAAACCAGCAATACTCGAAGAAAAGAACTGAAGACTACAAAATAGAAAATCTAAATAAAGTAAACCAAAAAAAATGGAATTTATAAAAAAGAAAATTGTTGTCAAAAAAATAATATACCTAAATATTTTACTCTTTTTGTTTTCTTATTTTTAGGGCTTTTATTTTTTCCACTACCAAAATTGATACAAGTTGAAGAAAAATATAGATAATAATTTAGTGAAATTAAAAATATTTTTTTTTAGATAAACAATTTTTTTGCCACTTTTTTCAGTCAGTATATTAAGGAAATACTATATCATTTGCGCTAGAAACACTGACAATTTTTTTTTAAATGTCTTTGCTAAGCTTTCCTGTTTTTATCAATGCACAGGAAAGTGAAAAAATTGCTATTTATTTGTAAGTTTTTCATGTAATAAATGAAAGGATGCTCCAAAATCTTGGAGTGCATTGTTAATTTACTGAACTTTTTTAAGGAAATTTTTTAGAGCCTATTTAAAGCTTTTTTTAAAGTTTTTAAATACATTTTTAAACAGAACAACCGTTGTTTTCATTATCTCTAGTAATTCGTATTAACATTGGAAATTAGGAAATATAAAAGAAATTTTTTTAGGCATGCATCAAATGCAGTAAATACATTTATTAAAAAAAACTGTTACTCTTTTAGTTAACTTATTCTGTTATTGCAAAATTTATTAATCAAATATATATTTTTTTGAATAAATAACAATTTATTTTTTTATTCTCCTTTTATAGAGAGCATGAGTATTGAGGAAAAAAGTCAAATTTATTTTTAAAAATATATTTTTAAATGCAAAAAGATGTAAAAGCGAATAAACGTAAGAAAAAAGTTAACAGTCATAGTTCTAGGGTACTTAGCATATTACTATCTTTATTATATGGGCTGATAAAGGTCGTGAGTTAATTGTATATTAAAACTTTCAATTGTTGTTAAATCGATATAAAAGATTTTTTTCAAAAAAAGAATAAGTTGCATAAAAATTTTATTAAAAAAAAAAAATTTTTTTGCTTTTTTTAATTATTAAATTTTCTAGTTTATGTAACTAACTTGATATTTCGTTATAATTTTGTTTCCTTTTTTTTAGGATTGTTTTTTTTTTTTTTTAGTAGATAAGTTTAACTTTTTGCCTCAAATTATTGAAATGCTTTATAAGTTAAAATACTCGAACTACAGTGGTCAGTTTGTCTGAAAAAGTTACTTTAAACATGGACGAACAAGGTATGCGACCCCACGCGCTTCTCTATAAAAATATTGATTAAAAACTTATTATGCATTTAAAATGTCACATGCATTGGCAGCTTATTGTCATTGTTACCTTCTAAACAGAAAAACTGTAACTTCATAGCAACTAATCAAACAAACTCCTAGCAAAACTTATCAAACAAATTTTATTCACTGCATAAATAACTGTTTAACTTCATTTTCAAGATAAATAAAAACTATAAAACTAAAGATAAAGATAAATTAATAAAACTAAAAACCTGAAAATCTAAATTAAACTTTACCGTTTCCATAATTTAATATTTACATGAGATACTTGCATACACTTTCATTTGCATTTTTTTATTAATAAAAAAAAACTCTTTCTTGCCATTAAGTTTGGTTTAATGGCTGCTATTAGTTCTGTGTAAACGCATAAATGAACATTAATACTACTAAGTTGCTCAATATATATATTATGATTCTAATTATAAGTATACTACTACAAATATATGATATACAGTGAGCACTCTATATAAGCAACCTTTCTAAAATCAACATTCTTTATAAGCAACCTCTATACAAGCAACTTTTTCAGTTCAACTGTTCTGTATAAGCAACTTTAAAGTAATTTTACTTGTATATATATATATATATATATATATATATATATATATATATATATATATATATATATATTTATATCAGGCCTTGCGATGAATAAGAATTGCGCGACGCATAAGCACGACGTGATTTTTGACGTCATTAAATTCTTTTTATTTGCTTTTCGTATTTATCGACGTTAACTGCACCAATTTACTTAATTACCGCAAAACTACTTTAAATCGTTTATGTAGAAATGCTGTTATTTAAAAATGTTTTGGAATTTTTTTTTTTTTTAATGTAAAAACATTTGTTTATTTTCTCGACGTTTGTCACGTTTTGTCTATACTAAACGCTTAAAAAACATTATAACTTAAATTTAAAAAAGATTATAAAATATGCTAATATTTGATTTTTTTTTTCTTAAATATGTAATTTAAAGTTTTTCAAATAATTATTTTTTTTTTTTAAAAAGTCAGCGAGTAATAAACTGGAAATTTTAATATTGTACGATTAAAAACTGTGCAATAGCTAATATTTTTACAAGCGATTTTATATAATATTTATTTATTTATATTTATTTTCATAAAGCGGTTGATAAGCACAATCACTCGTATTAATAAAAAACTTAAACGAACGTTTTGAATAGATTTTTAATGTTAACAAGGAATTTTATTTCTAGTAAAATAAAATAAAATGTTAGAATAAAAATCTTATAGGTATAAAAGAAATATTTTCAGCGAAAAAATTATTCTTAAAAATTATTATTAAAAATTATTCGAAAAACTATTGACGTTTTATTTTTCAGCAGCTGTTCTTGAGCACGCTTCGTTGAGTTTCGGTAACTTTTAACTTAAATATTAATCCTTTTTTTTTTTTTTATTTGAGCTCACCAATTTTAAAATGTTTCCTCGAAATTACTCTTAAATACTTAAAATGCAGTTAATAAATATTTTTAAATCTATGGAATAATTTTAAAACCTAACAAACCCCCGTAAAATAATTATTTAAGTTGAAAATCTAAAACTAAAAGAAAGTATTTTTGTTCAATTTTATCGACAACTTTGCTATTGCTGAATAGTTTTATTAAAATGTTAGCTTAAAAGATTTAAACTTTTTTTTTAATCTGAATTTTTTCTACTTGTAAATAATGAGCATATTTAATTTTTTTTAATTCAAACTTTTATTTCAACTGTGTGCGGTTTTTAAAATACTTTATTAAATGTTAAAATAATCGTAAATTACTTCATTAAAATTCCGCTCAAAAATATCTTTAAATATACTCAAACAATAAATTTTTTGCTCGACGCAAATAGCCCTAGCTACACGCAAAATCGCTCTTGGACGACGTAAAATTCACATTGCCCAACGCTTTATCGCAAGGCCTGATATATACATACACATACATTTTTACTTTTAAATAAGCCAAACTTTTAAGTTTAGGCTAATTTAAAAGTAAAGTCAGCTGTTCACAACAACATAACCTCAAAGTGTAAAAACCCCTGCTATTGGAATATGTTTGTATTTTGTGCTGCCAGTATTGAAGTGAATTTCTGTTATATAGAATAGTTACTTGAATTCCGTTAGTTTTTGCTAATTAATAAGTTAATTAATATTTTTGTGCTTTAAATTCAACCATAAAATAAGAGAAGAAAAAAAGATATTCAATTTCGTTAAAAGATAAACTATCATTTTAAAGGACAATGAAAATGGTTAAATAACAAAGGACATTTGCAACAAACATAAAGTTGCTAAATCTACAATAAGTAGAGTAAAAGAAAATTAGAAAAATTTAGAAGAATATGAATTCAAAACATATGTGAATAAGACTAAGATTAAGTGAATGAAGAAAATAAAATATAGTGAAATCAACAATACAGTGTTTACTTGGTTCTTGGAGCGGCGACAATTAACTGATTTAGTTCCAAATGAAATGATAAAATTAAAAGCACTCAAAGTAATTAGATTAAATAATGGACCTGAAGCATTTGTAGCAAGTGATGGATGGTTAACCAATTTTAAAAAACTCCACGGTATACTTAGGGTTCAGCAAGTTACTTACCGGTAACCAGTAATCTACTGGTATCTTAATTCTAGTTACTGGTTACTTACAAGCGAATCAATGCAAGTGCATTTAAATATTAAAATATCTATTTAAGTGAATGTTCTTAAATCAGATGTTTTTATATAATATATCTTTATTACATTTATTATAAATGATTTATTATAAACATTTATAAATAATTTATATCAAAAGTAAGTGTTTTAGTTTAGAGTATTTTTAATGTAAGATTGTTATATTTTTACTCAACAACTGAATGTATTAAAAAAATATTGCTTAAGATTTCGAGGTACATTAAATATAAGTTTAGTTTAAAGCACCTCAAAAAAGTAATTTAACATTTTTATATATGCATTTAGTTGTTAAGTAAAAATATAACAATTAAAAGTTAAAGTTTAATATTAAGTCTTTTAGAATAAGTTTTATATAACAACAAAAGTGTTAAAGTGTTTGTTATTGTTTAAATAAATAACATTATCACGTTGCTATTGAATTAATATTAGTTCACTGAGTTCAAAAGTCATGTTTTACTCTTATTTAACATTGATTTAGATGAAAGCTAAAATATGTATTGAAAGATGTCTAAAAAGCAGGAATATTTTCGCTAAAAGATAAAAATGCATTCTCTGTGGCATGGTCATCTGATAAATTACACAGCCATAAAATAGCTAATTGTTCTGATATATCTGATGAATAAAAATAGATTTTTTTTTAACAGACCTGTAAATAATAAAGTTGGTATAAGTAAACAACATAGTGGTGTTAATTTGATAAGTAAACAAAAATTTAACAAAAATGCTACCATAATAAATTGGATGGACACTTCTAAACAAATCTGACCAATTGCAATATGATGAGTTATTGTCAAATTTTGTTTTCAAACTGGAATTCCATTTAATATTATAACCTCTTCAGCTTTTAAAAACTTTATACGTGCTTTAAGACCGGCTTATCTAAACCATAATGTTATCAGAAAAAATTATTAGAACTACTCTTCTGAGGAACCAGTATGAAAAGTAATACTGGCTTAAAAATAATAAGTAAAAGTCCTTATTTTTCAATTTCAAGTGATGGTTGGTTAAATATACGAAATGATCACCTTGTAAACTATGTTATCACAATTCCTGGAAAACAGCCTTTTTTTATTTAAATCTGTAAACACTATTATTTTTTCTCAAATAGGAAAAACTATTGCTGAAGGTATTTTAAAGATTGTAGAAAAATTAGGAAGTGATAAATGTGTTTCAATTATAACTGATAACACAAGTTCAATGAGAAGTGCATGGAATATTATTGAATATAAGTTTCCTAAAATTTTTGCTTATGGATGTGCTGCTCATATTATTAATCTACTCATAAAAGAAATAATATCTTTGGATTATTTTAGAGAAACAATGACATCTGCTTTACAAATTGTCTTATTTATAAAAAGAATACAATTGCTTTCATATAGATTTAATAAATTAAAAAAACAGTATAGAATTCAAAATACCTTAGTGATTCCTGTTGACACCTGTTGGTATACTCATTATAATTGTTTATCAAAATTAATAAATGCTAAATTTTTTATTGAACTCTTAATTGAGGATCACATTATGTCAAAAAATCAGAGGAAAAAAAGTTCTAAATAATATAATTGGAAAGAAGTTTCTAAGTAATATAATTGGAAAATACGAAGTGATAATTAAGATTTAGCAAACATTTACAATAATTTAAAAAGACTCCTCTATCATTTTGAAAAACATGATTTAGATTCAGGAATAATTGTCAAGTTATTATATGAAAGGTGGACCTTTATCCATACAGAATCTATGGGATTTGCTTTTGTTTTATTACTAATATATATTAGTGATGACATTATTGGTTCAGATAAATTAGACACTTAAAAACAGTTAAAAAATAAATTGCAATCAGGTTATTCACAGTTCCATCATCATCTGCTTTTAGTCAAAGAGTTTGGAGTACATATAATTTCATTCATGGAAAGAGAAGAAAAAATTAAATGAAAATGTGGAAAAGTTAGCTTTTTTTTAACATCAATTCATCTTTATTAGACAAGGAAGATAAACAAAATTTGAATAATGTTGTTTGTTTAGTGGTGTAGGCATGGAATGAAATTCCCATCTCAGTTACACAAAATTTATTTAGACTTTTTTCATCAAGTGATGAAATTCAATACATTTCTTCCAATCACTTTTCATAAGAAGACGATATTCCCTTGGAAGATTGTATAATTTGATATTTAATGATTGTAGTTTAGCAGATACTGAAATTATGGAGTGGGCAAGTGAAACAAGCAAGGCAAATCATCCATTTAACCTTGAAGATAATCCTAAATAGAAAGTGAAACTACTCTTGTTAAAGAAATGAAAAAATGTCGGATGACTCCAATAAAAACATCAATGATGTTATAAATTCTTTTAATTTAGTGATAAAATGGGCAAAAGAAAATGATTTGTCTTGCAAGAGGTTTTTTTGTTACTAAAATTAAGAGAAAAATTTCATAAACAAAAAATATGTAATTGTTTTTTGTTTATTATGCCAATTAGTGTTTTATTTTTTTTAGTTTTGTTTGTTTTGCCAACTAGTACAAAAGGTTTATTAAAATTTGATTGTTTAATTGTTTTTTTTAAATATAATTAATAACTACGCTGCAAAATAAAATTGAATTTGTTTATTCTACACAGTTTAGTTAGTAAAAGAAATAAGTAAAAATATTTTTCAGGCATACAGTATTTTATACTAGTTTTTCTCTATAAGCAACTTTTTCCAATAAGAAACATTTTTATTGAAATTGGTTCAAATGAATTGCTTATATACAAAATTCACTCTATTAAGTAATACTACTTTTACAAGTTTAAATGTATAAAATATTTTCTAACTTTAGATATATCAGTTATTGGAAAGAAAAATTTTCTACTGTTAAAGATTTAAAAGAGGTTTGTGTTGTTGTTAAATCAAACAGCTCACCAGAGGATAAAGGTTTGATTCATTATTTTTTTTAAATGATTTCAATAATCTATGAATTAGCTTCTTTAGAGCCATTTCAATTTTTTTTTAGCTCCATCAGAATATTTTTATATGCTGACAAATTTTATTCCTGAAGATGAAGCAATACGAGATGAGCTCACATTAGAGAAGTTGGTAATAAAGTTGTAAATAATTTCAGAATCAGAGTGAACTCTGATTCTAAATATATATAATATCATTTTTATTTTTTACTTGAAATCTGAAATTTTATTAAAAGTTTGGAATTCTTATATAACCAAATTTTATTAAATATAACCAAATTTAGTATATATATATATATATATATATATATATATATATATATATATATATATATATATATATATATATATATATATATATATATATATATATATATATATATATATATATATATATATATATATATATATATATATATATTAGTGATGTACCAATATCACATTTTTGGCTGATGCTGATGTCGATGGATAGGAAAAGGCTGATACCAATGCTGATACCAATGAATTAACTAATTATTAAACAGAGTTGGACCCAGTTTATCTGCTAAACTTGAGCCTCTTTCCCATCGTCGTAAAGTTGTATCTCTTTTTCTTTTCTACAAATACTATCATGGATGCTGCTCAAAGGAGCTTTCATGTCTAGTACAACCAATCCATCAACCAAAACTTATTCTCGCTTGACTCATCATTCATCAAAGTCTCATTCTTTTACTGTATCTGTCTCTTTATGCATTGAAAACTTGTATTTGTCTAGCTTATTTCCCAGCACTTTAACTTTTTGTAACTCTGTCCCATTTTCATATTTTCCTGACTAATACAACCTTCAACTTTTTAACTCTTCTGTCAACCGTTTCCTTGCTCAATAACTTTACTCTTTTTTTCTAGCAACTCCCAACTTGATAGTGGTTGCTTGCAACCTTGTTGGGAGTAAAAAAGAATTTTAAAAATATAGATAATAAAGCTTAAATAGGTTACTTTTAAAGCTTTTGCCTGTAAACATAAAAGTCAAAATAAAGATTCATCCAAAAAATTCTAAGTGATTCTAAGTATTCTAAATTCTAAATTCTAAGCATAAAATTTAGTTTATTTATTAATTATTATAATAATGCACAATAAATATATTAAACGCCATTGGTTGGAAAATCAGTAAAAGAGGCTGATACCGATTCCGATTGTACAAAAAGTGGTTGATTAAGCCGATACCGATTAATCGGTACATCACATATATATATATATATATATATATATATATATATATATATATATATATATATATATATATATATATATATACATGCATACATACATACATACATACATACATACATACATACATACATACATACATACATACATACATACTTACATACATACTTACATACATACTTACATACATACAGGACCTATTCTAGAGAAAAAATTTGGACCGTGGTACCCCTTCGTTTTGGTGGACTTTTGCGAAAAATCAGTGGGTTTTTTTCGCGAAAAAAATAATATTTGCCGTAGAAACGTAAAAAAATATAAACAAAACAAAAAAAGAAAAAAGGTCCTCAAATTTGGGCGGCGCCCAAATACAGTCAGCATTGTCGAAAACGTTCTAGCCCTTGATATATATATATATATATATATATATATATATATATATATATATATATATATATATATATATATATATATATATATATATATATATATATATATATATATATATATATATATATATATATATATATATATATATATATATATATATATATATATATATAGGTATATATATATATTTTTTAATTTTTTTAAACATCTTTGCTTCCAACAAGGCTGCAAGCAACTACTAATTAGTGTTGGAAGTTACTGGAAGAGAAAAGATGAAGATTGTAGAGCAAGATAACGATTGACAGACGACTTAAAAGATTGCAAATTATATGAATCAGGAAAGCAAGATGAAGGAAGCGAATTCCAAAGAACTGATGTTCGAGGAAAAAAACTAGACAAATAAGAGTTTTTGGAGCACTTAGGAATAGTAACAAAAAAAGGATGAGACTTGATTGAATGACGAGTAACTCAAGAATGAATTTTAGTAGATGGCACAAGAGACGCTAGCTCTTTAGAGCAGTGTCCATTATAGAATATTTGTAGAAAAGAGAAAGAGAAGCAACATTACGACGATGTGACAGAGGTTGAAGGTTGGCTGCAAGAGCAGGTCCAACTATGTTTACAATGCGTTTTTGCACCTTGTCTAAAAGAGAAAGGGCATCATTAGAAGACCCGCCCTAGATATGGCAACAGTATTCCATACAAGGCCGGATTTGAGATTTATAAAGATAGAGAATAGAATCCAGAGTAAGAAAGTAACAAGCTCGATAAAGAGAAGCAACTTTAGCAGATAATTTTGCAACAGATTTGATATAAGGTTTCCAAGAAAGATCATAAGTAAGAGTTAATCCTAGAAGATGAGGGGTAGGAGACTCATCGAGTACATTACCGTTCATAAATATAGGAAGGTCTAAATTATTGCGATAATGATTGGCTGAAAAAAATTAAGTTTTATCTGAATTAAAGTTCACCAGCCACTGTGAGCCCCATGCTGTAGCAGAAGTGAGATCCTTTTCAAGCTCAGATGCCCCTTGCAAGCAATCAGAGGGAGTTGGCTTTTTATCCTGACAAGAATAAATGGTAGTATCATCAGCGAACAATGCCACCTTAGATGTGAGAATATCTGGAAGATCGTTAATGTAAATTAAAAAGAGTATAGGGCCAAGGATTGAACTTTGTGGAACCCCTAAGGTTACAGAATAAGAAGAAGAGTGCTGTCCATCAAGGACAACATTTATACTATGATTGGAAAGGAAGGATTCAATAATTTTAAAGATGTTTCCAGATACACCGTAAGAAGAAAGCTTATGGAGAAGACCAGCATGCCAAACTTTATCAAACGCTTTAGAAATGTCAAGAGCGATGGCCTTAACCTCTCCACCTTTATCTAATGCGCGATAAAACCTATCGGTTATTACTGATAGCAAATCAGCTGTAGAACGAGAAGATCAAAATCCATATTGATGATCAGAAAGTAGGTCATGTGATTCGAGATGAGAGATTAGGAGTTTGTTAATTAAAGATTTATATATATACAAATATATATGTATATATATATCACCCCATTTTTGACAGCATTGATTGTATTTAGGTGAGTTTTAGGTCCTTATTTCGTAAAAAATTGTCTATATTCGGCATGTTTCTTGTTTTTTAGGTGCTTATTTTGTAAAAAAATGTCTTTATTTCTATGTTTCTGAATATATCTTAATGGCTGATGCTGCCATAAGTGGTACCACCGCCCAAATTATTTTCCTATATTAGACCCTATATATATATATATATATATATATATGTATATATATATATATATATATATATATATATATATATATATATATATATATATATATTTGTTGTTGTTATTGTTGTTTTTTTTCATTCTGATTCACTCCCAACATGACTACAAGCAACCGGTCAAATATCAACCCCGGCCATTTATACATAAATAAACATATATGCATTCTAAAGTATATTTTTTCAATTTAAAATTCATGTTATATTTTTATATATATGCATATATAAACATCATTATGATCATCATAATCATCATTACCATCATTATGATCATGATCATTATCTGATCATCTTCTCTTTCGGCAAATACCACACTATATAAACACTAAAGTTTATATAAATATGTAAGGATATTGTATGCCAGCATCTAAATAAATAGTAAACATGTATGTTTATATCCATAATATGTATGCATAAAGCGCATCTAGGAAGCTTTTTTTGCAATAAAAGTTTAAGAGCTTTTATTCCTTCTCTTTGGTTTTAAATCAAGCCTCATTCTACTCCACGTTTTTTACCATCTTTATTAAACTTTTATTATCATAATATAGTTTTATTGTTGCTTTATTAAACTTTAATCTTTTTTTTCATCTTTTTTACAAGAACATTTCTCTTAAGAACAAATGTCTTTTTATTATTACAAGAAGCCAATGTAAAAAAGTCCTGTCTGGTGTAAAGCTCTGTTATTCTCATTTTACTAAATCTTGTATCTTATCTCAGATGTTAGGTACCAGAGACTTTTGGTTAGTCTTCAACAATGTCATTAACTAAAGTAAGTCTAACATTTAATCTCTAGTTCATGAGTTTGATCTTTTTACTTCTCCCCAGAATAAAGCAGAGATATTTGCAAAGAAATCTTACTCTAATTTGACTCTTGAATATAATGGCCATACTCTTAATGACAGTTAAACAGATTAACCCATTGTGAAAAATTGAAATCATTCTGGCTTTAAATTCTTAAGTTTTTCTGGCTTTAAATTCTTAAAATTCCCAATTAAACGCTTTTACAGTTTGTGCTCCAGAATAGGTTTTCATCAGTCTTTTTTTTTTTTTAAACTTTTAAAAAGTGCTAAATAAATGGTTCCATATTTTCAAAAACTCTAAGAATTACTTTGACCTCTCTACTACTATCACCTTTCTACCCTATGAATAGTCTTCACTCTGTTGTTAGTTCTTTTATATAAAGGTCTTGAGATTAATTCATAAATTTCTAGCATTCTATTATTAAAGTTATTCTTGAAGGCCTACACTCTTCTTTGTTTCAAGTAACTTTAAGGTTACCACAAGGTTCTATTTGCTCCTGTATTGTTTCTTATCTATAATATTGATCTTTATGAAAATTCTACATCTAAAGTGGCTCTATTTTTTATAACTTAGAACAAGCAGCCAGTTTTTAATCTGACCTCTCCTTTGTAACAGCCTAAGACTTACAATGGCTTATGGGTTTAAATTCTGGACTTAAAATTCATAATTTTTGTTATAAAACATAATTCATTTATTTACTGCAAAAAATATTGCAATAATGTTGGCATTCCTATATTGATGAATAACAACCCTTTTACTCTCAGACAATACACATTGTAAATGTAATTAGACCTGCTTTATTTGTCAAGCTTAAGCCTCACTTCCATTGTTGTAAGGTTGCGTTTCTTTCTCTTTTTTCTACTAACACTATCATGGTGAATGCTCAAATGAGCTATCTCTATTATGGTAAACCAAAACTCATTCTTATTTGGCTTCTTATTATATCAACAAGTTGCATCCTTTTACTGTATCTATCCCTTCATGCTATAAAAACTTTTATTAATCCAGTTTTTTTCCTTATACATCAAAAAAACCTTATAATTCTTACTTATCTTTATGTTTTTCTTTTTTATACAACCTGCAATGTTTTAAGTCTTCAGTTAACCGTTTCCTAGTATTTTAACTTATTCTCTATTTAAAGTAGCACATTACTTAATAGCAGTTGCTTGCAATCTTAATCACCACAATTAAGTTGGGAGTTACAAGAAAAAAATAATAGAGTTATAGATCAAGGAAACAGTTGACAGAAGGCTTTAAAAGCTAAAGGTTGTATGAATCAGGAAAACATGAAGATAGGAGAGAACTCCATAGGGTTAATGTGCAGGGGAAAAAACTAGATGAATTTGCATGCTCTAAAAACTAGAACGTTTTTAGAGCATGCAGGGAGAAATAAAGCAAAAGAATGAGACTTAGCTGAATAACAAGTCAAACAAAAATGAGTTTTAGTTGATGGAACTAGACATGATAACTCCTTTGAGCAGCGACCTTGATAGTATTGGTAGAAAAGAGAAAGAGATGCAACTTTATGACAATTAGGGATTATCTTTTTCCGGATATTCAAAATTTTATTCCAGATATTTTTCTTAACTTTTAGTTTTTCCGGATATTCAAACATTTTCCATACATACAAGTTTAGGTTTATATTTTTGTAATATATTTGTTTTTTAAGGTTTTTCACTCATCACTTATACAAAAATTAGAAATGGTTTGGAAAAATAATTTGAAACAACCCAGCTAAAAGCAAATTTAAGAGGAAAATATATTCTGGATATTTTACCCAAACATATTTCCGGATTTTAAAAATATGACCTGAATGATCTATGGACAATCGGAAAGAGGCTCAAGTTTAGCAGATAGATCAGGTCCAACTACGTTTACAATGCGTTTTTGGACCTTGTCTAGAAGAGAGAAAAAGCATCATTAGAAGAACCAGCTCAAATATGACAACAGTATTCCATGCAGGGATGAATAAGAGATTTGTAGAGCACTGACTTTGTTTTTATAAAGGCTATAATTGACTATGTTGGGTAGCGTTTTTAATGTTTTTCACACCGATTGGTACTTGAGATTGGTAAATGTGTTAATGGCTACCAATTTTCATGTCGTTTTCTAAAACAAAAGTCATCAATGTGCCCACTAAAGTTTGACCAGTATGCCCAAAAAGTTTCTGGATTCGCTATAGAGGTAGATAATGGAATCAGGAGAGAGAAAATGGTGAGCACATTAAAGAGAAGCAACCTTACTCGGTGAAAGGGTTGCCATTCATTAATATAGGAATGTCGACAGTACTGTGATAGTTGTTTGCCATAAAAAACTGAGTTTTATTGTATCAAGTTAAGATACAAAGTCTCTTGTTCGTTTAAGAGTGTATATATGTGTGTATATATATAAATACATATATATATATATATATATATATATATATATATATATATATATATATATATATATATATATATACATATATACATATATACATATATACATATATATATATATATATATATATATATATATATATATATATATATATATATATATATATATATATATATATATATATACTTTTTTTTTTTAATTTTTTTTGTTGTTTTTATTTTAATCACTTTATCTAGAGTTTAAATAAACGTTTGTTTTGCTATTTTTCTTTTAACTATTTCATTTAGAATTTATTCAAAGCATTCTTTTTGCTGTTTTTATTTCAATTTAAATAGCAAATAAAGATGAATTTTCAAAATTGCTCACACCAATCTTACAATGACCATTTGGCCTGCGCTTTTTCATGTGCTGGCATTAAATTTTAAACAGAGAAGACTTTTATTTAGAATTGCTTTTTTTATTAATTCTAATTATCCAGTAACTAAAGTGGTTAAAAAATAGTTTAACTTTTTCTTGTAATTCATAAACAAAAATTAAATAGTATCTGCTAGCTTTTTTTGAATTTTCGCAGTTAAAAAAATTCCAGATTATAAATTCAAAAAATTCCAAGATTATAAATTCAAAAAATTTGTTTAAAAACAATTTTTTTTTTTTCAATAGTCCAAGAGGACCATCATTTTTGAGTCTAAAGATCTGACACATCAATAAAACTTTGGATCTAGTGTTGTTATTTATAAAAAAAAAAAGTTAAATTAAAGTATTAAAAGGTTTATAAATTGCTTTGAAAATGTATGTGTTTGAAAACATGTGTGTGAAAATACATGTGTTTGCATTTGGATTTGTATCAAGATGTTAAAGTTTTATTGTGAATTATTTTTGAATGGAGAACACACAAATCTTTTGAACATACCAAATTTGATTATATATAATAGGGTGAAGTGAAATTTTATATTTTATGAAATAAAATTATGTAAAAATTTCAAAAATAACATTCATCAATCGATTTTATGTAAAAAAACATAAAATTATTTAAAAAAAAACTTTTAAAAATCACCATAGCATGAAAAACTTATCATTAAATACTATTTTATTATTCCGTTTGATTTTTGTTAACATTTTTAAATCAATAAAGTTAATCATTGAAAAATTATGCAATTTTTTTTATTTTGTTTAAATTTTTAGTTACCACATGCTATATATGACCTCTCTCCACATGCTATATATGACCTCTCTCCATATGCTATATATGACCTCTCTCCACATGCTATATATGACCTCTCTTAACAGTTTCTAGATTGATGAATAAACTTTATAAAACCAAATAGTATTATAGTATGAATATTTATCATAATTTATCTAGGTGCATAGTTACATGAAGTTCTTATCTTTTCAAATGAAATATATATAAAAACTAAAAACTTGATAATGAATCAATTAAAATCGTGTTTCCATCAAACATACACTGTATGAATTTTCTTACTATCTTCAATTAAAGAGTTTTTCTTTAATTGAGGGTAGTATTTTTGATAATTCAGTATTATGATTAATAGAAGTTATGATTTAATATTATGATCTGATGAAACTTTTAGACAACGCGCAAATTTTCTATTTGTTTTATTTTTGTTAAATTAGGAGAATGTTCTTGAAGAGCAGCAATTAGAAAGAAATGATTCATCTTTCAATAAAACATGTTTGTTTTGTAAAGAGAGTTTCCAGGGAAACAGGTTGCAACTATAAAATAAAAGCAGTATAACAATATATCTTGTAAACTGTAAAAATTTAATATCTTTTTCCACAATTTTTTTTTTTATTTACCATTATTTTTACTTGCAGAGCAAAGATTTTCAGGCATATGGCTAAAGAGCACAGCTTTAATGTGGGGAACTCGGACAACATTGGTACTTTTTTAATTTATAAAGTTTTTATTTAGTTGTTTCTAGTATATTGATGATAAATTTGTTGATCAAATAATTTTATTTTTAACTCCAGTGCATGCATCTGAGTTTATTGATCTCATAAAAAGCAAGTTGGATAGGTACAATTATTTATCTAATTTTTTTATTTTTTTTATTTTTTATTTTTTGTGTACAAATTTTTTACATTAATGATTTTGTGCTCAGTGTTTATTAAAAATTTAATTACATTTATTATTATAGGGTAGGGTAGGGTAATTAGGGTCTAAGGGATAATGTGGGTCTAGTCAATTGTTTTTCAGAAGAAAGATTTTAGAAGAATGTTTGTTAGAAGAAAGGTTTTAGGTAAAAGTTTTTTTCTGTATGTTATAGGTGGTTAAAACAGCTCTCTAAACTTTAATTATCAGTTTTCAAGACAAATTCTTAAGCAGGTCTTGTGATGAGGCAGGAACAATTGCTCTGCAGACATGGAACACGCCCATAAACAACCTTCCAGACGCAACAAATAGCGCTCACTAGTTTTGTTAAGAGAGTAAAAAATCTCGCTTGTCTGAAGAACTTGCGAGGGAGAAAATTTTTAAGTTGATGTTATAGAAAATATTTTTAGTAAATTTTTTTGCTCAAGTCAAAATATGTTTAAACAGTAGAACATAAAAATCCATGTAATAAAATATCAAAACTTCAATGAAATGCAATACTTTAATGAAAACTTAAATGTTAAAAAATTAAATATCTAGCGTGATATTTATATCTAATATAATGTGTAATACTTATAAATATCTTATAAATAAATGTCTAGCGTGAAAAGTTTATCAAACTAAAACTTCACTTAAAGCTTGAATTTTGTACATGTTCAATCTCATTCTATTAATTAATGACTATTATATTAAAAATACAAAAACATCAAAATGTTGGAATATCAAATATTTTTTGTCAAATATAAGTTAATAAACTAATGTATTTTCACTGGTATCTTCCAATTGGTTTTCACTTCCAATCGGTTAAGCTTTAAAGTCTTTATTAAAAAAGTTTATTATAACAAATGTCGTCATAATCAAGTATGTTAGTTCAACTCCAATAGGAAACAAAGTTGTGTAGTCAACTTTTAGTAAATAGCGATATTTCATTGTTTTTATTTAATATCAAAGCTGCAGTATCATATTTTTTCCGGTAGATAGACAAATGCATTAACTAAAAAACCAAAGCTTTTTCGTCTGATTTCCTGGACTTCACATGAAAAAAAATTCAAACAAAAAATTGCCCACCCTTTTCCTTGTACGCACTGGTATACTTTTGAGTGAGCCCCTCCCCATATTTGCATACATAATTTATGGATGGTCCCATGGCAACCAATTTCCAACTCTGAATATCGGTCTCAAAGACTTGATGCCGAGCACGCATAATCGTGCTCATTAATAACGTTTTTCAATATTACGAGTGCGAATTATCGCACTGGGTGATTTTATTCATTTCATGCACTGCTTAAGTATATATTTTTTTCAAAATGACATATTTATTTAAAGAGAGAATTTTTATTGAAAACCTTAAACTTCAGAGAAAGGGTTTAAAAACAGGGTCTATTTCATAGAAAATTTTTTATCTGGAGAAAAATAATTGAACCAGATAATTAGGTTCAGTTAGTTTTAAGATGGAATGATGCATAGTTTTTTTGAAATAAGCAACATTTTTGTTTGAAGTTTTGTGTGAAGGGTGTAAATGTTGATGTGTTTTGTGCCATTAAGCAACTAATGCTTATACACACAATAATTACTTTTAAAACGAAAATTAGTATATATTAGAAGTCTGACTATGTTTCTATATTCAATAGTATTGCTATATATATTTTTTGCCAGAAATAGGTAAAAATAGGCTTAGATTATCCCCACTCTACCCTAATTAAATAATTATTTAATTATGAATTAGTTAATGATGGATCATTAGTTATAATAATTTGTTAATTAATTAGTTAATTGGTTATCTTCCTTTAATTCATAAAGACTCCAATAGTCACATACTTGGCCTGGGCATTTATATTCGTAAGAATTCACCCATTTGTTGGAAAACTAGGTTTGAATCCACAGATTATTCTTTTATGTGCTTTTGTTTAGCACTACTTCAGTCTATCGCCTTTCTCTTTGTTCTATATGGCTCTCCTTCATCTCAAGACTGCACTCTTTTTGATGTTATTTCTAATCAAATTGACCAAGCCCTCTCTCTTTATATATCAGCTGATAGTGTTGTTGTTGGTGACTTAAATGCTTATCACAATTAATAACTTGGCTCTAGTGTCAGTGACTCTGCTAGCATTAAGGCCCAAAAGTTTTGCCTTTCTCAATCTCTAATTCAAATAGTGAATTTTCCAACTCGTTTTCCAAATCATTTACCTTCTCTACTCAACTTATGTCTTGTTTATGATCCTAGTTAGTGCTCAGTTTCTCTACATTTAATCTTAGGTGCTTCTGATCACGGTTTGATCTCTCTAAAACTATCATCCCATTTTTCTTCATCATCAGAATCCTCCTATCATCGTACCTCTTACAACTACCTTAAAACTGACTGGGACTCTTTTCGTGATTTTCTTTGCGATGGCTCTTGGGTAGAAATCTTTTGTCTTCCTGCTGATAAATGTGCTTCTTACATAACTTCCTGGATTCAGGCTGGCATGAAATCTTTTATATACCAACCTGAAAATAAGATTTTAAGATCAATTTCCAATAAAAACCATTACTTCCATATCTATCAGCAAAACAATTCTCCATAAAACAGGCGTTTGTTTACTATTGCTAGAAAGGTTTTGTCTTACACCAAAGCCTGCTATTCTCAGGTCATGAAATCTCGTAATTCATCACAAAAATTAGGCTCTCGTGATTTCTGGAGAATTTTTAACAGTATCAATAATAAGGGCAAATCTGTTATTCTACCTCTCTTGTATGGCTTAGATTTTGTCACCTCACCTAATTACAAAACTGAATTGTTTGCTAAGAACTTCTCATCAATATCATTTCTTGGTTCCACTAGTTGGGTTCTACCTGATATTGCCGACAAACAGTTTGATCCATTGCTTGACATTTGTATCACTCCAGCTTCTGTAACTAAAGTGATTTCCTGCTTAGACTATTCTACAGCTTGTGGTCCAGACAACATACCTGTTGCTGTCTTGCAGAAATGTTATCTGTCGTCTATACTTTTAAAACTATTTAACAAATAGTTTTAAGTATAGAGTCTTGTTTTCCAGCCTGCTGGGTACAAAGGATCCAAAATCAAGAAAAAACAAAACAAACAAAAAAGTCGAGAGAAATCAAGAAAAAAACTCTGTCAGAGTCGAGAAAAAATTTGAGTTTCGATAGTATTTTGTTATAAATGAAAAAAATAAATTATCTATTTGATAATTAAACATTGTTCTTGTATTTTTGTATCTTTCTAATATTGTATTTTTTTTAATTTTAAATATTTCGATTTATAATTCATAATAAAGTTTTTAAAAATTTATATTTTTATATTTTTTAGTACTTAAATATTTTTTTTATCACAATTTTTTAACGAACAAGTTTTATCTAATAATTAGCTTTCTAACCGGCATCGGTAAGAAAGAAGGCGTGAACTTTCAGTTAAATGCCCTTTCACTTTGCTTAAATTTAAAAAAAAAGTATTTGTTCTGAAGATCTTTTTAAATAATATTTTAAAAAGATCAAAACATCTATCATTTCATCAGAAAGCAAACTACAAAGCTTTGGGACAAATCTGGAAGACAAGGAGAAAACTCTTTTTGCTTCCGAGGAAGTTGCTTGAATTCTGTGGATGGCTAGTTCAAATTTCAAAACTATTTCTAATATCACACCAGTTACTTCATATTCTTTCAACTGATTGGTGAAGGTCGTGACTTTTTTTGGCTTTTTAGCTGCTGATTGATTTTGATTTAGAACTTCTTGAATTTTGGCAAAAAAAATGATGTCCATTATGATGGTTCTTCTTGTTTGCTTTATGCGTGATCATCTGATTTTGATTTGAGACTATTTTCTTTTGTTGCAAATAGTTAATCAAATAGCAGCATAAACTTGAATATCTTTTTTGGAAGTGTAAAAAAATGTGGTTTTCATTTTAAAAAAAATCGAGATTGTGCAAATAACGACTCAATGATACCAATATAACGTTTTTACAATCTTCATATCTGGAGATTAACGCCTATACATAATTAAAACTGATGTCAGTTTCTACAACCTTCAATTTCCTTACTAATGATTCCATAATAATGTCTCACTCCAAAATTGTTGTATCTGGTTTTTTCAAGCGAACTGCAGCGTCAGCAATGACCAACAAGTCAGATAGCGACTTTAAGAAATCCAAGTCAATTTCATCTAGCATGTTTGAGCAGTTTAGCTCTTCGAGTGTTATTTTTACAACTTCTAAGCAATCCAAAAATCTTTTAATCATCTGAAAAACACTGTTCCATCTAGTTTTGTTGTCGAGCAACAATCCTTTGTCATGTGAAGATCATCTTTGTCATGCGAAGATCATCTTTGTCATGCGAAGATCATCTTTGTCATGCGAAGATCATCTTTGTCATGCATATATTTCATGTATTTTTCTTTTAAGAACTTCATATCGAAACAATGAATATTTCAAAAACTTAATTAGTATTCAAAGTTTCTGTAAATTTTTTTCAATATTTTTTTCATACTCTATCATTCTCCGAATATTCAATAAGAAACTTTCCTTCAGTCTCTCCATCAGTTTCTGTTGCTGTTTCAATATCCGAATCAGTTTCTTTATTCACAATTTCGCGACAATCTATTTTAGCATATATCAAATCACAATGAATGAATGATTTTGGAAGATCTGATGTGGAAACTTAAATATGATACCCAATTTCACCATCCAACTACTGCCATCCGTAGTTTTACCTGCAATATATTCACTATCTATACCAAATTCTTTTAATTTTTCCATTATCAAAATGTTTAATGTTTCAGCAGAACTAGGAGATGGCAATCTCACCATTCCTAAACAATTCATTTGGTCGTGATAAACATTTAAATTGTAGTATCTTCTACCTCTATTGCTACACCATTCGTCACCTGTTAGTCCAATTTTTTCCTCTTTTGCTTTCAATGCAGCCAACTCAATGATCATTAAATATTTAGTTTCAGCATAAATCATCCTAATTTTTTCTGAAATTGTGGACGCTGACTTATAGGCAAACTATACCCATAATTTTCAAAAAGCATTCTTAGTGTTTCAGATTGAGTTATGGACCTAATTGAATATCCATCAAGAGCTATCAACTTGGCAAGAAGATAGTTTAACAACATCTTAGTCAAAACTGGTCTGGAACTGAATGGTTTCAAATCTATTTTCTCGCAACTTTTGACATGTCCAATTAGGCTGTTTGTGCTGCTTCCTGGACAAGCGATTCTTTTATAACATTTTTTGCAATCTCCATATTTCTTATCATTTACCACAATTTTATCAAAGTAATTACACGCTCCCATTTTATTTCTATGAAAGAAAAATTACATATTTGTTTCTAATTTTATTTTAATTGTGAAAAGTTATCACATTTTAAGTAATTAAGTTATTTATTCTGATAGGTAAGTATAATTAAACATTAATTATTATTACTTGTTATCACGGATAACATTTTATTGCACAATTTTGCCACAATGCACAGTGGGCCTGATATTAGACTTAAGGTGGACAAAATTATTTTGATCATACAATATACGACACTATTTGTATAAAATGAAAGTATTATATGTTTAGAACTTACCTCATTATTTAATGACCTGTCTTTGTTTATATTATAAATAATGATTTTCACTAAATTTTTTTGTAAAAGTAAACTATTGAATAGTTAAAATATGTAAACTAATATTACATACGCATAATATTTTAAAAGTTACTGTTTACTATATCTTTGCTTAAAAATTAAAAAGTTCTTGCTTTTTATTATGCATTGCATTTTATTATACTGCAATTGATTTTTATGGATTTAAAAAAATACTAATACTAAAAAGATAGTTATACACAAAAGAGTTTTTGAAATAGTACAATGGAAAAGTATGAGTATGTTTTATTATATAGTTTTAAATAGAATAAACTTTTTTTGAGGTTTTTTCTTGGCCCACTGTGCATTACTGATTGCTTTGCGATGGATATTAGTGTCATTATTAAATAAAGAGAACACTTACATTTAAAAACAATTTTTAAAATTACAATTTACAATTATAAAAACCACGTAGAATCAAAATAAGAATTCAATTATTTTATGAGTAAAAAATTGATACTTTCAAAAAACTTTGTCAAAGTTCCTCGATTTCTTTCGAACTCCGAAACTCCAAAAAACTGAGAAAAATCTGACGAGATAGAGTTCTGAATGGATACACTGACTGGGTAGCGGCATCTGTTATCCCTATTTTCAAAAATTCTCAAGAGCAATCTGACTCATCTAATTATTGTCCAATTAGTCTTCTTCCTATCATAAGCAAGGTTTTTGAATCTTTAATTAATTTCTGATCATAAATATGGATGTGCATCTACTTATTCTACTACTGATTTGTTATCGGTAATAACTGATTTGTTATCGGTACTGCTGATTTGTTATCGGTAATCTGTGGCGGATCTTCCAATGATGCCTTTTCTCTTTTAGACAAGGTGCAAAAACTCATTGTAAACATAGATGAACCTGCTCTTGCAGCCAAACTCCAGTCATACCACATTGTCATAATGTTGCTTCTTTTTCTCATTTCTACAAATACTATATGAGCACTGCTCAAAAGAGCTAGCGTCTCTTGTGCTATCTACTAAAATTCGTTCTCCTGTTACTCATTCATCATTCAATTAAGTCTCATCCTTTTACTATGACAGCATGGTGAGGCTCCAAGAAAATACAATTTATGTTCTTGCCTCATGGTCGAGCATTTCACCTAATTTAAACCCTAATTAAAACTGATAGGTAAAGAAAGTCTAAGAAATTCCATAATGAATATGTTGTGTCATAAAATAATGTCTGGGTATTGTTAGTCTAAATTCTAAAACTTGTTTATTCTATTGTTTTCATGTATATTGTTCAACTCTAAATTTTGAGAGTATTATACATGATTTTTCTTGTATGAAAGTTAAAAGAACGAATATGTAAGTATTATTACATAAGCACATAATTTATTAATGGTTAAAAAAATATGTTTAGTTTTTTTTAATTAGGTATATGTTTTTCATATAAGTAGGAAACCTGCAACTTTAAGTTTCTTGTGGCCTTTAATAGGTTTCACCTTTCAAAGGATACAAGAAATTTAAAGTTGCAAGAACTATTATTTTCTTTATTTCTTCTTTTTAGTTTTAAAAACATAGAGTAACTTTAAAAAAGTTATTATTCAAAAATTTGTTAACAAAAATAAATTATTCTACTATCAAATATTATAGATTTTGTATAAAATAAAGGTACATAATTTTAATTATGTACCTTTATTTTTAACGTGCATAATAAAATCCATATTTATATACTAAACGTTTAGCATACAAAATATTAAATATCTAAATATATTTATATACTAGAAGTGTTTCTGATATACTGGAATTCTGCAAATCTTTAAAGAAAAAAGTGCATTTAAAAAATCAACATTATTTATGTTGTTATTATTAAAAAATAATTTTAGTTATGTTTTGGTGTTATTTTTATGAAACTTTTATGAAAAAAAAAACTATTGCAAGTTTTATTATGCAAAAATAGTTTTATTCTGAATTTTTTATACAAAGCTACAGAAAACTATTGTAGTTTTATTTCAATGAGTTTGTGACATATAAAACCACAGAAAAACACATTTCTTACTTTTCAATGAGTTTGTTACATATATGACTACAGAAAAAAAAAAAAAGTCATGAAGTTGTAAATGAATTTGATCTTTCTTAAAATACACTTCACATTTAAGTTATAATGATTTGTTGTAATTTTTATTTATTTGAAATGTTTTTTGCTTAAGAGTCAACCTTATGGCTGTAATTAAAATTCTTGCTAAATTCTTGCTAATTCTTGCTACAATGAGTTTGTTACATATAAAATCACAGAAAAACACTTTTCTCACATTTGAATGAGTTTGTTACATATAAAACTACAGAAAAACACATTTCTTACTTTTCAATGAGTTTGTTAGATATATAACCACAGAGAAAAAAAAAAAAGTCATGAAGTTGTAAATGAATTTGATCTTTCTTTCACTTCACGTTTAAGTAATAATGATTTTTATTTATTTGAAATGTTTTTTGCTGAAAAGTCAACCTTATGACTGTAATTAAACTTAATCTAAAATATTTTGTTCTTTCTGTGACACAATAATAGCATACAGGTAACCAACAGAGTTAATCCAGTCAGGTAGACATGGAAGAGCTGATACTAAGAACAGATTGTAGATAGAGTTATTAAATCAAAATCTAAATTGATAGGTATTCAAAAGAGTAGTAAGGCTTGTTAAAAGTGAAACCCAGTAAGCACAAAATGTATTAAGTGTGTTAAAACATATTAATACATTTTTTAGACATGTAAAACATCTTGTGCTTACTGGGAAAAAAAACTCTAATGTTAGAAGGGGAGAGGGTATGAACCTCTATATGTGGCTTAACAATCTCATTAATGCGATGAGTTATAACACCAGTAAATAAATTAATTTAAGTTCACAATATTTTGTATATGCAATTCAATTTCATTTTCAATTTACTGGTTTTTCATCAATGAATACAAGTTTTTAACCACCAATAATATTTTTTTCTTGCTACAATGTCATCCACAATTCTTGCTTTGATGTCACCATAATTCTTGCTACAATTTTTATTTTTTTATTTTTGCTTATAGTTTCACTTGTCTATGCTGTTCAAAACAGTTCAAAGATTGGAATACTCTCAAAGATCACATGAGAAAAAAAGGTCATAAAAGAATAGATCCATTAAACAAAGAATATGACAAGTTCTATCTTATCAATTATCTGGTATTTCAAATATATTTAAATTAAAATAAGTTTAAATTATAATAATTAGTATTTGTTTTTTTATTTATATATGATCTTACTATAATATTCTTTCCAATTTTAATATGTTTTTCTAGGCACCAGGGAAATATTGGAAAGAAGTACAATCAGAACCAGAATACGAAAAAGAAAATATTGAAGAACAAGAAGAAGAAAATACTGAAAAGTGTGAAAACTTTTTTAAAGTTAAATTTCAATGCAAACTACTTTGCATTGTAGCATTGTAACTACAATGCAAACTAAATGCATTTATTTTTTGAGCTGAGGGGGGGGGGGGTTGATTGGGCTGTGAAAAAATGAGCTATGTTGTTGTGTTTATTTTGTTTTAGAGCTTGGGGGGATTGGACTGAGAAAAAAGGAGCTATATCGTTGTGTTTATTTTGTGCAACAACTGATGTTGATGTTAACAAGATTATAGAGCACATGAAGGTAAAAAAAAATATTTTAATATTTAAGTAAATACTTTTTTAAGTTTTTATTTATTTATATGGATTTATATAGATTTTTTTTCTCTAAGTTAAAAAATATGTTTTTCTACAATACTAATTATAATAATACTTATAGCTAATATAAAATAAGAAAGAAAATATTATCACAGATCAAACTACTGTATCGAATATATTAAACAACTTTTTTGTTTAATATTTTTCAAAACAAATTTCAAAACAAAATCATGCCTTCAACATCCAAATTTACTGACTATCTCAACTCTCTAAATTCTAATACCGTATTATTAATATGTTCTATATTGATCAGCTCATAGAAAATGAAATCTCTAATATTATAAAAACCACTCTTAGAACTGGAAAAAACTTTGGTCCTAATAGCCTTTCTACATTCCTTCTTAAACTTATTCCAAACATAATTTCTAAACCTCAAAGTATTATTATAAATAACTTATTTCAAAATGGTGTATTCCTAGATGCTTTCAAAGTTGCTTAAGTCATTCCAATATTTAAAAAAGGTTCTACAATGGATTTGCATAACTAACGACTTATCTCTCTTCTTTTTAACCTAAGCAAACTCTTTGAAAAAGCTATACACAAGAGGCTCTATGCATTTTTGAATTAATTTAAATGCCTTTACAAACACCAGTAAAACAAATATAATATAAATATAATATAATATAAATATCCAATAAAACAAAAATCAATAGAAATTTAAACTTTAAATTAAGTGGCCAGAAAATCATTTAACTGTTAACTCAATCAAATATCTTGGAATTATAATTGATTCCAACCTATCGTTTGTATCCCATCTTAAAGACTTATAAAATTAAGCAGATCAAACAGAATGCAAGCTAAAGTTTGCCATTATGTCAATCTGGAAGTACAATTAAATACATAATCATGCCATTTTTGGCTCACATATACAATATGCTTGTCAAATAGGGATAATCTCAATAGCAAGCAGTTTTAAGTATATTCCATCCTCAAAACAAAGCTTTAAAAATAATACATTTTCAGAATTACAAATTCAATCCTAATTTGCTTTATCTTACTTTTAAGATCTTTAAACTATGTGACCTTGTTCAATACTTAAATTACCAGTTTGTCTGCCAACACAGAAACCTACCTCTTACCTTCAACAATTTCTTCCCCAAAAATGCAAATAACCTATACTATCTTCGATCAATTGATAATCTGAAACTAGTGGTCTTAAATTAGTATTGTTATTATTTTGTATTAATATCATTTTATTGTTATCATTGTATTGTTATTATTTTTATTAATATCATTTTATTATTATCATTGTATTGGTATTATTTTTATTAATATCATTTTATTGTTATCATTGTATTGATATATTTATTAGCTTTTATTTGCAAGGTTTTTACTTATGATTAGTACATGTACTATTTGTAAACTTCCGTGAATGTAATAACTATTTCAGAAGTATATTGATTGATTGCTAAATCTAAAAAAATTCTGTATGAATGAATGAGAAACAAAAACTCCAGAATATTTACAATGATAGTCCAAAATGCTCTATAAACGAAAGAATTCTAATTTATATAAATGTGTGTTAAATGATTTAAACCAAATCTATTGCAGTTCTCAAATTCTATGAGAGTAAAGTTTAAACTTCTGTATCAAAAAGTGTTTTTACTAAATATATTTAAAAATTGTTTTTTTTTTAATGGAGTGTTTAAAATGGTTGTAGTATACATTTATTTACATGCGTATATTTTAAGCATACATTGATGAAATACATTTATTTATACATTTTACAAAAATAAAATACAAATTATGTATGCATAAATAGTGTGCATTTATCTTTTTTTATTTTATTTTAATTTATTTTCAATAAAGCTACAAGCAACCACTATTAAGGTAGGAGTTACTAGAAAACAAAAAAGTTAAAGAGCATTTTAACTATTCCAGAAGAATAGAGTTTATAGTTTATAATAAAACCCTTAAACTCTATTCTCTATTCTAGGAATAGAGTTAAGAGAAACTCTGTTCTAACTCTATAGGAGCAAGAGCTCCATTGAGCAGCAACCATGATAGTATTTGTAGAAATGAGAAAGAAACTTTTCGATGACAAGAGAGAAGCTCAAGCTTGGCAAGTAAAGCGAGTCCAACTACATTTACGATGCATTTTTAGGCCTTGTCTAAAATAGAAAGAACATCATTAGAAGAACCAGCCTAAATATGATAACAGTATTTAATACAGGGCTGAATAAGAGATTTGTAGTGGTAGAGAATCAGGAATCAGGAGAATACAGTAATCATAGTAATGGCATGCATGATAATGAAATTATTATCATTCTATATTGTACCAAATTATATACAACAATTTTTAACAAACATGTGATGACCAATAACAGTATTTTTGGCAGAGGGTTAAATGATAAATTTTTGTCTTAATAAAACGAAGGTTAGTACCCATTATATATATATATATATATATATATATATATATATATATATATATATATATATATATATATATATATATATATATATATATATTATGTAAATTGACCTCCTCAAGGCCAAAAAGGCCACTACAGACAAGGAGGCTTCTTAATTGCTGTTATAACCTTCTCTCAATTCTATAACTCCGAAACACAAACCTTTTAGGCATGGTTTAAGTTTAAAGAGAGCTTGACTCATTCATAAATAAAGTACCGCATCCCAAACAATGAGGTGTGCAGTTGTCAGCCTCAGTCCTGCTAATTAACCTTAAGTTGTAACTTAGGGGTCCTTTTGACCTTCCACACCAAAATCGCTAACAAAGACACCATCTATTTGCAACACGGCACTGCTAATACTCTGTTATTTTACAACTTTCAATGGAATCAGCCTCTCTGAGAACTACCACAGAATTCGGTAAACCTTACTATGAGTCAACCTCAGAACCATTTAACTGACTTTTAGAGTTGTAGGAGATAACAGGAAGAGTTGCATAGCCATTATCAAGGAAGCACAAGCAACAATCTATGGTTTGAGAAGATCCAGCATTCATCATACTTGGAAGGAAAAAATACAACAGGCTACTTGGCATGGTCAACAATCTACCTAAAATGATACATCTACCTGACATGGAATAGATAAAAGAGGAAATACTTCCTGCAAGTTGTACTTTGAAACATTGAACAGGGTATTTTGAAAATGCATTAGGAATGAAATTACATCTATTCGAATACTAGATGTTAAGGTGAGCATAAGTTTCATAGTTAGGGTCACTAGTTGTTAAGTGAGCTCATACTACATCAGAGTTTTGAGCAGAACAAAAATATAGGTATAGTAACTTACAAGAGAGCAAACACTGTACCAAAGGTTCAAACAGAACACATATAGTAACTTATACATAGTAACTTACAGGTGAGAAAAAAGCACCAGATGTTCAGTCAAAAACATACACGCATATGGGAACTTACGGGTGAATAAACACTGTTCCAGAGGTTCAAACAGCGGTAGTGGTGTAGTGTAGCGGTAGTGGTAGAGCGCTCACTTCATAAACGAGTGGTTCCGAGTTCGATCCACACCACGTCCCTGGTAGTACCGCGCTCAACTCGTTTCTCCGCGCAGTGGCCTTGTTCGTCAAGGTTCGTGTTTCGGAGTTATAGAATTGATAGAGGGTTATAGCCACAAATAAGTAGCCTCCTCGTCTGTAGTGGCCTTCTCGGCCTTGAGGAGGTGAATTAAAATAAATAAATAAAATAAAATAAAAAAAAACAGAACATTAACATACAAATAGCAAATTATGGGTCAGTAAACACTGTGCCAGAGGTTTAAATAGAACACAAATATTATATAGTAAATTACAGGTGAGCTAACACAGTAACTAAGACACCCCAACTAAATAAAAGACAAAAAATATATATTTAATTACTATAGATATGACAGATGTTAGATATTGATGTCAGGAAGTACACTTCTTCCAACCATTGCTGAGAAAATAAATCTTGCAAGGCAGCTGAACATGGAACAGGTTGGGCTAGATTACATGTCACCAGTAGCAACATTTGAGTTGTGTTGAAAATATAACTTTATATGCTTATATACCAATAATTCATATATAAATCTTTGATATTTTTTTATTTATCACTTTATAGCTTTTTTCTCTTTTGTTATAAGTTTGTAATGGGTTTCACTAGCAACACACCTTACTTTTTTTTTTTACAAAACATGTTTTCTAATAGTAGTTTTACTAAAACTTAAGAGTTTTTTTAAAATCTTCTGTCAACTTTTTTCTTGCTCTTTAACAATACTCTTTGTTTTCTGGTAACTCCTAACTAATTATTAAGTGAAGAATGGAAATAAATGATTTTTACAAGAATAATTTCTTCAAAACAAAATAAAAGATTTTTAGTGCAATTTTATAATATGATGCTGAACTTAGTGCCCCTTTAAGCATGTTTGACACAGAAGCCATTGCAATTGAGGTAATGGCAAGAAATAGTTGCAGCACTTTTTTTTATTAAAAAGTATGAATGAAAGTGTATCCAAATATCAAATTGTGCAATGCTAAAACCAAGTTTTACTGTTTAACTTTTACTTGAAAACTGCATTGGGGAAACATCTTTATAATTTTGGTTTATAGAATTTGTTTACCATTTTAAAAAGTTTTTTGTTTATTAAATAGTGTTAAAACAAATCCTACCACTGGCACTTTTTTATATATATAAATATATATATATATATATAAATCTTTTATGATTTTACTAAAATACAAAATAAAACACTTTTGAAGTTTTATAGATATATACATAACAGATATAAAGATATTATACACTATAACAAACAAAAGGGAGAGAATTTTTAAATCTTTGTCAGACAACACGCCTATGAGGCTGAATTGGTTAGCTCACAGAGTTTCTGAAGCAATGTGCCATGGCTCAAATCCTACCACTGACACCTTTTTATTTTTTTTATTTTTTTAAATCTTTTGATTTTTTTAAAATACAAAATAAAACACTTTTGAAGTTTTATATATATAAAATGCATAGCATATATAATAATATTGTATACTATAACTAAAAAAATAATGAAAAATTATGGTCTGAAACCTAATAAAGAAAAAATTTAATAAGACAGTCTTGCTACTCCCAGAAAGTGCTGATGTGGAGGCAAAAAAAAAGAAAAGCTTAAACCTAGAAAATTTTCTTTAATTAAGTCTTTTTTGCTATATTTATTTTTTTGCTATAAATATATACAGCCAGATTAAACATATTGTTAAGGGGCAGGTTTGAACCTTCACAAAATGACACCAATGACAGTGCATTAAACCACTGATCTTTCAAAATTATGCAAGTAATTGAAAAACATTTAAAAACTATACCAGTTGCAACTAATCAACACATTTTAAGTGGAGGTATGGTAACAAGCGGGTTCTCTAAATAAGCACAGTTTTATGACATAGTATCTAATATAACAATAACAAATATGTTGTGCAAATGTAAAACATCCACTTACATAAAGTTTTATACTGGATCATGTGTAATATAAGAAAACTTTTCTAATAACTTTTTTGCTTAAACTGTTTTGTTTTGAATTTTTGTATTTGTGTTATTTTATTTTTAAAAAAATTATATTTATATATTTGCTATAAATATATAGGCAAAATTAAAAATATTTTAAAATTTATTACGCAAATGGGAGGTCTTAAATCCCCGGAAATGATACTGATGACAGGACTGATAAACAATAAGAACATTGTTGGTCTCAAAACACTCCTATGTGCAAACTGCTTGATATAGATATGTGGGAAGTAACATTGTTTAAATTAAGCACTTGTGATCTTGTGTGCAGTTCCAATTTTCTAAAAGCTGTTTTATCATAATTTCAATAGAATTTAATATGCTGATATAGGTTTTATACTATGTTGAGAAATAAATCAAAAGCTCATTTTTGACAAATCGAGGTTTACTAGGTTTGCAATTTTTAAATCCTGTTTACACAAGTTTTAGTTTTTATCAGTGACTGGAAAATTATTTCCTAATTTTGAAGGCCAATTTTCACTGATTTTTTTTTTAATTTTGAGATTTAAAGTTTTTGTTGATAACAAGTAAAAATTAACAAACGGGGAGGTCTTAATAAGCTTGGGGTAAGTGGGAAAATTTTCCAAAAATTAATAAACATCCCCCCTCCCCTCCTTGTATTAAGGACATGTGAGTACATGACAACAAGTAGATGTCAAAGAAATAGGTCTATAATTACTTGGGTCAATTGTTGATCCTTTTTTATGAATCGGAATGACTTTTGCTACTTTTCAGTTTAATGGTAAAGCACCAGTTTTAAATGAAATATCAAACAAATGGCTTAAGGGAGCTGCTATACTATTAGCGCATTGCTTTAGTGGAACATTTGGAATGCCATCCTGACCAGTAGATGTGGTTGTTTTAAGCACTCTTAGTGTTTTTTCTACAATAGAAGGAAGGAAGTTTATGGACGTCCAATGCCGAATTTATGGGTAGGCCAAGGTCATGGCCTTGTAAAAGACTTAATCGGCCTACAAAGTTTTGCAAAAAAGGGGCCTCGAATCGAGTTTTCTTGGAAAAAACATATTTTCATTTGAAAATTTATAAAGAAAAAAAAAATTATTTTACTCCATTTATTTTTTCTAATTTTTTGTTTCTATTTAAACATTTTTTTAGTCAATCAAAGTTGAGAAATTGTTTTTTTAATTAACGTTGATGTATAAGTATTTATTGAACATTCATGTTAGTATTTTTATTGAACATTCATGTTGGTATTTTTAGTTTAAGACATTAGTATGAATAACGATCAATCAGCTTAATCATTTCATTAAACATTTGATGTTTTTTTATTACATTTTAAATTCAACAAAGGCCTTCTAAAATATTCTATTCTAAAGGGCCTTGGTTCAACTTATTTAACAAAGAAAATAGTTAAGGCTGTTTTCAATTAGTTAATGTTTAGATCTGTTGTAAACATTATTTAATGCAAAACCGCCTAACTTATTTTCTTTGTTTGATAATTAAAAAAACCTTATAATTTATAAATTTGATTTATTTTCATAAACAAAACAAATTTATAAATTACAATTTTTTTTTTTGGGCAGTTTTTGCAGTTTTTGAGAAACTTCTCAAAGACTTCATGTGATGAATCGATTCTATTGATGGCAAGAAGAGTTTTGCAATTAATCAGCAACAATGTTCTAAAATCATAGTACTATGGTTTATCAGTAGATTCGACAATTGATGCTAGCCACAAAAATCATCTATGTGTGATTTGTAATGAGCCAGTTCAAAGATTTTTTGATTACATCCACATCAATAATCAATTTTTTTTTCACAATTTGCCATAAAAACAACAACATGGGATCAAATTTTACAACAAATGAATACTGTTTCCAAATCATTGCAAAGTGCAACTATTACTCTGGATACACGCTCTTAACTTTATTCATCTCTTAGAGATTATTTTCATGGAATAATTAACACATTCGATTTATAGAATAAGATGCTGAATTACTGTTACCAGACACAAACTAGTTACAAAAGAGACACCGTAATAGGAAAGTACTTTTAGTTGAAAATCAATCAGAAAAACCTCAGTTGAGTCCACATAAAAAGTTTAAGACAAATATATATTTTTTAAATCATCAATAAACTCACTACAAATTTGAAAAAGAGACCTCAATGTTATCAAGAATTTAATTACAAATTTTTGTTTTAATAGAGATAAGAATCAATAAAGACAAACTGAAGTTATGTTGATGGGAGGCTGGTGTCTGGTGGGAGACTACTCTGATAATATTGATGAAAATTTATATGCCGAAATCGAAATTCTATATAATCTATATTTGAAAGCTTATTTTAATACTCAAGCTCTTCAATTGTTTCATTTGGATTTGTACAAACTTATTAAGAAAAAATGAATGAAGGTTGCTTTTCCAAATATTGAGATCATTCTTAAAATTTTCATATCTTTCATGATATTCAACTGCTCTGGATAGCGGTCATTTTCAAAATTAAAGTTAAAAAAAGATTATCTGCCATCAACCACGTTTCTTTTAAAAGTAATGCACACAAAATAAAGTCAATTGATTCATTGATTAATGATTTATATTTATTGATTAAAGTTTTTCATTATGAAAAATAGATAAAAAAATGATTATGTAGAATGTAAACAAGAAAAATTGAAATAAAATTTTTAATTACATTATTATCAACGAATATTATATTTTTGGAATTAAAATTTTATTTCTTTTTAAAAATGACGCCTCGAATTTTTGTTGGCCTAACCCCAATCAAAAAGTTCTATAGGATTCTATAAGAAACATTAAATTAAAACACTTAAGTTAAAAAGTGTTTACAGTTATCAAAGTTATGTCTTTTTTTTTTTTGTACTAAAATCATATACGTCCTATAGAACTTTTTGGCCAGAGAGAGCCCCTAAGGTTGTAAATTCAGTTTTGTGGACAACAGAAAAGTTAAACGTGCATGTACTCGATCTGTAAACACTAAGGCATGAAGCCATTATTGATTGTAAAAACAAAAAGTTGTTAAAAATACAAGATTTTTCTTCGTTTTTTGGGGAAAATGTATTATCAGATTGGCTCATTGAGTTAACTACTATCAGATCGGTTCATTGAGTTTACTGCTCGTTTTACGTCATTTACAAAGTTAAAGAAACTCAAGTTTGGTCTATCATCTTTAGTTTAGTTGCTGCATGATTTTAAGGGCAATTTTAATGCCACTTTTTAATGGCAACAAAGCATTTTGAGGCAGTTAATTTATAATTTGTTTGTTATCAAGTTTACCTTATATTTTTGATCTCTTCTATGCAATTGTTTTGTCGTTTATCAGTTTTTTAACATAATGAGGAAAGTGTACTTTATGTGGTAAAATATGATCGGCACGGAAACGCACTTCAGCTACGTTTTGTATAATGATATTATTTAGTATAGAAGTGAAGGTTTGCGAACAATCTTCAATATTAAAATATGTTTGAATGATAATCTATTGATAGGCTGAGATGTATTGATGGCTTGGTAAAACTATCTGGACCACGATAATAGTGCCAATCTATATCAGGTAAGTTAAAATCTCTAAGCATCGCATTTTTTCAGTGGAAAACAACATAGAAAAACATTTTACACTAGTTTCCATATAGTCAATGGCATCTTTACTGCAACCACCACTGTGATAATAACCAATAACTCCTAATGTCTAACTATTAAGGTTTAAATCGAGACAGATTTTATTAGTTAGCTGGACATTTTCAGTGTTATACATTAACTTGTTTGTTAATTGCTAACAGTTTTGGATTTAACTTGTTGGTTCTGCTGTTGTGAGAGTTGTGGTACTTGCTGTAGATCTTGTTGCACAAAGTAGTTAGAATCTTGTTGCACAAAGTAGTTAGAATCTTGTTGCACAAAGTAGTTAGAATCTTGTTGCACAAAGTAGTTAGAATCTTGTTGCACAAAGTAGTTAGAATCTTGTTGCACAAAGTAGTTAGAATCTTGTTGCACAAAGTAGTTAGAATCAGCTGTTGTTTTTTTAGAACTCCATTTCTTGTAACATAAAAAAACTTTTTTCCATTCTTAATTAACTACCCATCTTTCAAGTTTGTGTTTAGTTCATCTCTTTTTTTACGCTGCTTCTTCTCAATTGCTCTCTGAACACTAATTTTATCAGTAATTTTGTTTAATAAAACCTTTACCACATACTATTTTTATCCTAGTTTAAATCGTTACGAGTCGTGATTTCCTGGATTGTGAATATATATATATATATATATATATATATATATATATATATATATATATATATATATATATATATATATATATATATATATATATATATATATATATATATATAAACAGATATATATTAGGCATTACTTTATTAAAAAATGGTAAGTCACTTTGTAGTATTATGTGCTATCTGCTGCTTATTATTTATTTTGTTGTCATTGTCACTATTCTATATGCTCTATTGTCACTATTTTGTATAGATATGTTCATGTGTATGTATGTATGTATGTATGTATGAGGGATATGTGTTTATTTATTTTTCTATATTGTGAGTGCGTGTATTTACACACATATTTACAGCTATACCACGCGCATTCCTCACCACCCTCACGAGATCTCTAAGAATGTTGGAGCTGTTTTCAAAAACTGGGATAGGGATTGGGTTTTTTGGCTTTTGTAGTGTAGTCCTATTATATTGCAATATTGACTAGCATGACGTAGAGTGCAGGCGGTGAGATCTGTTGCAAGGACACGCCCCTGACGAGTGGCGTTAGTGCAGGTCTCGGGCTCTCCGAAACGTCATTAGTGTCGTCAGGGGCGTGTCCTTGCAACAGATCTCACCGCCTGCACTCTACGTCATGCTAGTCAATATTGCAATATAATAGGACTACACTACAAAAGCCAAAAAACCAAAATAGTAATTTTTAGCTATTTAATTTTTGTCATATTTAATATTTAACTTTAATAATTTTTTCAAAATAATAATCGTTTTTAATTTTTTTTTAGAATAATAATGGTTTTAATTTTCTTTAGAATGATCATGGTTTTAATTTAAATTTGTTAAGAAAAAAACTCGGTAAGCAATTTTTGTTAAATTATCTGTTGTTTTCTAGATCTTTTTGGTTTGTTCTTTATTTAATAGTTTTATTAAATCTCAAATTAGACTTGAATTTTTATCATCAAGTAAAGATTGTTAACTATATTCGCAAAAAGGTAAAAAAGTATTTAATGTCAAAAACAAAAATATTTTTATAAAAATAGAAATATAATGAAAAACTTTGATTATAGTTTATTTTAGTAAGCAGAATTACTTCAATTAAATACCTTTTTAGGTATTTGAATTAAATTGCCCGTATTGCATGGACAAATTTTCGACTAGAGGGGAGTTAGAGCTTCATTTGTCTGCTAAACGTCACTGTCAATTGCCAGTAGACAAAAAAGCCTGGGACCAACCAAGGTTATTTTGTAATTTTTTGTTTTAACTACATTAACTACATTTAACCCTTTTTGTAATTTTTTTTTTTTTATGATTTTAGCTATTTTTTTCCGACGTTTGAAGACGATAGCCTGTTATGTTTTCTTGAAGATGATGGTGAAGATGAAAATCAAAACATTATTTCTTGATCTGTGATTCTTGATCTGTGACTCTTAATTATGTGTGTTGTAAACTGCTAATTAGATCAATACAACAATTTTTTTGATTCCTCAAAATTTCGTTCATAGTACTATGATCATTTACACCAGTTAACACCTTTTTATGACACGCTTTATTAAAGTTTTTTACAGAATGCGATTTGTAGTTTTTTAGTTGATAGGTAAGTTGAGTACCACTTACCAGCTCGATTGACTTAAAAACAGGTCTGTAAAATACGCAAAGTTTGCGTATTTTACAGAACTGTTTATGGGCAATAAAAAATCAAAAAGTAAAAATTCTATTTTACCAGGTTCCAAACAAAATATTCCAACTTTGTCAACGAATCTGTTCCTTTAAAAATAAACTTCGCTGATAAAAAAATTAAGTAAAATTAAACTCTTTAGATATTTTGAATACGAGATGTTTCGCTCTAAAGTTTTATTTTGACATTTTCCAACGTCCGTGTTTCTAATATTAAATATTAGAAAAGAGGTACGTCGAAAAGTTATTTGATATGAAGATGTCATATCAAATATGTTTTAATGAATTTTTTAATGTTTTAATGAATTTTTCTACTATTTTATTTGAATTATTTGGTTAAAAATCAACTTTAAATTGTTTATTTAAAAGTTTAGAAGATGTTACTTATTGCAAATCGAAAGTATTATACTAATTCTACAATTTAATAAAGAAAGCAACATTTTTTAATTAAAAATATATTTTATGAAAAAAATTTTCTATCCTTAACTGCATCAAGCAGCTTTTAAGTAGGATATTATAAAGTTCTAATATTGTTTATTTGTGTATATTATATAAGTGTGTGTTCGTGTGTATAGGGGTTAAAATAGAATTGGAAATCAAGTGGAACGGTGTTTAAAAGTTCAAACTGATTGCTCTAAAGGATGCGGATTAACCCATTCGGGTACGGAATTCGGATACACAATTACTACTTTTTTCCAAAAATGTTTTCCAAAAAAGGGACAAAATTTTTCAAAATGAGTTAATTTTGGTGTTCAAACAGAAACATATATAAATAAACGAGAAATAGTTAAGTTTAGGAAATTATTTTAGGAAATTTACAATTTATCGATGAGTATTGATTTAGTTAATAATAATAAAAAAACATTTTATCAACTTGTTGCTCTCATGTTTGGAGCAGAGGCATCTCAAATATTAGGGCTTCTATTGTTCCCAGACTTAAATAATCACAATTTTTATTTAGCATAAGTATAAACATAAATGTTTGGAGTTATCTCCATGTCTGGAAGTTGGCATCACAAAAACATGCTAATTTTCTTGATAAAAGTCTTAAGGATTTATTTTATTTTTAGTTCTATTTTATTACAAGTTCATTGAGATTATTCGTAATTTACGCTCTTTTAAACTTAATTGTTCGCTGTACATACATTCAAATAAAGTCTGTTATAAATTTAAAAAATGTATAACATAAATTATGTAATAATTTATAAACAATAAACATGTAGTACATGTCTATAATGATTATGATAATCTGAAATTCAGATTTTTTAATTTTTATACGTGTAGTCAGATTATTCTGTATTAACCATGTAATATTTAATTAATAAGGTAATTTCTGGATACATACTTGTATATATTCATTACCCAACTAGCAATAGTACGTATCTGATAACAAATTTGGTACCTGGTGCGTACCTGATAAGTATTTGTTATGAAATTTGGTATTGGATACCATTGCTAGTAGGGTATACACTATAATAGTACTATTACATATACAAATATATATTATTGTATTTGCTATATATGTTTGTATATATTTATTTAATAATAACTGTGTACATGTACAATGACAATGTACGGAGCCTAGTTGATCTAGGCTTTAATAGCCGATTTATGTTAAAAATAAGTCCAACTTTGATTTAAATTGTTTAAGTGTTTTAGAATTTACAATGTTTTGATCTAAGTTATTCCAGCTGTTAATAACACTGTTAAGAAATAGTATCTTTTTGGATTTTTAGTTAATTGCCTATGAAACCTCATATTGTGGCCTCTCGTATTTGAAGCTATTAAATCTGGTAGTTATTCCAATGTTAAATTATCTATTTTTTTTAACACTTTGTAAAGTTGGATTAGATCATTACGTCTGCGTCTTTTTTCAAGAGTCGTTAATTTAAAGTAGGTTAGTCTACTTTCATAGTTTTCCCTTTGAAGACATTTTATTCGTGATGCTTTACGTTGTATCAATTCAATTTTTTATCTTGTTCTAAGTAAAGATACCACACTGAGTTTGCATAGTCTAGATACGGTCTTACAAGAGAGGTGTACAATAATTTAGATGCGTTAATGTCTAAGTTTTTAAACGAATGTTTTATTATTCCTAACATTTTATTAGCTATACCAGACACATAATTAACTTGACTTGACCATTTTAAGTTGTTTGAAATCATAACTCCTAAATCTTTTTTAACTTTGGTTTCTGGTAACTCAACTCTATTTAACACTGAATCATACATTGTGTATATATGCTTAGTATTTTTGCTACCTAAATGCATGCGTTTACATTTGTTGACATTAAATTTTAATAGCCACAATTGTGACCATATCATTAATTTGTTTAGATCTGTTTGAGTCTTTTCTATATCAGAAGATGATCTAATTATGTTAATTAGTTTAATATCATCACCATACATTTTACAGTTCGTTGATATAATTAATAAACATAAAGAGACTTAAGACAGAACCTTGCGTACTCTACTTGAAACTGGAGACCAATTTGAAAATTCGCCGTTGCAGACAACACGTTACACTCGGTTACATACGAAATTTTTGCACCATTTAACTGCTTTATAGTTAAAACCATAACTTTTTAGTTTAAGACACAATCTATTGTGAGGCACGGAGTCGAAAGCTTTTTTCATATCCAGGAAAATAATATCTACTGGTAAATTATCTTCCATTGCTCGAGTTATTAGATCCATAGATTCTATAAGGTTTGTACAACAGTTTTTTTTTTTAGAAAATCCATGCTGTTCTAAAATAGTTATTTAAGGAATGTGCTATTGATAAATAATTTGTTTCAAGTATGCCGTTTACATTTTATGCATTATTTCCTTCTTTAATTTTTCATTTTTTGTTTATATATGCATAAATTGCTTTTGGGTTTTTTTTAACGTTCAAGGCGATGATAGTTTCATTATAATTTAATTTGGTTTTTAATTTCTTTTTTTACTTTATTTCTTATTGATTTTTATTCTAATAGCTTTCCTTTGTTTAAAAAAACGATTATGTAAACATTTTCTCCAGAGGTTTCTTATCTTTCTAATTAACTTTTTTAAGTTAGAGTTCATCCAAGGCGCTTTTGTTTTAACAACTTCCTTTGTTATTGTTGGAATGAAATATATAAGTCCTTTATTGTAAATATCGACAAATTTGTTGTATGAAACATTAGCATCTAAATTTTTGAATTCAAGATGCCAGTCAAAGCTATTTAACATTATCGGAAAAGCTATTATAATTGCCGTGTTTGTACAGAGTTATATTTTTTTTTACTGCTTCCGTTTTTTCAAAATTATTTCTAAAGCTATTTAAAAACTTTAGGATCTGATGACCGTGACTAAGTGCACCCAAATTATCAAAATGGTTCAAATCAATTATTCTTTTGTTTGATTCTGTTAATATCAGGTCAAGAACATTAGTGGATTTAAATTCATTAATTTGAAAAGTTGGTTTAATTACATTTTGTTTTATAAAACAATCATTTAAACATTTTAAGAACTCTTTAGCAGAAATATCTGAATTATTAATAAGTTCGCCGATGTTTTCTTTATTCCATTTAATAGAAAAGTAGTTAAAATCTCCACATATCAATAGTCCGTATAATGTATACACAAACAAGATTGTGTTCATAGTTAGTTGCATAAGTTGCTTATGGCATAATTGATTATAAATAATTTATTTGTAATAAGTAGCATAAGTTAGGTTACTTATTACAAATAAACTATTTATAATCAGACTCAGAGCAACCAGGGTAGCAGCAGGAGTGTCCCCCACCCCCTCAATATTTCTTATTTTATTTTACATTGCAAGCAAAATTTATAAGGTTTTATTCTGATTCATCCTCAAAGTATTTGACCTACTCTAGAGGTATTACCCCTTCCCCCGATAAAATGTTTGTTCCGATGGAACGGGCATTATAATATTGTCTATTATATATAAATTGTATAAAATACAATGTTATAAATAATTTATTCGTAATAAGTAACATGCAGTTTAAATAATTATGTTATAATTATATAATAATTAGGGCATTTTCATTTTGTCTATGATTTTTTCTTAGTTTTTCTACTTTTAAGCTGAGATTTGAAACATTATACATTTTGAGATTTGAAATACATTATACAAGCTGAGATTTGAAACATTATACTATTTTTGATTATCTTAAAGAACAAACATAAATGTTTTTATCATATTTTAGGGTACCTGAATAATTACATATTCATGTTTTTCATTGTTTTTTATTTTTGCGCGTTAATGTCATAATAATTTGAAAAATATGCAACAATTTTCTAAAAGCTATAGAAGTATTTGATGACTGCTACTTCTCATTGAAAATATATAAAATAAAGTTTTTGTTATATAATTTTTTTTTTGTCAGAATGTTATATTTCTTTGTATTTTTTGATTATCTTAGACATTACTTGCTCAAAATTTCATCATAAAAATGGATTCTTTTATATATTGACTCTTTTATATATTGACTCTTTTAAAGCTGATAATACCATTGTTCCATTTAGAAATGGTTTTGCCATCTACACATTTATCGTTGAAAAGAAAAAATTATTTAACTCGGCAAAAACGCTTCATAAAATCATGAACTCAGGAAATATTCAATACTCAGTCCAAGCTGTTATAAACAAGCTAAATAAGCTTTATAAAGACATACTGGTTCTTAAGAAAAGACCATCAATTGGAATTTTATAATTGAAGTTTTAGAAAAAAAGTTTATTATTAATTCAGCCAAGCGCAAAACTTTTAGGTTTAATAATGATGAAGTTTCTACTTCAAATATAAAGAAATTAAAGGCATCTGATAAATCTGAATTGGAAATGCAATGTAAATGTGCTAAAGTTAATAATCAACTGAGACAACTGGTAAGATTCCTTAAGCGTGAAAATTTAAATTTAACAAGAAAACTAAAATTTAAAAATTGTACAAAAATTAACAATCTACCAGCAAAGTTGTTAGTAAAAAAGAAAAATAGGAGTAGCTTGGTAACCAAACAAAAACTAAAACAAATTGAGTTAAAAACATACAACTGTGAGCATGAAAATAGCAGTACTAAAAAATTATTCGTACTTTCATTGTTACTCTTCTTGTGTGTGTATTTACAATAATGAGATAAGTAAATTTAGCATACGAGAATTCAATTCATCCAAGAATACCGTTATTTTTAATAAAATTATTGTAACTGAGAGAATGCATTAAAATAGCAGTGGTTGTATTGGTTTTAAAGTTAGTTTATAAGATTTAAAGAAATTTTCGTAATTTTTACAGGAAAAGTAAGCATAACTTCAATTATAATATATACTTTATTTATCTGTGTATGCTCAATGGTAAAAGCTTTTTCTAAACCTTTCAAAGTGGGTCGAGGACGTCATTGTACACCAATAGAACGCAACATTATTTTGAAACATCATAGAGAGGGTAAATCTTATTCATATATACAAAATGTTATCAGATGTTCAGCAAAGATGATTTCAAATGCCTTAAATTATAAAGCAAAAGTTGAAAAACGAGGTGGAAAACGTTAGACTACCGCACAAGAAGACCGAAGAATTGTAAGGTATGTTAAAAGTAAACTATTTTTATCGGCCAAGCAAGTCAAATATGATCTTGATTTACATGTGAGTGACACAACTGTTCGTAGGCGCTTAAAAGAGAACAGTTTATATGCACACAGTCCACGAAAGGTTTCTTTGTTGACAAAAAAACATACCGCTAAACGTTTGCAGTTCGCAAAGCAACATCTGAATTGGCCCATAAAAAAGTGACGCAACATATTATGGACCGATGAATCGAAAATTGTTCTTTATGGAGGTACAAGTTCAAGGCTTCTCATATAATGGTGTCGGCCCTATTTATAAGATTAATGGTATCATGGACCAACATATATATGTCAACATACTCAATAATATCATGCTACTCTATGCTGTTGAAGACATGCCGCTAAAATGGGTCTTCCAACAAGATAACGACCCAAAACACACTAGTCATAAGGCAAAGGAGTGGTTTCAGGTCAATGGGGTTGAGGTTATGAAGTGGCCTTCTCAGTCACCCGACCTAAACCCGATGGAAAACTTATGGAGAGACGTTAAAAAAGCAGTTTCTGCTGCTAATCCAACTAATGCTCAGCAGTTATGGATAGCTATTCAACAAGCATGGTACGCAATACCCGAAGAAAAATGTCAACGCCTTGTTGACTCAATGTATCGGCGTTGCGAAGCCGTTATTCAAAACAAAGGTTTTGCAACAAAATACTAAAGGTAAATATTTTATTATATTATACTTATTTTTAACTTTTTAATGTTAAAAAATTAACTTTTTTAATGTTTAACTCTAAAAAAAGTATTTTTTTTTTTCCATTTTTAGATACGACTGCTATTTCAATGACTGCAACCTTTTTTTAATATTATTGGTCTTCTATAAATCATTTCATATAAATACCCGCTAAAACAAGAAACCATGGAATCAACATGATCATAATTTTGAACGAATGTTGATTTTACACGTAGTAAATTTTTACAAAAAATAGCATGAGCCTTAGCGCTAAATTTTCTTATAAAAATCCTCCACGATTTGGGAGGCAACACCTAAATGGAGACCAGCAAAGTTGTTCAATGGTCAGAAAAGCCCAGTTGGCTGAGCTTTTTTGCAATGTTATTCAGTTTGGGTACATTAGTTGCAATGATATGGAGAGTGTTACACCACGTGTAGAAAACTGTACAAGTTAACTTAGCGAATTAGTAACAAAAAAATCGGTATAATACTTTTGGAGATCATTAATGTCCCTACACAGAATAAGTCTCTCAAATTTACCAAGATTTTGATCAGTAAAAGCTTTTAACAGTTTTAAAGTTTTTAGATGGATAGAGTTAATGTCCCAATATAGATGATAAACAACAATGATAAGCGCGTTTAGGGCTGGAAATCTGACTGCAAGAATATCTGTTGTCAATAAATTAGGAACTTTCATTTCCAATTGACAGAATTTAAAAATAGAACAGAAATAGATTGCCCGTCCACCACCGTGTTTATTTTCTTTTTCAACTGAGAATAGTCACTCAAGCCGAACCATCAAGAATAGTCAAATCAAGCCGGGTTTCTAATAAATTACTAATATGTCGAATTTATTATTGTTGTTTTTTAATATGAACTCGTTGATTTTATTCAGCAATGACGGGCATTAGTAGCTAAAATTGACGGCATTCTGATAGTTATCCGATGATTTTTTGAGACTATTTGTTGTTTAGGCACTTGACATAGGTGTTGAGTTTTTTCATTGAGGAGGCAGGAGCATTGGTTTCAGTATATAGGTTTTTGGCCGCAGAACGTGTAATTCTTTCTGGACAAGAGAGACTGAGTGTTACAGAAAACAGTTTTTTTGACACCCATGTTTTTATTGTAAATAATTTTTTGTTGTTGTAGCGGATTATAGGATAGCGAGTACTATGCACGGTTTTTACTTGCTAATGGGTTAAGTCAAAAAAAAGACAGTAATATTAGGGAGGGTCCATAATTAACTATTTTCAGATTTTGTGTAGTTTAACCAATTAATCTTTATTAGTTTTTTATGCTGGTTTCAAATTACTTAATACTTTTTTTTCATGATAAAATTTAGCCTTCTACTTTAATTTCAATTAAAGTCAAAGCCGTAGCTAAGCTCTCCCGCACCCCCTCCCCCAATGGGGGGACCCAGCATATTTAGGGGCCCTTTTCAAAAGTTAAAAAAAAAAATTTTTGTATTTTTTATAATAAAATTATTTAAATATATATAGTTACTGTTACTATTAATAAAAAAACTTGGCCTTTTAATCACGGTATTACCTAAATTATGCAAGCGTAAAAAAAGCAATAACATTTTTAATGCAAAAAAAAAAAAAGAATTAACACTCCCGAGGTCCGAATTATATTATAAAACTCAAGCTTTATAAATTTATTATTTTAATTTTGCAATTTCGAATTGATTTTATTATTATTATTATTATTATTATTATTATTATTATTATTATTATTATTATTATTATGCGTTGTTAGTTTTTTATATCATAAAAAACAAAAATGAAAGAAGGTATGCAAAAGTTTATATTTATCTTTCGTTAGTTTTTCACGATATAAATATTGGTACGAAAAAAGTGAAAAGTGGTGTTAGAAAAGAAAAAGCTGCAGCCAGGGAGGAAATCACAAAATACCACAAACTAACACATTTTTTGAAACCAGCAGTTTAGCCTGGAAATATTTCGACACCAACAGAAACTACAAATAATTCTGATTATCATTATTTGAATACTAGAGTTAGATAGGTTGATATGTGAGTCTACATCAAATGGCATAACAATTCCGCCTATTTTTCTCAGTGATGATCCTTCTGAGTTGCCTGATAATGTTTCTGACGCACAGAGGTGTGACATTTTTAAACGTGGTTTTAAAAAGATTGAAATTGATTTTCCAGACAATTTAGAAAAAAGACAATTTTCACTGAATTATTATAACAGCAAGGTGAAGAATGGAGAAATCTTTGAACGGACATGGCTCGTATATACTTTGAATAGCAATAAATAGTTTTGTTTTTGTTGGAAATTTTTTGGGATAACTTCTTTACCATTCCGACAAGTAATAAACACTTGGGAAGGCTTATCAAAAAAACTTAAAGAACACAAAACATGCAGTGCACATTTTAAGTACTTTGAACATTGGATGACTTAACGAAAAGGTTAACTCATATTGCTTTTAATTTATTGCTTGGTAACTTTTTTTTCCTAACTAATTTTTTCCCTCAATTTTGGTAATGCAGGCATTGCAAATCAAGCTACCATTACCTTATTTCTTTCTGCAAGAAATCTTGGATTCCGTGGTCAGACACAGCCATTGGTTTAAAGAGCAATGGAAACTTTCTTGGGGTGTTTGAATTACTGATTAAGTACAATACCGTTCTCAATGAGCTTATGCAAAGAATTCAGGACAAAGAAACCAAGGAGTTCTCTTTGAGCAATGACACACAGAGCGAGGTTTAAAGAGGAGATTGAATCCAAAAACCTGTCTAAGGTAAAAAAAAGCAAAATATTATTCTATTATTTTAGATTGTACGCCATGCATTTCGCACAAAGAATAAATGAGCATTGGTCATCTATCAGTGCAATTTCTTTTTTTGGTGTTTTTTCGAGGTTATATACATTCTTTTCATTGTCTCCTCGATGGGAAATTTTAAAATTCAGTGTGGCTGTTTCTGTCAAACCACAATCAGATAACAGATGGGAAAGTAGAATAAACTGTGTTAAACAACATCACTGTTATTTAAAAGAAACCTTAGAGGCACTCGATTGTTCGGAAGAACATGACTTAAAAAAAGAGATAGGGCTACAGCCACATAAATACGATCGCTCACGGAATATATTAGAACATGGCTTTTCTTATTATCAATCATTATTTGGTATGATTATTTACTTCAAATCAAGTAAGCTTTTTCAGTCTTCTGTAACCTCTCTCGATATATTAGCTAGTGAAATAAAGGCAACAAATGCATTTCGTTATGAGTATCGCAAAAATGGATTTTCCGACGTACGTATTAAGGCATCAGAAATCGGAGAAGTATTGGGCATTGAAAAGAATTTTCTAATAATACGTTTAGGAAAAAAAAAATCGATTTATTCATACGAGCGTATTGATCAGACTCGGCAACCTGAATATCAGTATAAAGCAGATTTTTTTTTGCCATTAATTGATATGTCAATTGCATCAGTAAAAGAGCGTTTGCCGTTTCATATATTTACAATAAAGACATATTACCTTTATGAAAATTGGCCGGAGCAAGAAGAAGACAATGACTGTCTTATCACCGAGCCCCGTTTACAAATTGCCCGTGTTTATAAACAAATATAAATAAAATATACAAAAAAACGTTAAAGAGTACATAATTTCCGCAAAAAAAGTTTAAAAATGTTAACTTTCAAATAATAAATTAAAAATGCACTAACTTTAAAATAATAGTATTTTTTTCCTATAAGCGCTTTCATCTTCAAATAAAAAAAATATAAAAGACCTATCTTTTTTTTTAAATAAATATTTACTTTAAACGGAATAAAAATATTAATGTTTAAATATTACTAACAATTCGGGATCACTGTTCTGTTTTTTGGGGTTTTTACGGAAAACCTGACTTGGGTCAACTAAGATTTGATAACTTAGCTACATGTTTAATGGTTGAAATTTGGGACATTTATGAATAAATGTCTATTCTATCAAATTTTTAGTGCGGATTGCTTATTTTTTATTTTTTAACTATTTTTAAATGCATTTATATTTTTAATTTTGTTATTAAAATATGAAAATCGTATTATTTTTGTAATCCGCACCAAATTATTGAAATTTCAACCCTTTCTGCAAATAAAAATCAAAAAGTTGTTTGTTGTACCTATTGCTATGTTATGAAATATGTTTTCAAACTTGGCTAGTTTAGAAACAAATTTTTCTAGTTTCTTAGCGAGACGAATTTTGAAGTATTGGATAAACAAAGTTAGGCGGTTTTTTCTCTTAGAATGGTGCATAAATCTAATATCAACTGGGTGTTCAAAGATCGTTTTCTACTTAAAGAACTTATTAATTGATAAACTCATTATAAAAAGTTTTATATGAAAACACATCAAACAATTTAAATTAGCTATATTTATATTTAAAGAAACGCTTTATTTTTTGTGAGAAGAGATTGATTCAAGTGCCATAAAAAAATTTTATTACCAAAAGCGAGGTTAATTCAAAAACTTTAACTCAGTTTTGGTCATGAATTATTTTATTAGTGTCTATATTTATTAATAGAAAAGAATTGCTTAAGTTTTTTAAAGGCTTTAGCTTAAAATGTTAAGGCTAAATATTTCAAAATTGAAATCTGGTTTTATTTTTTAATGCATTGAATTTATCAGCTTAGTGAATTATTCTCTAAAACAAGAACTTCTAGATTTAAAAACGTGCTCATTTAACATCTAATCCCCCCTTTAACGACATTTTTCATAATTTTGCAAAAAATGCGGTTTGCTTGCAGACTTCAATAAAGACTAGTTCAGTTTACCTTTAACAATTAAGTAAGATTTTTTTATTTTAATAATAGTTAAACAATGAATGTATTTGATAATAACTATTAGAAATATATTTTTCTGATTTTTTTTTTAATAAAAAGTAAAAACAAATTACTAAAATTTAACCAAGTTCATCATTTGTCGCGCTTTGTGTAAACTAAAAGAAGTTTTTTTACTATTGTATTAAATGTCGTATGATAAAACATTTTATTGTTATTTTTATTTATTTTACAAAACAAAATTATCTCTAATATTTCAAAAGTTATAAATGTTTTAGTAACACCCCCTAAGTCAAAATTTTCAAAAAGAAGCCGTAAAGCTCACTCTGAAAAAGCCGTGTTTATTAAAGTTTTTAATAAAATTTTTCCATAAAAAAGGTCCTCCATATTGAATTCGATAAGAACTTATTTTTAAATTTATTCTCGAAACAATAAATATATCCTCGGAAAACTTTGTTGGATACTTATGAGATATTTCGCTAAAATAAGATTGTAATATAAGTGGAGACATTCCATGTTTCATTTTAAACATGAAAAGTAATGTTTGGTAAATGTTTAGTTTATAAATGTTTAATGAGACGATTTAATAGTGGTTTGCAATAAACAGTTCTGTTTGCCCCAAATACAATCCTACAAGAATGCTTTTGTTTACTATAAAGTTTTTTGAGTTTTCCGTAATTCGTACTTCCCCATGCAATGTTGCAGTAAGAAGTTAGCTGTGAATAATTGAAAAATAAATTTATATTAGAGCTTTTGCGTTTAAAAATGGTTTTGTTTTATAAAGTACGGAAATATTATAAGAGATTTCACTTGCAATAGACTGGATGTGAAACTTCCATGACAAGTTTTCATCAAGAATTACGCCTAAAAATTAACAGTAGATTCCATTTTTAAATCTGTTTTATTGAATAAAAGATTTGGCAGTTTAAGTGGAATATTATCAACTTTATTTGGTTTGTGGAACAGGATGAATTTAGTTTTATCTACATTTAGTGAAAGCCGGTTACTTATAAACCATTCATTTACTTTAGATAATTCTTCATTAAAAATTTTAAAAAGAATTTTTATATCTCTGTGTGAATAAAACAGATTGGAATCGTCAGCAAACAATATAAGATATAATTTTTTAGATGCTAAAAATAAGTCATTTATATACACTAGAAACAATAATGGTCCTAAGATAGATCCTTGAGGAACCCCGCAACTTATAAGTTTTTTTTTGGTTTCATTTGTTTCATAGGTTATGTATTGTTTTCTGTTAGTCAAGTAGTTTTTAAACCAAAGTAAGTTTAAGTTGTTTACTCCATAAAGTTCTAATTTTTTTATAAGGATTTCATGATTGACAGTGTCAAATGCTTTGGATAAATCAATAAAAACTCTGAAGGTAAAAAAATCTTTATCAAAAGCATCCGATATATGATTTACAAGCTCAACTACCGCGTGATCCGTAGAATGATTTTTTTTAAACCCAAATTGTTTGTTGTACAGATACTAAATGATTATAAAGCCTATTGTACATAATGCGTTCTAGCAATTTAGAGAAACAAGGTAATGCAGAAATAGGTCTATAGTTTGAAATATTTGTTTTTTCACCTGACTTAAAAATCGCTGTGATTTTGGCTATTTTAAGTTTGTCTGGTACAATACCAGACGTTAATGAAAGATTAAAAATGTGAAACAATAAGGGTTCAATAATATCAAAGACTGATTTAACTACATCGACGCTAATTTTATCTATGCCTGCACTTTTGTTACTTTTCAGAAAGGAAAAAGCATTATGCAACTCACTTTTATTTAAATTTAGTTCTGTCATAACATTATTTGCTGTTTTGAGGTAAGTTTCAAATTTTATGATACTAGATGGAATTTTAGCCGCCAGATTTGGACCAATCTCAAGAAAAAAACTGTTTAGCTTGTCAGCTATGGTTTCTTTATCATAAACAACCCGTTATATACTACTAACATATATATGTGTTAAGTTTTACAAAACGTGAAGCTTATAAAGTCTATAAGAATACAGTATTTTAAGTTTACAAAGAAAATACAAGATTCATACAAGACTTTTATTAGAACTAAAGTTTACAAGATTATTTTTTTATATTATCATCCTTTGTCAAAGTCAAGTCGTGATGCTGCTTTTACATTACATTGTTTTTTGTTCCTAAGCAAGTAGTTTTTAACTTTTCCCCTTTTTTTATCTTTTGCGATGAGTTTCTTTTATTGGTTGATTTGTTTTAGGGTTTTCTTTTCTTCTGAGAAACGAATTTCATTTCTGATTGGAGTATCAGTCAAAATCCTTGTTTTTAATTGCCTTTTAACACTTCTTTTTCTAGCAGATACTTTCGGGTAAGGTTTCAAAACTTCAGGTGAGAGTAATGAAGCAATGCTTGGTGACACTTTGTTCGAAAAACTTGTTTCATGATGTACTACAGGCATTTTAGGCTCCATGCCATCAACATGTGCTACAGTCATTTCAGGTTCCACAAGAATTGTGTTTACTACATTTGGAGCAGCACGATCTGTAACTGATGATGGTAAATATTCATCATCTTTAAAAATTTCTGGATTAAATGGCTCAATGCCAGCTACTTGAAATCCTCTCTGTATATTAGATGGTGAGAAAGCTTTTGTATATGGTTCGCGAACTATTGAAACAATATCATAAATTGATATTGAAGTCAATAGTTCATTTTTGATGCAAGTAGTAAATAACTTGACAAACTTTTTTCATCTTTTGCAGTAAAAACTTGTTTATTGTTGTAATTAGGCTTAAAAGATTCATTTGGGTTGAGCTTCTTTTTATTACAATATCTTTTTAAGGTCATTCGATTTATGCTAAACTTGCGAGCTACAACATTCACTGGTCTGCCCTCAAAAACTTCATTAACAGCTGATTTCATTGTATTACATGATATAGCAACTCTGTCTGTTTTTTTTTTTTCTATACCTAACCATTTAAAGATCTGAAAATTTAAAAAAAAGTAAAATAAAATGATTGTTTAAAAAAAATATTTTATATAATAATATTATGTAAACTAATTGCAAAACTTATGTAAAACTAAAAACTAATGTTATTAATATTAGTTTTTAACACTATTACATTTTAAAAATGAAATTTTAAAAGTTTATATAAAGATTTTTTATTCGTCATAAGTTTAAATGTATAAAATTTAAATTGCCAATAACTTCCATAAATACAGTAACCAACTCAAAAAAACAAATTTATTATAAACTTAACACATATGAGTTTACAATAAAGTGGTTATAAAGTCATACGGAAATCTAATTAAAAATTTATTTAAATTTGTTTTTTCAACTTTCAAAAATCACTTTTCATGATGAAAAACAGTCTTTTCAATTTTCTTAACGTTGAAGTTGATCTTATCAAAAATTATTACGATTAAGCAATGAAGGGTAGTATAATGGTTAATTAAATTGCAATCTCTGTTAAATTAAGGCAAAAGTAAACGAGTAAAAGCTAAAAGATCATACTCCCCCGGCGATCAATGTGCCCCCATCTCCCCTACTTGTATTATCTGCGTAATACATTTACAGTATTTAAAAAAACTCTTCACTAGTAAACTCTATATCAATTTAGCAATTATAAAATATATTTAATTTTATCCATTTTTTTAGAAAAGATAAAAAAAAAATCGGAGCCAAAATGGCTAGCTTTTTTGTGTGTGTGTGTGTGGGGGGGGGGGGGGGGAGAGACCCACTTGCCACTGATTAAAGTGATTATTTTGACGAAACAATCAATCGTTAAATTAGATGAAATCATTATAATTATCAAAGTAGAATCCGTAGTAAATTTTTTTTTTCATTTTTTCAGTAAAATACGTAATCATTATGTGTAGTTATAAACACAGTAAAAAATTACGCATCATACACGATATTAGTCCATATAAGGAACAATTTGTAACAATCACTAGTAAAAATGTAAAATAACTTCATGGCAGTCGTGGTGCAGTAATTGGAGTTTTTTCTCAGAATCAAGAGGTCTGAGGTTCGATGTTGGCTTTGATCAGATAAGCGACATTGTTAAGGAAGAAGGTGTGAAGGAATTTCTAGTTAAATTCCTTATTAACAGTGATTTGTGATAAGAACCTTAGTTCTTCACCTAAACAACTAAAAAAAAAAGTCATCGTATGTGATTGTAAATTGTTGTGAGGACTTTTCCAGTAGAAATTATTAACTAATTCTTTTGTAGACATAAGTTGGCCTTTTTTTGTATTTTTATTAACAATTATGATTTTAAATAAATAGGATCTTTGCTGCAATGATCTATTATATAACTAAAATAAAATCCGCCTGATGTAAAGCTTACAAACCTTTTTTTTGCTAGCCCGCTCTGACTCATTTGTTTCTGTATTTTATATTTTCAAATTTAACTACTATGAGACACGTTTCCAGAAATATTTTTTAAATTACCTGAATTTTGACTTTACAATTTTTAATATATTTAAGTATATTACTTGAGGAGTTTTTGTAATTAACGGTTTTTGTAATTTTCCGAAGCCGATTGCAATGAGTACCACGCGATGACGATTAAGTTCAATGTTATTTGTAATTGTTTTATAAACTGCAAAAACCAGATGAAATAATTTTTTAAAATGTTAAAAAAAGACGTAGGAGGTCTTTTTTAACAAAAAATTAGCAAAAACTGAATTGTTTTTTAAACTTTTCAAAAAAATTTAATTAAGAATAACTGGTTAAACAAAAAATATAGAATTTCGGACCACCCCCTCTCCTCCGAGTAAAATATACTTAATAATTTTTTTGTTAACAACGATACGGTCGGTTTCATACGTAAATAATTAAGGATGGTGTAAATAAATAAATTTAGATTTGTATAGTTATAATAAATTTTGATATAGTTTACTATAGTTATATATATTTGAATAGATATATACATTTATTTAATATATACTGTATATATTATCTGGTGGGAACCCTGAAATAAATATATACATGCATATAATATACATTTATTTCAGGGTTCCCACCAGATAAAAAAATTTTCTTTTTCTTTAAGATTTTTGACAAGAAGTTGTTTATTAATACTAAAGCCACGCTCAATGGAAAATTGTCCATGTGAAAGCACAAAAATCATTTAAAAAACACTCCAAACATCTTGATAAGCTTTATTTGCTCCAATAAAGTCAGATAAAAAATGATCAAGACTATCGTTTTTAATATCAAAATCTTGAAGTGATTTTCGATTTGAGTCTACTATTTCTAAATATTTAAAATATTGATTTTTTCGGCAGACTTTAGTGACTAACGACCATATTTAAGTAACTTTTGCAACAGAATTGAAAAATTATTGATACAAGTATTCCGTTTATTCGGATTTGAAATGAAAATTGGGTTAATAGAGAATACAGTGCGTACTATGACAAACTTCAAAGGGGACTTCTATAGGAAATGTGTCACCAGACCAGCTAAAAGCTGGCCTGCCTCGCAGGCAAGCGAAGCGAACTTAAGTCAATTTCGACTTGAACTCTACATTGTAACCAATAGCGGTAGAGTATGGGTTTTCTCCTCAAAAAATACTCTGCCGCTATTGGTTACAATGTAAAGTTCAAATCGAACTTGACTCAAGTTCGCTTCTTGCATTCCATCCATAACTTTTTTTATTCTTAAGCGATGACGTAAAGAGAAAAAACCTTCCCTTAGAACATCGAGTTGCTTTATAAAACAACTTCGCAGTTTTACTTTAGTTTTATACAGCTTTTCCAATAAGAACTTAATATACGTTAAAAATAAAACGTGTAGAATAGGTACAAGAATGCATTAATTGGTACAAGAATGTTACTTTAACTTTTTAAGAACCCATGAATCGTTTTTATTTATCTATTTGACTAGTTATATTATTTATTTTGTGTAATGTTAATTTAATTTTGATGCACATGAACTTAATTCTGCTTACAACAGCATGAGAATAGCAATATTGAATTCAACCTGAAAATAGCGATATTAAATTCAATATTGAATGTAAGACGAGATTAAATAACTCTTCAATTTAACATTTTGATTTATTTTCAAATATACAAATTAATTAAAATAATTTATTAAATAATTTTCAGTTTCGATTTTAACTTTTAAATTAACTAGTTTTATTTAAATTAAAATCTTTAAGTTTTGCTACAACTTCGCGATGGTTTTGAAAAGTGGCAACTAACCCATCATTCAATGCTAAATCTGTACGAGTTTTATCTAAAAAATTTATCTCGTTTCCCTTCAAATCTGTCATATCGCCACCAAGTTGTTTTATAATAGCATTTCCAGCACAGATATCCCATTTTTTAATCGCAGTTATGTGGACATAAGCATCCACCTCCCTTTGTGCGACTAAGAGAGATTTATAACCAGCACCTCCAGCTGTAATAATTTCAGTATCTTTGCCAAATGCTATTTTCGCAATTTCTTTAACTTTTCCGCTGTGAGAACGCGAAACAATAACTTTCATATGAGAATTTATATTTTCTGTTTTTAACGAGTAATGAATATTACTAGAATGACCATTCCAGGCCCAAACAGTTTGATCTTTAAATGGCAAATGAATCACACCTATTATGGCTTTACCTATATCATATTTTAAAAACAAAACAAACTAAAAATAAACTCAAGCTACAGAAATAAAAAAAACAAGATTTTCAACACTGTTGTCATTCTACCTTTAACAGCTACACAAACCATAGTAGTAACAAACTCCGTAAGATTTTCTGTGTATTCTTGCGTTGCATCAAGTGGATCAATCCATACAGTAATGTCCTCATTAGGTACTAAAGTATCGTAGCTATCTAAATTAATATTTGAAAACTTTACAAATTTTTGTATATAAATCAAAAATTCGTGCTTAAAAGAAGGCACGCATCAAAATTATTTTGTTTATATTCAGTTAATTAAACCGCACTCGTTCCGAAGCTAAAGTATTTGAAAACAAAATGAAAAATTTAATAAATATTTTCTAACGCGTGGTTTGATTTTTTACAGGTCTTAAGAATACTAAATATGATGTAAATGAGTTTGTATTTGCACAAGATGTTCATTTCTTTCATGGAGTACAAAACTTTACCTTTAAAAACATTGAATACCAGATAGCTCTATTTAAAAAAAAACAACAGTGATGCAACTAGTTAGTGGCATACTTTAGGTGTGCTTACATAAAGCACAGTGCATGCACTATATTGATACGCAAATATGCTATTCTGTACACCACTCATGCTTTAACAGTATTGGTTATATACCTTGTGTACAAAAAAATTAAGTTTTAATGTTAAACATTGTTCATAGGTTGTTCATAGAAAAAAGTTGACAAAAGATAATCATCTGCGTTTATATCAAAGAATATATTCTAAAGAATGTTAAAAAGAAAATTTAAGACGAGGTTTAATAATACATTAGAAGAACGAGCGCAAACATGAAAACAAAATTTTATACAAGAACAAATAATAGATTTATAGAGGTAGAGGTATGCAATCAGGAGTAAGAAAATGACAAGCATAATAAAAAAAGATAACCTTAACAAATGCAACTTTCCAATAGATTTTAAATATAGCTTTAATAATATATTGACTACTTGTTCTAAAGCTATAAAAAATGATGATTTTTCGTCAAGATTAAAATATATAGTTGTGTTATCAGCAAATAAAGCAACTATAGATGTGAGATTTTCAGAAAGATCATTAAAATAGACAAGGAACAGCACAGGAGCAATAATGTAATTTTATTTTTGAAAGGTTATTGATTGATGGAATGACCTACCAGCAGAAATCAATTAATCTATTACATTTAACAGCTTTAAATCAAACTTGCAATTGATCAAGTTTGATTTGAAGCTGTAAGAAACAAGAGGGAATGACCAAATTCGAATTCTAAAGAATTCTTTTCATAACTAATTTTTTTATTTTAATGTAGTTGATGTAAATTCCTGGCTGCAAAATATCTTCAGTTATTATATAACTAATTATAACAATACCCAACTTCCTGTAAAATTTTCTATACTTTTTCTATAACTTGAATTTTTTATTATGTTTAGACATTCTTCCTGATGGACCTAAAGAAGGAGAAACAACGTTTCAAAGAAAAAAATAAGTGTTTTTACTAATTTATATGTATGTATATATATAGGCCTTAGGGTGGTCCATAAAACAACTTTTTTGAGAAAAACCTGCTGACACCCCCTAAATGTGTTTTATCTAATACAAAAACACTAGGTTTAAAATTTTTTTGAACAAAAATTATTTTTAGGGGTAGCTCAAGGCCCTCAAAAATTTGACGGGTCCCTAATATTTTGAAAAAAAAACTTTTTCTAAAGTATGTCAACCTGGTACTCAAAAGAAGCGATATTGTATAAAAACTTCAAAAATAATAATCATTTTACATAAAAAACATGCCTAAAAAAAATTATTCTCAAAAAACCTGAAAATATTGACTTTTTTTATTTTCAGCTTAAAAACAATAGTTTTTATGCATTTATACCTAAAAAAATTATTTTTATAAAAAATTATTATCATTTTTAAATTTTTTATATAATTTTGCTTATTTTGAGTACCAGGTTGACATACTTTAGAAAAAGTTTTTTTTTCAAAATATTAGGGACCCGTCAAATTTTTGAGGGCCTTGAGCTACCCCTAAAAATAATTTTTGTTCAAAAAAATTTTAAACCTAGTGTTTTTGCATTAGATAAAACACATTTAGGGGGTGTCAGCAGGTTTTTCTCAAAAAAGTTGTTTTATGGACCACCCTAATAGGCCTCGGTGGGAGTAAATGAGTGCGAGAGTAGAGAAAAGCTCTCCTAAAATGAACATAAGGAGCGAGCTGCTCCTCTAAACTGCTTTTTACGAGAGCTTTTGGTTTTTGCACAAGCTATCTGTTTATTTATATGTATTTATAATTCTGTTTATTTATATGCATATGTTTGTAATATTAATGTTACAATAATATACACATAACATATGTCATTTATTGTATATATATATATATATATATATATATATATATATATATATATATATATATATATATATAATTATTTAGTATTAAAATGAAAAAAATATAACTTTTTGTTGGTACTCAGAGTTTCATGCTTGGCGGCAATCATCAGCCATATATATATATATATATATATATATATATATATATATATATATATATATATATATATATATATATATATATATATATATATATATATATATATATATATATTTTTATGTTCGTCAGCCATATATATTTTTTGAAAATTTTAAAATAAGATGTGGTTGATGATTTCTGAAAGGCATGAAACTTTAAGCTTCATCACAATATTGTATTTTTTTATGTAGTCTAATACTCAGGGTTTTAGCCAGCCCAATGGCACTGCATATATAACTGAATTCCTAATAGGTTTGAAATTCCAAAATTTCAATAACCTTTTTTTTTTGTGTAATAATAGAACAATATTAATAAAAATTCACAATATTTTGTAGAACAATAAAAAATATATTTCTGGCTAACTCTCTCTCTCTCTCTCTCTCTCTCTCTCTCTCTCTCTCTTTATATATATATATATATATATATATATATATATATATATATATATATATATATATATATATATATATATATATATATATATATATATATATATATATATATATATATTTATGTTAAGTGGTTAATTACTTAAAAGTTAAGAGGCTTTTTAATTAATAGTGCTTTTGTTTTTGTTTTTTTATTGTTTTATAATATTTTTTAAATATGTGAGGAGTGTTGCATTGACTGACAACCACTAGCAAGCAACAATAGTGCAGCTCTTTGAGACAGGAAAATTACAATTAAGTGATTGTTTAGATCATTTGTAAGGTCAATAAAATCCATATTATAAATTTAACAACATTTGAACCTGGCTTAGCTCCTTCTACACAGCCAAATCATTTGTGTGAAAATAGTTAGTCAACTTTTTAAATATTTAAAAATAATAAAGTAAAATAAAAAGTTTTAAATTCATATTATGGTAATAATAGAAGTTTGGAAACTGATAAATATTAAGGTACATTAATCAATGTCATGAGTAAAATATTTTATGTTTAATGAAATATTTTATAAAAAACATGAAACTAAAAAAAAAAAACATTTTAAACTAAGAGAAAAATTGTTTCTCGAAGCTACCAATGTGAAAATAACTTGCCTAAATGTAAGTTCATTTCTTCTAATGCACTTAAATTTAATAAAGAAGAGTCTTCTTGATAAGTTTTGTCACTCTCTGATACTTCCTCAGAAACAATATGCAAATCTGGAAACTCTCTCTTCAAGCCAAAGTACATTGCTTTATGAGAAAGCATATCTCCCAACGTGACAAGATCATTGGCACCTTCCTTTGTATGTCCTTTAGTTTTCACCTATATATTGTAATAATGATATATCTTTCAGTGTACTTTTAATGGATATTATAGTTAAAATCTTTTGCCTTAAGGATATGTTATTATTTATAAAAAGAAAACTTCATTTTTAAAAGGTTATTTAGTGTAACATGATAATCTTAGAAAAAAAAAAAATCAAAAGAAAAACTTATTATTTAAAAAAAAAAAAAGTCAAAAGAAAAAGGTGAAAACTAGGGTTTCCGATTGGTTTTAACTGATAACCAAAAACTGCGGTTATTTGTCAAACCGATTTAAATAAAAAATCGTCAGTTTTCAAAAACGGTTTTGGCAGTTTTTTTGTATAATGTCTTTTAAATATTTATTTATTATAGAAAGGCATAAAAAATCAAGTTTGTAAGTAATTAATTTTTATTTTATTATTTAGATTGCATTTTACTGAAAAGCTTAACACGTCTTTTCATATTCAAAATTATTTAAGTATTCCAAAAAAAAAAAAAATTTTGAATATTGAATAAAACATGCAAATATATTTGAATATAAAGTATTTGAATACTCAAATAGAATTCTTTATATTAAAAATTTTTATTCCTTAAAAAAACATACGGATATTTTTAGTGTATACTTTAGTTCAATAAAATATCAACATATAGGTATGTGTAGGTATGTAATAAAAATATTTCACGATAATGCTTCTATCAATTATTTAACTTTATGAAATTATCTTCCAGATAAATTATGTCCTCAGTTTTGTAATTTGCTACTTGGCGTAAAATTCCAAAATCAAGAGATATTGAAGGCATCTGTTGTAGATGCGGTTCTGTTGTAACATGCTTCAATGGATCCACAACTACTTTGTGTAATCATACTTTACATGAACTACTATCAATAGTACTTCGAATCAAGCAGCAGCTGTATCATCCAGCAGTAGCTCAAATCCACCACCGGAAATCCACCACCGGAAATTCACCACCGGAAATCCACCACCGGAAAAATAATTAAAGCCATGGACAGTAATTTACAAAATACAAGCCTCAAAGAAATTGTAGCTGATCTAGCTACAACTTCTTGACATGATTATAAATTTTATAAATTAATATGATAAAATTTATTCACTCATCAATTCAACAAAAAAATAATCATCTTCCTAAAAGTCCAACAACTGTGATGAACTTAATCTATCAAGATTTTTATGATAAAAAGGAAGTGATGAAACAAGAAATTATTTAAAAAATTCAAATAGGACATAAATTCAGCTTAACGCATAATAAATACACATCTTTGAGGCACAGAGTGTACATTGGTGTCAACCTGCATGAAAGTGAATGTAAGAAAACCTATAAAACTGGGGCCATTAGGATTTAGGGTTTCTGTCCAGCTGAAAGTTTAATACAAATATTAAGAACCATTTAAATTTATTTGGTGTCTGTATGGAAAAAGATGTAGTAGGTTCAACTCATGATGGTACAGCAATCAACAAGAAGCTTATGCAATTAAACAGCATTGTTGATCAGTTTTGCTTTAATCATGAAATTCATGTTGGTGTATGCGACACGTTATTCAAAAAAAATAAAGACACATACCTACCAATTCCTAAGGAAATGAACACTGATTCAGAAGAGGATGAACATGGAATTTATAATAATAATTTTAGTTTTGAATCAGTAAACAATGAGATTAATATCAACTACCCTGAAATTTTGATGAATGCAATAAAGTAGTGAAATTCATAAAAATCTCATCAGTTTGCAATCAAATTTTTCAGAAGTAAGTTACTGAGGAATTTGGTAAAGAAATCGAATGGCATCTAGATGTTCATCATCGTTAAAATTCACTTTTTTCAATGACTGTGCTTTTGTTAATAACTAAGAAATGTTTATTCCAGACATTTACTCAATTAAATGCTCTGGATGTAATCAACAAGCTAGATTTTGAGTCATTAACTTCATTACATGCCACTTTAGAGCCAGCATAAACTAGCTGTGAAATTCCTTAGCAGAGAAGATGCAACGTTATTGACAGCAGACATCTTGAATTCATGCTCACTAATGATCAACACAAATGGCTTAAGAGTTTTATTTGTATTTATTTAAGGGTAATAGAACAAAGAGTCTTTAAAAAATTTACAACACAATTCTCTCTATAAAACCCACCTTAACAGATGTCGAGCGCATTTTTATGAGCTGCACTAGTTTCTGCACAAAAATCAGATGATTATCTGATGAATCGTTAAAATATTTAGTTTTCTTAAAGTTTTATTCAATAAAAATAAGTCATTATAAGTTTTATTTTGAAATATTAACATGTTATAATCATTTGTTTAAATAACTTTTTAAATTAACAATAAGATAAATTTACATAAGTTTTATTATTTAACAAGAAAAACTGAAAACTGCAGTTAACCACAGGTTTTTTTTTAATTAAAACCAAAACCGTGGTTTTTTATAAATGCGGTTTTTTGGAAACCCTAGTGAAAACCTAAAAGAAAAATTATATTGATTAAACAGATAACTACAGAGTAAAAAAACTCACTTTAACTAATTTCAATGACGATGAAAATAATTTGTGTAAAGCATTCTTTCCTGGTTTTTTATGTCTTAAAGGTATGAAAAATATAACAAGAAAATATTCAAACATAAAAAGACTCAATATAACATATAACTTTAAAATATATAACATATAACTATAAAAAAAAAACTTAAACATTTGCATAAGGATTAAATTGCATTCAAATACATTAAATAAACAAAGCATCTGTTCTAAATAAACAAATTAAAATTAAAGCATCTAAATAAATAGAGCGACTGTCACATTTTTAAAAGTCATCATTTTGATATTGCTTGAGCAAAAATTTTTGGGAAATGTAGTATGATATTTGTAATGAGTATCATGGTTAAGGTTTATATTTATTTGTTGTTTTATTAAAACTAGGTAAACAACAGACATGAATTTAAACATTTCAGAAATGCACTGAAAAAAGAAACGCTAAGCTAAACAGTTTAGCTTAACATTTTCAAGTCCTATTTTTTCAAGTCTGAAAACTATGAAAAAAATTAAAAAAACTGAAAAAGAAAACAACTCCTTACTAAAAAGAAAATATATAAGCTTTAAAATATAACTCAAAACTCAAACTCGAGGCAAAACTTACTTTTTGTTACTTTTTCAATTGCGGTTGAAATAAATTTCTTTAAAACTTATCTTTTGAAGTTTTTTTATTAAAGTTACATAAAACGCTTTTACAAATTACTTTTAATGTCTAATATATCAACAAATTTTATTTAAACTGTTGTTTATTTAAAATATGTAACTAAATTATTGAAATGAAAAAAATATATTTAAAAAATGCATTAACATTTTTTTGAAAAAGTTGCAAAAAAAAAAAAAATTTTTTTAATAAAGTTTTTTCAATAAAAAAAGACAATCTTTTTAAAATAATTTTTAATCATTTCATTAGAAAGTCAAGTATAAAAAAAAATGATTTTAAACAATTCTTTGTATAAAATAGAACCAAAAAAATAAAGCAATTAAATCATTCTATTGCAACAGGAAGATTTTAATTAAACTTATTCATAATTAAAGTATTTTTAAAAAAATCTTAAAGATTTTTAGAAAGATGCAGAAAAATAGTTTCAAATGTTTAACTTTATCATAAAAAATACATGCCTACTAAGAAAAAATTACATTTTTAATTTACACAAAGATCATTATAATTAATTTTTTATTTTATTTAAAGCCTTCGCGTAAAATAAAAACACTAATAAAATATATAAAAAATATTTGCTAAAAAATATAATCTTTTTTGTACTAAAAAGTAGAAAATAAACTAAAGATTGACAGGTATGTTTCTATATAAACCTTGTGCAGACCTGTCAATCTTTAGTTTACTGAACTATTAAATTTAATTTAAAAAATTTATTTTCTACTTTTTAGTAAAAAAAAGATTATATTTTTTAGCAAATATTTTTGCTATATTTTATTTTCTACTTTTTAGTCTTTACAGAGAGTTACAATATTTAGCAATGTGTTTGTCAAGACATTAGTAATTAAATCGAGCCTTTTATCCTTATTAAAGAAATTTCCTGATTAAAGGAGTGGAATATATATTTTTTAAAGGATCAAATTTTTTTATATAAAAGTAAAATAAAATAAAGTACAAACATTTCATTTGCATTACCACCCTAGTCCTCCCACATATGTAGTATATTTTTATATTAATATTAAACAAAATTACGTTGTAATTTATTTTTTCAACTTTATTTAAAAAAAAAATTATTTTCAAAAAATTTATAAAAAAATTACAAACCCACAATCAATCTTAGCCGATTTGAAAAATGAAAAAATGTATTTATAAAAGAGAATAAATTATATTAAAAAAAAAAATTAGAAACCCACAAGCAATATTAGCCTATTTTAAAAATTAAAAGATTTGTTAATGAGTTTTAAGAACAAAACCGCAAGCAATTTAGTAGCAGATTTCTATATAGAAGGTTAGATTTTGTGCACCAAGGACAATAAAGAAAGTTGAGGAAGAGTTCATGTCAAGTGAAAAAAAAGATTATAAAAAAGACTAACAATTAATTGTTGTTTGTAACCAGGGCCTTCTTAATAGGAGGCCTCAACATCATGCGGGAAATTTCTTGACTGAAGGTCGGTTTTAAAAAACCTGTTTAAAGTTATAAAATATTGGTAGTGTTTTCAAAGAAATAATTTATGATGCCTTTAAAATGCTGCATTCCAAACTGTTGCTCAAATTATGTCTTCAGATTGTAAAATATCTGTATACAAATTTCCTCGTGAAGTATTTGGGAAAACAACTGGCTTATGAGTATTCCTCGCTCACATCGGAATTTAACAAAATATAGTGTTGTAAATTGCAATGGCCAGATGATGCTGAGTTTATATTGTGGTAAGCTGAGACCAAATAATCCTCCATCAGTGTTTCCAAATATCTCTAAAAATTGTCTATCCTCTCCACCGCCAAAAATGAGAAAAACTTTCTTCAAAAACAGGTATTGGAAGATACAAACAATGCATTTTCACATACTTGTCGTGGTCTAATTAATTTGTTTTGCCGTCTTTTATCAAGTGGAAATGAATATGTAATTTTAGGTTGGTTTTCTGATCCTATCGAAAAATGGAAAATTACGATGATACAATTACATAAATACTATGAAAAATACTTACTTAAATACTTTAAATAGGGGAGGACTAACTATTTCATCTGACACTTTATCTCAATGGTCCTTATTTTGCTATATTTTTTTCTTTATTAAATAAAAGAGTTTCTGATCCACATTTTTTTTTTAATTGGTCTTCAGTCAAAAAATTTCCCACACAGTGTCCTAGTTCAAGTTCCCACAGTGTCCTAGTTAAAACGTATTGATTTTTTTATTGATATATATATATATATATATATATATATATATATATATATATATATATATATATATATATATATATATATATATATATATATATATATATATATATGTATATATGTATATATATATATATATATATATATATATATATATATATATATATATATATATATATATATATATATATATATATATAACACCAACAATTAAGTGACATTTTAATGTTGTTTAAAAGCCAATGAAGTGCATTATGTTTTATAATTTTTTTAAAAACCATAATGATAATGACTAGAAAGTTTTTTTAATTAATAGTGTAAATATAAACTAAACTTTATAAATATTTCTAAAACAAAAAGTTTTAGAAATATTCATAAAGTTTAGTTTATATTTTGCCATAAAAATACTGGTTTTGTAAAAATGAAATTGATTCACAAATATTTGCAAATAAAATTTTAAGAAAGAGCAGAGTTTTGGCAACATTTTGTAGTTTAAAATTTGTTGTCTTTGCATAAATCAAGTATTAGATACCGTCTGAAAGAACTTATTACCTAGATACACATTCTTTCAGAATAAGACCTTTTTCATATGCAAAAGAATAATTAAGTATATACAAACTCAGAGAAAATAAAAAATAGTCAAATTTTCTCAGTTCAAAAATGAAAAAACATTGATTGAATTTGAATGAACAGTTACACTAAAAAATGGTTATTTTCATAGCTACAAATTTCATTAAAAAATATTGTTACCTTTTGTGCGTGAATAGTTGGTACTCAAGGGAGGGTAAAAAATCTAATTGCTTTTATTAATGGCACTATTAAAAATAGTTAAAAAGGCAACTTTTAAATATGTTAAATCAGTAATTTTTCATAAAATTATTAGTTACGTACTTTTTTCTTGTTTCTGGAGAATTTTATAGCTAACGTAGGAAGGTCACAACATTTTTTCAAAAATCCCTTGCATAAAATAGGGATAGGAAATTCCATTTTATAGTTATATAAACCCAAGATTTTACAAGTTTAAAAAAAAAATTTAGTTTCTATTATTAGGCATAATTTTAACATTCACACTTGCAGCAGGTATTAAAATGTTGTTTTTTTACTTATATTTGTTGTCAAGGAAGGGTTAATTACAATTACAGACTAAGCTAATTAGAATTAAAACCCAATTTTACCCTTCTTGGCATTAACTTGTTTTGTAGACCAGGACTAAGTATTTTTCTAATAGAAGCACAAGAAAGGTTTTGAATTTTATATTGAGTTTTCCAAGCTTATGTTGAATATTTAACAAAACACTGTGGTGATTAATCCAGAAACAAAAATGCCTTTAACAGGTTTTAAATTTCATTTGATAATCTTTTAATATTTGAAACTTTGTGATCATTTGAAGTTTATAAAGTTTACAAATTTTACATGGTCAAAACATTAGAGCAATTTGATAATTATTTAAAAAAGTTTTCCAGGTGCACTACCAGGGGATATTCTAGACCATTTTTGACACCGTTGACTATATTTGGGCGCCGCCCAAATCAAAATTTGAGGACCTTTTTTTTAACATTTTTTCTGGCAAATATTGCTTTTTCCGCAAAAAAAAATTGCAGATTTTCCACTACACTTTGCCGGGGGAAGGAGGTATGTCTGCCCAATTTTTAAAAAGAAAACTTATAAAGACAAGTTTAACATGCAAATTTATAAAGAGAGGTTCAGCAAAACTTTAAAAGCTTTCAACATGTGATATTGAAATGTTATTTAAAATCTTATTTGGGAACATTTTAAAATTTGAATTAGAATAACTATTTCAATAAATCATTTTAATATCAATTAAAGTAAATTCTACTAATGCCAAAGACATAAACTATTAATGAGGAAGCTATATACACGCTGTTTAGAAAAACAAAGCAATATTGTGTGTGAATATTATTTAATACAAACTTGTTATATACATAAATACAAATATGAGGTGTGTTTAAAAATTAAGTTGACTTTTCAAATTTCGCGGGCAACGTACTTTCGATTATCGATTTTTTTGTTTTGTCATGTTGGTACATTCTTCCCGAACATCTGTACCAAGTTTCAAGTGTATAGCATTTTTTGTTTGGTTGTGAGAGGCGTAAAGGTTATAAGTGTTTTGCGTGCTCGGCGATTTTTTGCTATCGAAAAATATGGATCAAAGGATTTGCATCAAATTTTGTGTAAAAAATAAAATAAAGTGCTCCAAAACACTTGAAATGTTGACAGTGGCATACGGTGAAACTGTTCTGAGTAAAAAAAATATTTACAAGTGGTACAAACTCTTTCAAGATGGCCGGAAAGATGCCAATGACGAGCCTCGCTCTAGACACCCAACCACGTCAACAACTGATGAAAACGTTCACGCAGTGAAGAAAATTGTTTTGGAAAATCGTCGAATCACTATCAGAGAAGATATACGCTTGGCTCATACCATGAAATTTTTTCTAACGTTTTGGGCATGAGATGTGTGTCAGCAAAGTTTGTTCCGAAATTGCTCAATTTTGACCAAATGAACTGTGGCATGAGCATCGCTCAAGAACTGTTGAATGACGTCAACGACAACCCAAATTTACTCAAAAGGGTCATAACTGGTGACGAATCATGGATATATGGTTATGATATCGAAACCAAAGCCCAATCTTCCCAATGGAAGAGCCCAGGTGAGCCAAGACCGAAAAAAGCACGCCAAGTTCGATCAAATGTGAAAGTTTTACTCACTGTTTTCTTCGATTACCATGGCGTGGTGCATCAGGAGTTCTTACCATATAGTTGTACGGTCAATAAACAGTATTATCTTGAAGTTATGCGCCGTTTGCGAGAAGCAATACGAAGAAAACGTCCCGAATTGTGGAAAAACAATTCATGGTTTTTGCATCACGATAATGCCCCTGCTCACTCATCTTTGCTTATGAGAGATTTTTTGGCCAAAAACAACACCACCATCATGCCTCAGCCACCATATTCACCGGATTTGGCCCCATGTGATTTTTTCTTGTTCCCAAATCTAAAAAGACCTATTAAAAGACGGAGATTTGCAACGATTGAAGAGATAAAGACTGCATCGCTGGAAAAGCTCAAGGCTTTACCGAAAAGTGCTTATGAGAAGTGCTTTGAGGATTGGAAAAACCAATCATTTTGGCATAAGTGTATTGTATCGGAGGGGGATTACTTTGAAGGGGACAAAATAAATATTGATAAATAAATATTTTTTGTTAAAAATACAAAGTCACCTTAATTTTTGAACACACCTTGTACATGTATGTATATATATATATATATATATATATATATATATATATATATATATATAAATTAGTTTTTTTATTTTTATTTTTACTTCCAATGAGGCTGCAGACAACCACTATTAAAGTTGGAAGTTAATAGATAAGAAAAGACAAAGTTTATAAAGCAGGATAATGATTAAGAGATGACTTGAAAGAACACAAGTTATATGAATCAGGAATACAAGAGGAAAGGAGTGAATTCCTAAGGACTGATGTTCAAGAAATTCACCTTTGGAATTCACCTAAATTCATCTAAAAGAGAATTGTTTGAAGATCTGTTCCAGATATGGCAACAGTATTTCATACAAGGATAGAATGGAGATCTATAGAGATAAAGAATAGAACCCGGAGTAAGAAAGTGGCAAGCACAATATAGAGATGCTAAGCAGATGCTAATTTTGCAATAGATTTGATATATGGTTTCCAAGAAAAATAAGAAAAAAAAATCCTGGAGCACAAAGGGTAAATAACTCATCGAGTACACTACCGTTCATAAATATTAGAAGATCTATATTGTGGCAATAATGATTAGCTGAAAAAAATTGAGTTTTATCTGAGTTAAAGTTCACCAGACACTTTTCAAGCTCAAATATCCCTCCAAGCAAACAGAGAGTGTTGGCTTCTTATCAAGACAAGAATAAATAGTAGTATCATCAGCAAACAATGCCACTTTAATTGTGAGATTTTTTAGATCATTAATATAAATTTAAAAAAGTATAGGGCCAAGGATAGGACTTCAGGAGTTCCTCAAGGCTCTTGAGGAACTCCCGAAGTTACAGGAAATAAAAAAGAATGCTGCCCATCGAGGACAACTTTTATATTAAGATGGTAAGGAAGGATTCAATAACCTTAAAGATGTTACCTGATACACCATAAGAAGAGAGCTTATGGAGAAGATCAGCATGTTAAACTTTATCAAAGGCATTAGAAATGCTGAGAGCAATAGCTTTAACAGGGTTCAAAATAAGTGTATTGTGATAGCTTATCACACCTTCGCTATTAGTTTTTTCTTAAAAAAATATTTTTGAAATTTTTTTTTTTTTAATTTGTGAATTTTTTTCTTTTCTAATTTTGCTTTTTTGGGCCATTCTTATTAATGTTTTTATCTAAGTCTTTTATTAGGAGTCGCAAAGTACGCCACGCTAAAGATTTTCTATAAATACGCAAGTTGTTTTTAGGAATTTTAATTAAAAAGAAATCTATTTGAACAAAAGAATTTCAACACTCAATAATAAAAAATTTAATTCAGTGGCGTTAATTTTAATCTAGCTACAGTCACAATATCAGATTTAAAACATAGTGTGAGTAAGGAAGAAAGTTTTATTTAAATCGTAAACGCTTTGAACAGTTCATTATATTTTGTTTCTTGAAAATAGTTGAAAGTATTACATATACATTTACATATACATTCTACTGCAAAAATTAAACCAGTTAAAATAAAAATTAAATTATAAAAAATTTTGAAATTAATAAATTATTTTACTTCTGTTCAAAAAAAAAATTTTCTAAAAAAATAAATTAAGCATATTTTTAAACTCAAGGAAATATAATTGGATTTATTAAACTAAATTTTTTTATTTCACTTTTCATTGCAAAACAATTTGAATGAAAACACCAATTTAAAATTTATTTGAAAACTAAACTTAAATTTTTAATTGTACTCTAGATCAAGTAACAAATTATAAAAAATGTGGTATCTAATGTTTTTTAGCTTTAATTCTACTTGTTTGGTCTATAGATTATACACTCGTATGGTCTATAGGTATGTTTTTGCGCAAATATGAAGTTTAAAGTTTTACGATGATAATGTTTTAATTTATTAATTAGAACAATTTTATTTAATTACTTTGTTTTATATTAAAACAGCAATAAAACAGCGTCATGTCGTTGTTTTACATTAACACAAGCTCTTTATATTGTTAAAACAACTTAGCAGTTTGCTTTATTGTTGTTTTACAACTTTTTAAAAGAAAAATTAAATACTCTTTAAAAATAACATGTGCTTTATTGTCAATATGAACGTATTAAAATAAATTTCTATGACTAATTAAAGTGGATAAAATATTTGCATTTTTACTTTTACTTTTTTACTTTTACTTTTTTAAGAATCATGTTAAGTAAAAACAATTACTAAAAGTAATATCTTAATTAAATATGTTACTTGCTCATTACACTATAACTACAACTTTAAATTGAAACATGAGCTGTAAATTATAAGAGTAACTTATGCTATTTTAAATTTTGCCAAATGAGAAAATTATAAGATAATATTTAAATACGAGAGATAATACATTAAAAAATAACAATTACCAACTAATATACAAAAGATACAACTTTATATTAACGCAACCCCCTCCATGACTGCAAAGTGGCACGAGGGATGAGGGGAAGGGGGAGAATGCAAAAAAAAAAAAAATTGTGATTTGATTTTCTTGCAATTATTTGAGCCCTGCTTAATCTCTCCACTTCTATAAAACACATGATAAAACCGATCAGTTATTACTGTTAACAAATCAGCAGTAGAATGAATCAATAATTAGTTATTACTGTTAACAAATCAACAGTAGAATGAATCAATAATCAGTTATTACTGTTAACAAATCAGCAGTAGAATGAATCAATAATCAGTTATTACTGTTAACAAATCAGCAATAGATTAAAATCCATACTGATGATCAGAAAGTAAGTTATTAGATTCAAGATAAAAGATTAAGTGTTAATTAAAGACTCAAAAACTATGCTTATGATAGGAAGAAGACTTATGGGCGGTAGTTAGAGAAGTCAGATTGCTCTTCAGAATTTTTGAAATAGGGATAACAGAGGCTGCTTTCCAGCACGCTAGTAAATAAGACTCTGATGAACATTTGTTAAATAGTTTTAAAAGTAAACACAACAACTCCAGAGAACACTTCTGCAATACTATAACTGGACCACTTGCTGTAGAAGAGTTGAAGTAGGAAATCACTTTAGATAAAGAAGCTACAGTAATACATATGTCAAGTAATGGATCAACCTGTTTGTCAGCTTTATCAGGTAGAATGTGATTAGTGGAATTAAGAAATGAGATTGATGAAAACTTCTTAGTAAACAAATCAGCTTTGTTTTTAGGTTAGGTAACAAAATCTGAACCATGCAAGAGAGATGGAATGACAGATTTGTTAAAGATTCTCCAGAAGCCAATTTTGAGATGAAATATAAGATTTTGTGACCTGAAAACTATTGGCATTAGACAAAACTTTTTGCAATGGTTTCTAGAAATAGTGAACAGATGTTTGTTTTGGGGAGAATTGTTTTGGTGATAGAAACAAAAGTAATGGAAACTGCAGCAGCACAATGAGAGGAACACCATGGAGAGAGAGTAAATGATTCCATGCCAGCCTGAATCCGAGAAGTTATGTAGAAAGCACATTTATTAGAAGAAAGACGAAAGATTTTAACCCAAGGGCCA
>NC_061157.1:68609258-68631758 GCF_022113875.1 Hydra vulgaris
ATGATATGATTCTGAAATTTTTTCCAAATGTTCTATATGTAACAAACTCCATAATACAAAAAATCTGGAAAGGTTTTCTTTTTTAAATCAAATTTATTTGCATTCAAAGTCTTACAATAATAAATCAAAAAAATATTAAAGTTACTCTAAAACCATGGAAATAATTAAATTAGAATAAGAAAAATTAAAACTAAAAGGTAATAAGAATTAACAATCTTCGACATTTAAAAAAAAATAAGAATTAAAAGTCTTTGAAAAATAGCAAATTAGTTCTCTGGTTTAAAGTTTCCCTAGCTATCTTCAATGCTCTGGTGATCAATTTCACTGATTTTGTATTGTCTTCCTGTAACAGTTGTTGGAATATTAATCATTAACAATAAGTTTGTTGATGGAACCCAGCAAACATCATCTCTAGAAGGCCAACAATATGACCTTGAAGGGTAACATGGATGCATGAAACTAACTTGAAAGCCTTTATTTTCAACATCAATTTCCTCAACTAGTCCGATCCATGGATTGTTATCATATATCAAACATACAAACACACCAATGCTTATATTAGACAAGAATTCTTTAATAATCTCATCAGTTTGAAATTAAAAACAAATGAATACTCCAATTGTTCAGAAACAATTTTAGTTCCAATTTTTGTGTTACTTATTGGAACGAAATTGTAATAGCTACGAGTGCCTAGTAACGTTTTTGCAGTTGTATATCTTTTCTCCATTTCACTTCGAATTATCATGTTTGACTCCTTGGATATGTAATAAAAATTAATTCCTATGATTTCATTTTGGCAAAAATTAAACATTGCAGACGCTGTAAGAATATGATTTGTTGTTGTTGGATGAAGGCTAGCAATTGAAGTTAGTCTTTTTACAGTCCCACCAATACCATATCAGGGTGATTTACCGTGACTTGTTGCAAAGAAAGACCAGGTACATTTCATAGCAAAATCTTGTTCATAGTGGCATATATTTACAAAGTGTTTGCAGTTCTTGTACTGGCCAGCACACCCATCTGAAAAGTAATGGACACTTTCTATTTAATGAGAAATATTGCTTTTAATATGTTCAATTATTAGCTTCATCACATGATAAACCATATCAACAACATGCAGTAAATCATCTGAGATGAAACATATTGAATCACATTTGAGGACATTATTTTCTTTATAATAAATTACTGTTGGAAGCAATGTGGCTTGAATTTTGTTCAAATGAAAACTTTGTATTTCCTCTTGTACAACAAACTCGTAATTTTCTGAGAAATCACAAAGGACAATGACCTCAGTACTACTTAACTCATTTTTTAATTTTCTTAAAGAAGCAGCTTGACTTTTTGCAATGTAAGAATGAACAGTAAGTTTTTGCAATGTAAGAATGAACAGTAACTTATTTTTCAAAGTATTATATAATAAAGCTACTTGTCATTTCTGTTAGACTTAATAGCTCAGATCGGTCTGTATGTACAATAATGATCATCTTCATCAATATCATCTTGAGAGTACAACTCATTTTCAAGATAATCTACCAATGTAGAATCTTCTGGGCACAAAGGGCAACGATGTACCGTGCAAGTTTTGTTCGCCCTACTACAAACAAGCATATCAATAAGCTTGTGATAATTCTTTGATAATTTAACTGCACAAATCATTAACTTAACATTTTGATGGTAGGTGCACACACATACTGTATGCGTACCAGATGCTCCAACTGTAATGCACCATTTTGGACGATGTGAGCAAAAGTTAGAAAAACAGCTCTTTATATCTGGATAACAGGTTTTAAACTTTGAATATAGCTCTTTTAGATTTGAAAGAATCAAACGTTTTTGCATATGAGATCTTCGAGCTATACTAATAAAATCTTTTCTACCAGACATTAGCCTGCTATTTTCATCATTACAATATAATTCAATAATTTTATCTACTGTTTCTTGAGGTATTTCTTTTCCTTTTTTTTTCTTTCAGGAAAAGATAAAATACCATTTTGTAGCAATTTGCGTGATATCTGCACCATATAATTAGTAACATTAAATTCTTATTCTATATCTATGTGAGACCAAATTGGAACCAGTGTTAGTAGTTGAATTTTCTGATTACGATTGGAAATTAACATTTTTTCTTTGATTTTTCTGATAAGTATATCCATGTCATTTGCTTTACCCTTAACTTCCTTAGATAATTTATTGAAGGAATCTTCTTTTCTTAACTGTTCAGGATCTATATTTAAAGTCCTTGCAATACCTAACTTTACTGTTTTTTGAACATCTAACAATTTTTTTTTTGCCAAGAGCAACTCTCGAGTGACTATTTACAGCATGCATTTTGAGAGGACTTATGTTCATAGTCGTCAAAGAAGAATTAAGATTTTTTTTTAACAATTCATTTATATTAAGTTCGTTATCTTCATCTTCATAAATCTAGCTACAAGTCGGTTCTCTTTGCTCATCATCCTTAAATGATATCAATTTAATCATACACGAGGGACATATCTTTACTCCAGGAATAACATTAATACCAATATTTTTTAATTTCGCAGCAAGTTGCATATTAATTTCTTTACATCCTCCTAAAAACATGAGTGATAATTACTGCTTCAGTGAGTATTTTGCAAAAATATATATAATTTATAAATAATTACAATAAAGTTTTAAAAAAGTTTCATGGTTAAGTAATAATACCTTTTCTTCTTTTTCCATTGTGTGAATTAAATGGATCACAGCAAGTTATGTGGATTGTAGAGTAATGTTTTAAATAAACATATTCATGGTGTAGGCAAACCGTTGCATATTCATCAAATTGAATGCCAGAACGACTAATTATCAAGTCTTTTTCTACATCATTAAGACTTGAAACTTTCTTGATATCATGGGATTTTACATGTTTGTTTGTTACAAATTTCTTTATTTATTATTTCAATTGAACATCTTTCTTTATTATTCATATTGTTATATTATTTTTTAGTTCTGTAAAAAAACAATTTTAAAATAATTATTGTTTGAAGATTTGAAAATAGAAAATCTTTTGCTATTAAACATAATGATTGCATAAAATAAAGATCTTTTATGTGAAATGCAAACAAGTTTATATATTAGAACTTAGACAGCAAGATTCTAAAAATCTTTTTGAAAAATGCAAAAAATTTATGCAAATTATTTTTTTTTCATTATTAAATAACAGTTTTTCTTAATCTTTTAAATAAAACTTTAAATGCAAATAAATCTAATTTAAAAAAGAAAACCCTTCCAGATTTTTTGTATTATTGAGTTTGTTACATATAGAACATTAGGAAAAAATTTCAGAATTTTATCTTTCAGGCATCTTGAGATAAACATTTTTTTTGTACAGGGCATCAAAAAACTTAGAAAAAGTGTTACACCATTTTGAAATTGAATTTTTATATAAAAGCTTAAATTCTTGTGTGTTTTAGCCATCATTTTTAAGTTTCTCACCCTAAAAAATAGTTAGAAATTTTGACCACTATTAAACAAGTATTTCATAAGTTAAAGCTAATTGTGTTGTGCAATGAGCCTAAAAAATAAGTAGCGCTGAAAAAAAAAGTCAAAAAAGAGATTGGGACCAAGTATCAATATCTCTGAAACCGTAAGGAGTCAGACACTAAAATTTGGAGTGAAGTTTTCTTTTATTAATTCAAGCTTGTATTCCAAAAATTAGCAAATTCTGAGATGACATGGTGCCGAGCATAAATTGAATTGAGCTAGAATGACCCTTTTGGAACACAACCATTGCAGCTATAACGCATTTGTTTTTGAATTGAAAAGTGGCATTGTCGCTGAACATGTGTACTTCTTTGACTTGATCAGGAATAAAATGAAGGATTTTGTCAATGTATGGTATAACGGAAGACTTTGTATGATCAGTTGAATCAGAAACTATAGCAAATGTTTTTAACTCTATGTTCCAGACTGCAAGGGTCAGGATAAAAACTTGATTTTGACCAAAATGAGCCGCTTGTGGTTCATTTTAATAGAAACACCGAGTGTTTTCAGCCCAGTCAACTTGGATTACGGCAATTTCAGAATTAATACTCATCGAAACTTCCTTCAGTTTTTTAAAAATTGTTGGTCATTTTTTACAAAGACGTGTTTAACAAACTTATAACGCATTGCTGATATGTGTTGGATGAGTTCTGTTACAGTAGACTTTTTTGAAATTTTTAATGTTTGCATATATTTTAGTTTCAGGCTTTCTCCACTCGTCCCAGGATACTTCAAAACCAAATGTATTAACAGTTTGCAAGTGTTTATCGAACTGTTTCATACCTTTGCACACAACCCATTTGTCATAGGCGCAATTGTATGTGTACGGTTCACAAACAAAATTATTTATCATTTCAGATCCAACTTTGATTGAAGACGCTTGAATTGATTTTGTTAATGCATCTAAGGCAAGTAGCATATTTTCATGCAAACTACAAACGCAAACATTATGCAGAAATTTTGTAACTAGATTTATATTGCGTGGATGAAGGTCGCAAAATTTGCTGAGTCCAACTTTTACATGCTGATGCTTTTCCTTGAATAACTCGAAAGCTTCTTTTAGCGTATAATATAAATGACGTATCTGAATATTGTTTTCTTTTCCGTCAGATAAATGAATTCGAGTGACATCTTTTTTGTTTGGTGATACTTGGGAAACTTCATCTTCATTAGAAAAGTTTACAACTGCTAAAACATCGCACCAGAAAGCCCATACAGCTTTGAACATGCTGGAGGTAGACCCAAATTATCTTTACAAGCAGAGCTATTTAAAAGAATAGAATGAAATTCAGATTGTTTCTTCTTTGAAGTTGGTAGTGCTTTTAAAACTCTTTTTAATGCTTTTCCTCTTTGTTGAACGTTTTTAAAGAATGAGCTTGGTCTTTGAGACTGATTTAAAAGTTTTCTTTTTAGAGTGCGACTTTTTAAAACTCTTAATTTTGCTTTAGCAGCATAAGCTGCTTTTTTATTAGGATCAGCTTTCAATTTTTCTTGGTATCTCTAAGATCTTACTCAGGACATTTCATTCTTTTTATCAGCATTCTGAGAAACATAATTAGCTTGGTATTCTGCATAACGAAACTTACTCAGGACATTTCTTTCTTTTTATCAGCATTCTGAGAAACATAATTAGCTTGGTATTCTGCATAACTTCTAATTTTGATTCCATTTATTAAAAATTTACAACTTTTTAGGAAAATGCCAACATAAATCCAATAATTTACAAATATTTACTAATAACCCTTCACAATACTAAAATGATAAATTTATTCAAATAAAATCCAAAATGAAATCTGAACATTTGGATGATATTTTGATTTCCTTACCACGCTATTTTATAAAACACTAATTATCCCATTGATATGTTCAGTGACGCAACAGCTTTTAAACTATAACTATAAGTTAATATAATCTTTTTGAACCCAATTTTTTTTTAATAGTGATGAAAAGTTTACATTAATATATATAATTTCTAAAAAAATGTCATCTTAAAGCCTAATTTCATTGTGATAATTAAACTTTTTTAGCTTTTAGTTCAGTGACACAACCAAGTTTTTTCAGATGTGTATGTGACAAAAAAATACTTGAATTATTTTTAAAGGGACTACCAAATTTGGTTGTGTCACTGAACTAAAAGCTAAAAAAGTTTAATTATCACAATGAAATTAGGCTTTAAGATGACATTTTTTTAGAAATTATATATATTAATGTAAACTTTTCATCACTATTAAAAAAAAATTGGGTTCAAAAAGATTATATTAACTTATAGTTATAGTTTAAAAGCTGTTGCGTCACTGAACATATCAATGGGATAATTAGTGTTTTATAAAATAGCGTGGTAAGGAAATCAAAATATCATCCAAATGTTCAGATTTCATTTTGGATTTTATTTGAATAAATTTATCATTTTAGTATTGTGAAGGGTTATTAGTAAATATTTGTAAATTATTGGATTTATGTTGGCATTTTCCTAAAAAGTTGTAAATTTTTAATAAATGGAATCAAAATTAGAAGTTATGCAGAATACCAAGCTAATTATGTTTCTCAGAATGCTGATAAAAAGAAAGAAATGTCCTGAGTAAGATTTTGTTAGTTTAGAAAACCTCAGGACTTGGTAATTTATTCAAGCGCGTTTAATTCATAGGAGTTTTAGTGCATGATGTCATAGATTTTTTGTTTGTTTGTTTAAAACACCGATTGTTATTTTTTACATACAATTTCCAAATCATATTCATTTTTATTATATTTTAAAGTTCTAAAATGTGTTTATAAAACAAAATTAAAAAAAAATAAAATTAAAAACAAAATAAAATTAAAAACAAAAATAAAATAAAAAATAAAATAGTATTTTATTTGCGCAACTTTTTTTAAATAATCGTCTACACCACGTGTATTTTGATTTCTTTTGTTATAAGTTTTTCTTTCAAAATATTAGATAAAATAGTTTTTAACCTAAATAATAATGCACTTTTATTAATTTACTTTGTAAATATTAAAAAAAAAAATTATAAACCCATTTTTTCTCTGATTTTCAAAAATGTATTTTTTTTGGTATTTGAGGTGATCTTATTTCATTATTTATATTTCCATTATAACATCCAATATATATTATAGCGGGGGCTTAAAAATTAAAATTTTTATTATTTTACAGACATACATGGAAACATAATTTCTTAAAACATCTTGCGGAAGAATAAAAAGAATATTCGCGAACACTAAAAACTTGCCAAATTTGCGAACAAACTAATTCTATTGGTTCAAAAAACACGCTGACTAAGCGAAATAAAGTTCTTGAGTATTCTGTTGAAATGTTTTAGGTATTATTTACGATTTGTTGCGTTTTGAGATATCTAGCATAAATTTTTTTAAGAATATATTATCAAATAAACTATTACTTTAATACTATGGCTCATTCTCGGAGCCACAACTGTAAAGCCGTAAAATTTTTAAACTATTATCATTTGTTTACAAAAATAAATGTTTTATAATATTTATCTTTTAAATTGTCAATATTTTGAAAGTTAATTACAAAATATATATTTTATTAGTATATTCTTAATTTTTATATCTTTTTTTAGTGTTTGGTTTAATTAATTGTTCGTTAGATTTGTAAAAAACTAACGAACAATTAATAAAATAAACTTTTAATAAGATAAGTAACTATAGTTAGCTATTTGAGTAAAATTTAATAGTAAAATTTTTAAAGAATTTCTAGAATGTTTCCAATGACGTCATGCTCTAAAACTCCTATGAATTAAACGCGCTTGAATAAATTATCAAGTCTGTATAATGCGCCTGGAAAATCGCGTTTATTTTATATACTCAAAATACCAGAAAAAACGGAGAAGACGAGCTTCGACTAAAACAACAAGATTTGTTTTTCTTGGCATACATTTATTAATTGGTTTTAATCAAAAAAAAATTTGCTCAAACGTTTTTTTTTAACATTCTCTTTAATATGAACACAACATGTCTCGGGACTTGGAAGTCCCTTTAAAGAGTAAAAGTTTTTTTACTCAAAACATATATATGATTTCAAAGATTTTTTCTAAACAAAAATATAGATATGTTTTGTTTAAAATGTTGCAATAACTTGCCATCAAATTTTACTCACTTTTTCGAATAATAAAAAGAAAAAACAGCTGTTAACATTCATCAAGTTTGTCTACTCAGTTCGAATATTTTCTACTCAAAATTTATTTTAACAATAATTTTAAGGTGTTTACACTACAATTAAAGAAAAAAAGTTTTTTAAAAAAAGAAATTTTTAAACACGAAATTTATATCTTTCATCGTGGAAATGCCAATATATATATATAATATATATATATATATATGTATATATATATATATATATATATATATATATGTATATATATATATATATATATATATATATATATATATATATATATATATATATATTATGGTAGAAGCTACTAATATACACCAAATATGGTAAAAGCAAAATTGATATCAACATACATTTCATATCAAAGAAATTTGGTTTGAGTTATATACTTTAAATTTTACCATAGCAGGTTCTCACACAAATAGTCCAGTAAGATTTCCCTTCAAGAACTAATAAAGCTATCGTCAGAGGCAGGAACTCTAAATATAGAAACTCCATAAAGCTTCACAGAAGTACTGCAGCCATAAATTAACCAAGCATCTCTTGAATCATCTCTGATAAGTATATTTGTATGCGTATATAGACAATTAACCTGTTGATTTATATAAGCATTTTCAGCTGAGATAAATAGATGAAAGTTGTTTGAAACAACTTTACGTATCTGCTTTGGATTATATACCATTCATTTCATTGGATTAAATAACATAATAATGACATTGGCTTCAACATTTAATGCAGTTAATAATTTTAGCATTGCAAATCAAAACACAACAATCAAGACCTTGTCTTTGGCATATGCCAAAAGGTTTAAAAAAGTATTACCTATGTTATATTTAATAAGCAAACTCATAATATTGAAAATTAATTTTTGAAAAAACACCTAGTTTGATTTGTGTACCAAAAACCAAGAGACAGACAATGTTCTTAGCTATACCCTTATCAACTAATTCAGAAAACAGTTTTCAATAATTAATGCTTTCATAAGTTTTTTCTAGACATACACACATATACACGCAAACAAACATACACATGCATACATGAATATAGAGTAATGCAATTCAAACTTTTTATTTTTTACTTTTAATTTAGGTTCACACAAAAATATTAATAATGACATTATTTTGTGGCACATATTTGTTCTACATATAAAAATGATTTATTACAGAAAAAAAATTGATTTATTTTTAATTTTTTTTTTTTTTTTTTACCTTTTATTTAAAATTAAATTACACATAAAACACTAACTAAAACTTGCAGTTTTATGCTTGCCTACACGTCCGCCAATACAACGGCTGGCGCTTTTTTAAGCGCTCACATCTTAATCAAATTCTAAAGAGGTACAAAAAACAAATCGCGCATGCCAGACAGATAATTACTGTCTGGCCAGCGCATTTTTGTGCGTTGGCGGTAAATTTCAAACGGAGAAGACTGTGACCTGCATCAAAAGATATTAATATATTTGTAGATGTTAAAAGATAATAATTTTATTAGTAATATATACATATATAGAAAACAAATTTTTAATTTATAGTTAATTTTATAATAACTATACAATATTGTAAACTTGTACCTGTAAACTTTGTTCCATTCTAATATTTTTTACTTTGATTCCACCAAGCTTGGCTGCTTGAATTGATGCTAACAAAAGTCTCCGAAGAGATACCGAATCATTGTTTTGTATAATAATCAATTGTGAAATAGAAAATCCGCGAAAATAGAAAAACAATAAACAACTAAAAGATAGTATGCAAAAATATCCAAGTTTTGATAAACGAATATTCTGACCACACATTTATTTACTTTCTAAATATAAAAAATATATAAAGAAATTTTACTTACAGCTTTTACTCAAAAACTTTTACTTAAAGGTTAAAATTATTTTTAAAAAAAATTTATTTATGATTGAAATATTTTAATTTTATACATAATAGTCCTAATCTGCAAGACATTTTAATCAAATTTTTTTCCTTAAACCTTTTCTTAATGTGATTAACCTATTTTAACATCAAACTATTACCTAATTTATCTGCTTTTTTATTCTTTTTTCAAATTTTATCATTTGTATTACAAATTAATAACTTATAATTTAAAGGTCTAATTACATTTTCTTTTACAACTTTACAATTATATTAACCTCTTCCAGTCTTGTATATATTAATTTTAATCATAAAATGTAAGTTTTATGTTTATGTAGCAGCACTCCTTGCATGCTCTACCTATTTGTCAGTCAATGTAGCAGCACTCCTCGCATGTTCTATCTATTTGTCAGTTGATGTATGTAAACAGCACAATTATAATATAAAAATTAAAATAGGTTTGTTGATATGAAATACTGCAAAGCATTTATTTTACAAAATTCACTGTGATTAAATATTTTAAAAATCAATAAAAATTTAGTGTGTAAATTTCATTTGTTTTTAATTTGTTTTTAAGTCTGGATTTGTATCTGGATCCTAATCTTATAAATCCAGTAGCATCCGGATCCTAACTATTTTGTTAGATCTGTTATGCAATAGTCACACTTTTGTTTTTCAAAAAACAATAAAATTTAATTACTTTCCTCAATTAAATTTAATTGTTGTAAAATAGTGTTAATTAATGAATGAAAAATTTTTGTTAAGCAACTTTCTGCTAATTAATATATATATATATATATATATATATATATATATATATATATATATATATATATATATATATATATATATATATATATATATATATATATACATATATATATATATATATATATACATATATATATATATATATATATATATATATATATATAATATATATATATATATATATATATATATATATATATATATATGTATATATATATATATATATATTTATATATATATATATATATATATATATATATATATATATATATATATATATATATATATATATATATATATATATAATTGAATTTTTTAAAATTGTTTTGAATTATTTTTAAATATTACCATTAAGTTTTCCATAGTTCTTTCAAATTTATGTAAAGAAAATGGAGTAATAAAATAGATATCTAAATATAATCTTAATAAAAAAAGAGAAATGGATGTCTATAAAAAAATGTAATTTCCAAAAAGAGACACTTAAAATATTGTTATTCCTTCTATTTTTATCCCATTGCAGAACAGTAGTATAACTACCCTTACCAACTTTAAGTTTACAAAGAAAAACTTCAAGTGTTTATCTTAAATACATTTAAAGTTATGCCATCAACAATAACATCATCAATATAAACTATTATAACAATTTTAAAAGTTATGAAAGGGAAAATATCACATAGTTGTTATTTATTTGTTATAATTAATTTATTACTATTATTTAGTCTATTTATATCTACTATTTGTTTTTGTTTTTTTAATATTACTACTATTGTTAATAAATAAATAAATAATAATAATAATAATAATAATAATAATAATAATAATAATAATAATAATAGCAATAATAGCAATAATAATACTAATAATAATAATAATAATAGCAATAATAATAATAATAGCAATAATAATAATAATAATAATAATAATAATAATAATAATAATAATAATAATAATAATAATAACAACAACAACAAGAAAAAAACAACAATTAAAATAAAAATAATAAAAACAATCTTGAAATTGTCAATCGTTTCCTTGCGTAATTTTATATAAAAGTTTACCGCATTCAAACCCATATGTCATTTTAACGCCGCTCGGATGTTAAAAGAAAATTATATCTTGAAAACATTAAGTAGTAAAATAAGTTAATAATAATAGTAATAAATAAAAAGTTAAAAGAAATTATATCTTGAAAACAGTAATAAATAGTAATAAATAAAATAGTAATAAATAAAAAATTAAAAGAAAATTATATCTTGAAAACATTAAGTAGTAAAATATAAATTGTGTGGTTTTGTAAGGTACCTCGTGAGGTTTTAGTATTTCATCAACTCAAATAATAGTAAAATCTATCGTGCCATTTAACATTTTTAATTTTGGTACGTTCAAGGCCGGCGCGGTAGAGGGGTATGGGAGGGTGTGACATCCCCTCCCCCCATTAATGATTTTTTCGTTCATTCAGTCGGCAAATTTGACCCTTTTTGACTAGTTAGTCGGTAAATGTAGAAGTTAGTCGGTATACTTTACAGTTCAGATAGTAACTTGCATAATATTCAGTAAAATCTATCTTAAGAAAGCGGTAAAATCTATCTCGTCATTTTACCATGTGAGTTTTGTTATTTTACCGCGGAGTTAGTTACAATGCCTATAGTAAGGAGAAAGTTCTATATTGTCGTTCTACCTCGTGAGATTTTGATATTTTACTACTCGGACAATAATAAGTAATAAAATCTATCTTGTTAATAGTAAGTTGTACAACCTAGTTTGTCATTTTACTTCGTAAAATGTAATTATTTTACCACTCGGATAATAACACGAATAATAGTAATTATAGCAATCTATCTTGTCATTTTAGTAAAATGGCAAGATAGATGACAAGATAAAGTGGTAAAACTGCATAGCATTCAAAAGTTTTCACAATACATACTTTTATTACAAATATATTCAAAATGCTTCTAAAGTAATTGAAATGTACAAAGTAATGTACAGTATTGGACAAAACATTTGCAACCAACATCGAACAATGCTAAAAAGTGTTTCTAATTTTACATGTCTTAAAAACGAAATGAACTATACTACCACAGCAAACAGTTTAAGAGTTTGGAGTCATAGCGATTTGCTGACAGGTCAGCTGATTGCTTATGTCAATCCAATCATGACAATCAGCACACAGGCAGAATTTCGTTGACAAGTGCCATTTTGCAGCGGACAAAACAAGTGCAACTTTTTTGGTTTGTTTCATTTTCTTAAGTCTGGTCCGTGTTAACGTCGCGGAAGTTTTTTAATAATTAAAGGAAGTATCCAGAAGTTTACCAGAAGTTTCCATAAGAAGCATCTGGAAGCATCCAGAAGCATCCAGAAGCATCCAGAAGTATCCAGAAACATTCAGAAGCATCCAGACGCATCCAGAAGCATCAAAAAGGAGCATCAAGAATCTTCCAGAACAGATTCACACATGTTCATTTTACTATATAAGAGACATGTAAACCAACATGTAATTCAGTCAGTATATGAAAGCCAATCAGTCAGCATTATCAAAACAGTTTATCAAAGTGAGTTTTATCAAAGTGTTTTATCGAAGAACATCAATACAAGAAGTGAAATACAACAAATGTTTCATTACATCAATACAGTCCACATCCAACCAAGACGTTATGTTGTGGAACACAACGTCTTGGTTGGAGCATTGTTGTATCATCACAAGGTAAATATAACACGGTAAGCCTTGAGAAGCGTGATTATTTACTTTTATTATTTTTATGACTTCAAGTGCAAAAATGGCTCCCGACAGATTTGGATTGGAACTAAGAAAGAAAATTATTGGCGATTACGTAAATGGAATGTCACAAAAAAGTATTTGTGATAAATATCGCATGAAAAAATGGACCGTATCAAGACTATGTTCCAAATATCGTTCTACGGAGAAGTTGGTAGCAGATAATAAAGGTGGAAGACCGCGTTCCACCACTTCAAGAGAGGATTTTATGATCGTCAGATCCGTCAATCCAAATGTCAATGAACAAATCCAAAAGGCCTGGGCAGCGATTCCACAAAGTGTCATTGATCACCTGATCGAATCTATGCCTCGATGATGCAAGGCTGTGATCAACAACAAAGGATTCACCACGAAATATTGATAGCGAAATACAGCTTGGTCAACATTTTGTGGAGTTGCACTTGTTTTGTCCAGAAGGAAATCAACTTTTTTTAATTTTCTAGTACAAATAATAAACTTTGTGATGAATAAAACTTGAAGAACGTTGTCTCTAAAAAGCTACATAGTTATTTCTCTAAATTAAAAAAATGAAGCACTTTTATATAAAGAAACTAAATTAGCATTATTTGGTTGCACTTGTTTTGTCCGATACTGTATGTCAGAAATTTGAATAAAAATCTTCACATTGATTGATTGCTGCAACCAGGTCTTTCAGGCATGAAAGGCAACTATTGATATTGAGGTGAAAACTATTGAAGCATTGATCAATTATCTTAAATCTGTATAGGAGAAGCAGTTGACAATTTTAGAAGAAATTAGTTGCAGATACTGCATTAACCACTTCTGAATTTCAGTTCAAGAAATCTTTGCTATGTTTTCTTTTTTGTAGGAATATCAAAAATTGTCTGAAGCAGAGATCATAAGTGCATGCTCCCGTTTTTTGCAGAAATATTTATGTGACGTGACTGAATATGAACTAACTGATTGCTTCACATGAAGGAAATTTATACATCAAACTTTGAAAAGAAACCTCTTGCCCTTTTCGAATTATTTAGTGGGCTGAAAGAATTTACAAACATTAGTATAAGTGGAAATTGGCATAAATGCAAAGCAGTTTTAAAAACTAGCATAAATGCAAACTGACTTAAATGCACCAAAAAAGTATGCAAACATTGGCATAAATGCGAATTGGCATGTCTGCAAACTGTCATAAGTGCTAATGTTTTCCAATTCTTATGGTGTACTTAAGCCAATTTAGGCAGATTCATTCGGCGAACCTTTGCTTTTTGTTGTTATGCCAGTTTGCACTTATGTCATTGTTTGTAAATTATTTCAGCACGGTTATGCCAATTCCCATTTATGCCAGTTTGCACCTGTAAAACTCACACTTAATCAGCCTCCCGGCTATAAAACAACTTGTGGGTTACAGGTCGTCCACAAATTATGTTACGCAATTTTTGACCGTTCTAGACACCCTCCCCCCACCTTGTCACAGAATTGTAACTCAATTGTTACAAGTTTTGTATGAGTTGTCACAAAACCGCTTATTCTTTACCACCGTCCTCCCTTTCCCTAAAGCGTGACATAATTTATGGACGACACATTACGACCCCGTTTTTATTATTTACTGATTATTCAGGATTGCTAAATTACCTTTTAAATTTTTATTAGCAAGTTTAAACAAACTGCAAATAAAAAAATAAGCTTTACTTGATAAAACTTGATACTAGCAAGTTACCACTACTAGTGCTAGTGGTAACTTGCTTGCGCGCTTAACTGGTAGTTAGGGGCCATCCATAAAGGACGTCATCCAAAAAGGGGGGGAGGGGATCGAGATAAAAAAACAAAAAAAGGACAAAGGGAGGGGGGGGAGGTTGTCAAAAAAGGATGTCACTTTATAGATTTTTTATTTTAGTTTAATTAACATGGAAAACTACGTAAAAATGTGTTTTTAAGAAGGTAATGTATAAGAATATTTTTAATTTTATTTTTCAAAGGTGTAGCAGCAGATTCAAACATCATTGTGAGATAAAATAATTTTTTTGGGGGGTTAAAAAAAAAGGGGGGGATCTTTATTTTATGACGTCCCTTTTAAGGGGGTATATGGAAAAAAGAAAACCGGCCCCTTACCACTATCAGTTAAGCATAAAAATTTTCAACACGCGCGTTTTAAGTCATAAGTTATTCATGACGTATTTTTAAGTTAAAAGTATTTCAAAAAACAATATATATATTTTATAATAAATTTATTAATTAATATTTAACAATATAAACTCTCTAACATAATCTTCTATGCGTCAGGAATATTTTTGCCCAATTTATAATTCCTTCGAGTGCTTTAGCGCCTAAGTATCTTCAAAACTAAACATAAAAGAATTTCAAATAAAGTTTACATGAATTCGAAAATTGTTTTTATTTTTCAAAATTATTATTTTTTTAATTTTTTTAAATCAAAAAAAAGTGTTGAACTTTTTATTTTTGCATTAATGTTGCTTTTGTAAACTTTTTTAAAAAATTCATAAAAGTATAAAAACAAAAAAAACCCTGCTAAAAAAAATAATTAAAAAGTTTTAAAATTAAGCATTATGTTAGTTGTTTATTTATGAATTTTATAAATCATAGAATTTATGAAATTGGAAGATTTAACAACTATGCCCCAGGCTAACAATTAAGCTTCATCATAGTATGATAAACGATTATTACCAAACGGTTATTACTAATCCTAAACAACTTTAATTGCTGCTTAGTTTACTTTTACTAAAATTAAACTAAACAGCAAATAAAGTATATATATTAATGACAATATGTATAATATATATATATATATATATATATATATATATATATATATATATATATATATATATATATATATATATTATTTATAATTAATATTTATATATATATATATATTATATATTATATTATATTATAATATATATATATATATATATATATATATATATACATATATATACATATATATATATATATATATATATATATATATATATATATATATATATATATATATATATATATATATATATATATATATATATATATATATATATATATGTATATAATAATTATTAATATTTTAATAATAAATATTTAATTGCTGTTTAATTTACTTTTATAATATAAAAAAATTAAACTAAACAGCTATTAAAGTTGTTTAGAATTAGTAATAAAAACAATAATAATAATAATAATAATAATAATAATAATAATAATAATAATAATAATAATAGTAATAATAATAATAATAATAATGATAATATATATATATATATATATATATATATATATATATATATATATATATATATATATATATATATATATATATATATATATATATATATATATATATATATATATATCAAATCAAGTTGATAAGTTGCTCAATAACAGCTGTTTTACAAGCTGGTATATTTAAAAAATTTACTTATTAAAAATTTTATTTTCAAAAAAAAGAAACAAAAAATTAATTTTTTTTATTTTTGAATAAAAAAAAAGTGTTGAATTTTTTTTAATTTTAGCTTTTATGTTAAAACCGTTTTAAAGAATGGATTTTAAAAATGAAACAGTTGAATTGGCAGCAGAAATGCAATTTAGGTTAGTACTATATTATTTTATTTATTTTTAACAAAATATAAAAGATAACTATTCAAAAATATGTTTAAAAAAGCAAAACAAGTTTATTTGCTTATTCTCTATTTTTTATACACTCTGATTACATGCTTTAATACTATAACATTATAACCATTTTGTATTATAACATAATTTATAAAGATATATTTTTCCAAGTTATATTATAATGTATCAAAGTTTTAAAATTTGCCTTTTGAAACAAGGTTTAACAAGTTCTTAAACTTTCTTGGAACCAGATCTGAAGTGTAGCTTTCTTTAAGTTGCGTTGTCTTTATACAATAACTTACTTTGAATCGATTTATTTGCTATCTTTTTTCTCAACTGAGAATAATTGCCATTATAGAATGTCTGTTCAAGTGTCAGAACTCATCTTTTTATGGATGCTTGACAAATAAAAATAAATAAATAAAAAAATATTGTATAAAATCGCTGGTAAAAATATTAGCTATTGCAGAGTTTTTAATCGTACAATATTAAAATTTCCAGTTTATTACTCGCTGACTTTTTAAAAAGAAAAAATAATTGTTTGAAAAACTTTAAATTAAATATTTGAGAAAAAAAAAATCAAATATTAGCATATTTTATAATCTTTTTTAAATGTTTAGTTATAATGTTTTTTATTCGTTTAGTATAGACAAAACGTGTCAAACGTTGAGAAAATAAACAAATGTTTTACATTTTAAAAACGAAACATTCCAAAACATTTTTAAATAATAACATTTCTACATTAATGATTTAAAGTAGTTTTGTGGTAATTAAGTAAATTGGTGCAGTTAATGTCGATAAATATGAAAAGCAAATTAAAAGAATTTAATGACGTCAAAAATCACGTCGTGCTTCTGTGTCGCGCAGTTTTTATTCATCACAAGGCCTGATTATGTGTAAATTAAATGTTATATTTTTCAGTATATATGTATTTTTATAATAAATTTAACTATTTTTCCATTAGGTTCTAAATATTTAGATTAAAAATAAAGATTATTTTTTTAAATTGATTTAATTTATGAGTAAGTTAGATTAAATCTTCCTTGATTTAATTGCTTTATTTTTATTTTTTTTATTTAGAGTTTTTAAAGTTTTATTTTGAGGCTTTTTTTTTTTTTTTTCGTTAGGAATTGTTTTGTTTATTCTTTAGTTTTTAAAATTTTTTTCCTAGTTTAAGTTTAGCTTAATGTTTCTTTTTTCAGCATATTTTCTGATGTTTAAATCATCAAAACATCTAAAAAGTCTTGATCAAAATATAAACAAAAAAATCATTTGCGTGATCAGCAATAGCGTTCGATCACACATCATTCCTGTCCAAGTTTTGTTTTATAGAATTTAATTCCTGTTGGTCAAAATGTCTGATTATATTGTAAATTGATCAGACAATCTGAGGTTTTAGCTTGATAATATTATCTAGCTATGTCGACTGTTAAATTGAGCCGTGCATATAGATTTATTTAACATAACATTACGTCTCAGTTTGCACTTTTTAAAAGTTGCACTTGTATAAGTTTAAATTAAAAAAACAATTAAGACGTCGCGTTGAGAATTGATGCAAATTGAAACTTTTTATTTTTTCATGACAAATGAAAAACAAAACAAAAAAAAAAAATTATGTGATTAAGCTGAATCTATTTTAATAATTTAATACTATTTTAATATAATAAATGATGATAATTAGCAATTTTTTAAAAATATATTTTTTAATTACAAATTAAATACTATAACTCCTTAATGTGTTATATAACAAAATTTTATTTCTAATAATATTATTTATTAACAATATTGTAAACACATTAATATTTTTGTCAAAACTATTCTAATTGAAAGTTTTTCTAAAAAACTAACCCACAAGCTTGTGGATTAGTTTTAAAAAAAGACTTTTAAAAGGTAAATAAAACTTTTAAAGCTTTAGAAGTAGCGTAATGTAAAACATAAGAAAAGTACTTTTAAAAGTTAAAGTAATTTACTTAAGCAACTTATAAGATTACTTAATTAAGCTAATTATTTGTTTTGTTACCTTTAAAAGTTTATCCAATACATAACATAGCATTAAATATTTAAGAATTGAAACGTAATTAAAATATGTCACAAATATACATTTTTTACGCTTTAAAGTGTAAGCAATTTTTTAAAGTGTAAGCAATTAAGTTGTTCAAAAAATCTTTATTTAAGACAAATTTTAGTTATGTCTTACATTTAGTTGGGCTACGTTATGTTTACACTTTAAAAAGTTAAAAAAAAAAGTTTGGTTTACACTTTAAAAAGTTAAAAAAAAAAAAAATTGAGGCATTATGTTGTGAATTAAAACTTTTTTTTTTGTGACAAAGTAACCAATTGAAACGAAGCAATTTTACAATACAAATAAAATGATGATAATTAGCAATACTGCAATGATAAACAAACATTTACTGCGTTATCGAGTTTATTTACTTAATATTTAACTAAAAATTAAAGAATGTAACCTCATTATCATTTGTAACTGATTGAGACATAACGTAACTTTAAAATGTTATAGGGCTTAGGACTGATTATTATGTTCACCTTTTTTTAATATTTATTTTTCAGATATATATATATATATATATATATATATATATATATATATATATATATATATATATATATATATATATATATATATATATATATATATATATATATATATATATATATATATATATATATATATAAATAAAACCCTTGGAGTTAGGAAAAATGTTAGACTGAAAAAATTGATACAAAGGAGTTACAATAAAACATAAAAATGAGGTCGGCAATTTTTTGCTAACCTTAAACACTTTAAGGTTGGCATTGCCAAATGCTGACCTTAATTCCGAAGGTTAAAAAATAAATCGATAATAAAAAAAAAGTTCAATTTTATTTTAATTTTTTTTTATATTATGATAATTTTTTTTTTCGCTTGAAAAATGCTAATACTTTAAGCTTGAAGCAAAGATTATAATAATATAGTTTAATACTGATAAAAAAAGTATATGGTATAATTTAAAACTAGTTTAACAAAAATATATAATTTTATTCTGATAAAAAAAAAATATACAATTTAATTTTGATTTAAAAAATATATAACTTAATTCTGATTAAAAAAGTATATTTAAATTTATTTAAATTAAAGTTAATGCTTGGGTTTAACTTAACTGTCAAGTTTATATAAAAAAAATTACTAAATATTATATAATTTAAAACATAAAAGGTTATAATATAAAAACATAAAAATATAAAAACATTACTAAATATTGTTTAATATTTAAATTTTATTTATTTAAAAAAATTAGCTCATTTATTTTGCAATTGTTTACTTCATTTATACAAATATAGAGAAAAGAAAGAAATTTTTTTATATTAAACATTTTTAAAAATGTAATATTAAATTTAATTATTACATTAAAAAATTGAAAGAAAATAAACATTCCCTAATAGTAATAATAAAAAATGAGTTAAATATTATTTTACTTGTTTTACAGTAATTAATATTATTGCAGTAATTTATAAAAGTTAATGTCATTAAGAAAAAAAAAATAAAGAGAATTTTATGCCATCAAATTCACATTAGGCTAACCAGGCTTGGACAGGAATGGCGTGCGATCGAATGCTATTGCTAACCATGCAAATGATTTAATTTATTGAAAACTTAATCACAACATATTTTAATCATTTTGATTAAAAACAATTAAAGTGATTTAATTCATTGCATTGCAACCTCTAAGCATAATAAATTTTTTCAATCTTGCCACATATATTTATGACTAAATAATATATATCAGGCTTTCTCAGGAAAGGCGTGCGGTCGCACGTCTTGTTTGTCTACGCATAGAATAAATTTTTCAGAAAACATGACCGCGGCAATATTTTGCGGGAAAGCGGAACTTATCCCCAAAGAATAAAAAATAATACTAAAAAAAGGAAACAAAATCTTAACAAAGTATAAAATTGAAATTGGATATAACAAAAATATTTTAATAATAAAAAAAAAAATTAACAAAAAAAAAATTTTTTTGTTTTCTTTTTTTAGGGTTGCTATTTTCAGCTACGAAATTTGATACAAGTCAAGGAAAAGACGACTATAAGTCATAAAAATTTCACGAAAATAAAGACTTTATACGTAATTTATTTACGAACTTCATCAGACAATATAATAAAAAACTGATTCATTATTTACGCTAAGCAAATTTGGTTAAACGTTTTCATTTAATTTAGTTTTTACGAAGATTTATGCAAATGCGATGACGTTATTCCCCAATACTTAGACAAGAAAATAAATTGCTGTTTATTATCAAATATATTATTTGAGATTTTAAACTTAACAAGATTTTAATGTGCAAAAAAGTTCTCTTTCGACTTATTCTAACCTGATTATACTGAGTCAATGCTCGCCTTTTATTACGTTGAAATTATTCAATTGCATAATTTTGTAATTACGAAAGAAGTTAAAAAAATAATTGCATTGCTTCTGTAGTCATTGTTACAAAAACAGTTCCCTCGGGACATTTATTTTTAAAACTCGTTCACAATGCCAATTAATGATTGCAAAATAAGCAACTCAATCGTTTGACAATAAAATTTTCTTTCATTTGAAAATTAAAAAAAACATATTTTACAAATAAATAGCAATTGTTTTCGCGCTTTCTTAAGTATCAATATATTTAAACATTTAAATGTATTTACGAAACATTTAAAAAGCTAAATTTAAAAATTGTTTATAGTTCTAGCGTGAATTTAAAAGTATTACTGACTGATAAAAGTCATAAACAAACTTTACATTAAAAGGTCCTTTTATTTTCATTAAATTTATATAAACAATAATCTTTTCCTTTTTCCTTGATTTGTATTGATTTAATTTTTCATAGCTGAAATAACTACCACCCTAAAAAACAAGAAAAAAAAAATGAAATATAGGTAAATCTTTGTTTTATTAATATTCATTATTTTTTTAATTTTAAAGCACAAACAGAATTCTATTATTTACTTTAGCATTGCTTGTATTTATGCAGTATTTTCGTTTAGCTTTGTTTTGGTGCGAATTCTTGAAACGCATAATAATAAAACTTGGTCAGTTAGTCAGAAAAATTTATTCTATGTGTGGACAAATTAGGCGTGCGATCGACCGCCTTTCCTGGAAAAGCCTGATATATATATATATATATATATATATATATATATATATATATATATATATATATATATATATATATATATATATAAATATATATATATATATATATATATGTATATACATATATATATATATATATATATATATATATATATATATTTATATACAGCAAAAAAGATTTCCAAATGTTAAAATAAAATTTTAAAGTTTTCACGTATTATACTCTATTACTTCGATAGCTCAGTGGTTTAATGCGCTGTCATTGACTTTGTTTTGCGAGGGTTCAAATCTGCCCCTTAACATAATACTTTTTCAATCTGGCCGTATATATTTATAGCAAAAAAGATTTTATTATTAAAATAGAATTTTAAAGTTTTTGCTAGCTACAAGCTTCTTTTTTTTTCTTCTCTATACAGCAACGCCTTCTGGAGTATCAGGACAGGCTTATTATTTTTACTTGCCTAAGTTTCAGATTACTATTTTTTCAGATTATCATTAATAATAAAAAATAAGTATCTCTATTTATGTGACAAATTTCTCGCAGAGTGATGTTTTTAGAAACTTAAAGTTTTTTAAAAGTTAATATATAATATCTTTATATATGTTATGATATAATATCTATAGAATTTCAAAAATATTTTATTTTGTATTTTAAAAAATCAAAAATATTTAAGAAAAAAAAGTTGCAAGCTAAAGGATTTGAATCACGCTAATGCACTTCAGAAACACTGCAAGCTAACCACCTTGG
>NC_061157.1:68636758-68681758 GCF_022113875.1 Hydra vulgaris
GCAATCTGCAGACTAATTTATTCTATTGCTTCTAGTTTTATTCCTATGAGTTTCAGTACATGAGGTCATTGATTTTTTCTTTTGCCCAAGAAATCGATGTCTACATAAGACAGACAAAAAAGTCAATGATGTCATGTACTAAAACTCTTAGGAATAAAACATGCTTGAATAAATTATCAAGTCTGTAGATTGCGGCATATATTATGCTGACTTTTTGGTCTTCAACAAAACAGAGAAGGCAAGCTTTGATTAAAATAAAAAAGTTATTTTTATTGGTATGCATTTTTTCTTTTGTTTTAATCAAAAAATTTAGCGCAAACATTTTTTTTTATGACTCTTTTTAATATGAACACATGTCTCAGAAGTTTGGGATCCCTTTAAATTAGAGATGTACCGAAGCTAAAATTTTGCCAAAGCCAAAACTTCGGCCAAAGCCACTTTGCCAAAGCCGAAGCTTCGGCACTATATATGCTTAAAATTTTATCAGCATTCAGATCAGCAGGGGTGTAAAACAAAAAAGGTACCAAAACTAAGGTCCTTGACTAATAGTATAGAAAAATCGTATAAAAATGAGGATGCCAGTCAGGGTTGCTGTCCCAGGCAGGGCAAAAGCTCTCAGCGCCCCTGTTTGGAAGTTTCTCATTGTGTTGTTTCTGACAGGGTTGCCACCAAATCAGGGAAATCAGGGAATTCAGGGAAAATTAGGGAAATTTAGATACAATCAGGGAAAATCAAGGGACTTTTTAATTTTTCTTTAATGTTTTTAAATTTTTTCTAATAAAAATCTTCCTTTTTAAGGGTACCAGGGTTAATGTTTAACATTTTAAAAAAAAATTAATCATATTGTGTTTACATTAATTTAAAGTTTGCAACATAATTCAAAGAAAAATGGTTAATTGATCCTTTGTTTGAAAAATGGCTGATAATAGGCAAAAATGTCCAATAGGATCTAAATATTCAGTTTTAGAGCAGTTTTAATCTTCTTGAATTGCAGCATGATTAACAAGAGCTACCTAAACTTCTTAACGTTGGAAGCTGTAACCTTCATCTAATACATTGTTTCAAATCGGGTTTTCAATCTGCTGAATAGAATATAAAGAAGTTGATGAAAGCATCATACAACCTTTTTTATGATTCTTCAGTTAGAAGAGCTGATTATGTAACTGTTATTAAATGTGAGAGTTTTCCTTGTGCATTTTGCTCTACACGCTGGGTTGTAGACCAAAAAGTTGCAGATAGGCTTTGTTTATTTTGGGAGAATGTTAAAAAAATAACCAAGTATTGGGAGACTCTTTCTAAAAGTAAGTAACCAAAATAAAAGAGCTATGACAAGTGTTTGGGGCAGAGTTGTTAACAAGGCCAAAATTATCAGGACCAAGGCCAAGGCCACTCATTATAAGTCCATGGCCAAGATCAAGGCTAAAAGTTACAAGGGCAAGGCCAATGATGTCATGGTTTATGGTGAAGGCCAAAACAATCAATGTCAAGACCAAAATTTTCAGGTCAAGGACTAACAACTCTGGTTCGAGAGAACAAAAGATAAATTAATTCTGACTAAATTGAAGTTTTTTGGTTACATTGCAAGTTTTTTACAGAAAATCTTACTGAGATATCAAACCAATGCCCAGATGATTCCCTTTCTTTTTGAAGGTTTGTTCTCAACTGTTAAAAGCTTAATGGGTTTAATTATAAAACAAGATGTCCTTAACATCGTTAATGGCAGGAAATTTCAATAATATGATTTTACAAAAAAGGAAAACTTTCTGCTATTAAAATTAATGATTATTGAATACATTATTGAATTCAATAATGTATTCAATCATCATAGATTCATAAAAGATTGCTGTCTCATTAACTTTGGAATTCTGGAAAAAATAATAGAAAGAAGTTTGAATCAATTTTCTTTTCTGGAAGCAACTGCTTGCATCAATCCAGTGTCAAATCTTTATAAACAAAAAGCTGATCTTCTTCATCAGATGAAATCTGTACTACATCTAGTTCTTTCTTGCTCACATATTACTTCAAATGAATGTGATCAAGCTTTCATACAATTTTTAAAGTTGTTAGAGGAAAGTTCATCTACTTTTATTTTGAAACGATAAAGTTGGTGTAGATTATAAGGTTTTCTTAAAAGTTTTGATATTTATTTTTATGTTATGGGCAAGCATCAATTGAGAGAGGTTTTAGTATTACCAGTAATATACTCAGTGAAAAAATGAAAGGACTGTCACTTATATCTTGTTGCACTATCAAGGATTTTATGGTGTCAAACAAATTAAAGGCTCACAAAATAGAAATAAACAATGAAATGATAAATGCTGTTTGTAGTGCCTCATTACAATATAAAAACTATTTGGAGGAAAATAGAATACTCCAAGCAAAAGAAAATAACGTGATAATGCTTTTAGATCAGGGAATATTGGGAAGAAAAGAAAAAAGTATTAAAGGATGTATGTAAAACATACAGTTAGAAATTTATTACATTCATTTCATTTTTTTGAATTTTGTTATCTTGTATCCTAGATAAGTCTGACAGGTTTTCAATACCTGTTGAACATATCCATTTTAAATATACCCTGGTTCGAAAAAAAAAAAGCAAATTTTTGGCAAAAAAAAATCAGGGAAAATCAGGGAATTTTGTTCCTAAATAACAGTGGCAACCCTGTTTATGATACTTGACCGCACTGAGCGTTTTTTTTTTTAAACTTAAGCTTTTTTGAAACAAATTTTCCTACTTCTATTTCTACTTTTTCTGTGTGCAAACCATATTAATGTTATATAGCATCTTTTCATGTGCTGTATATTTTATTTTTATTTTTAATGCACTTTTTGTTAATAGAAGTGGATAAAAATCTCTGAACATTACTAGAGTAAATTTATATTTGCACTTGATCACTCTTTCTTTAAATAAACACTCTTAGCTGATCTAGTTGTATCTACAACATAAAAAATCTTACAAACACACTTTATCTTTTTATTGCTATTTATTTCAATATCTTTTTTTTTACTTCTCTGTATTCATTAAACGAACAATTTCTAAACTAAAAAAAACCCAATTTAGACCATTTTGTATTCCACTACAACTGTTGTGAACCTGCTGCTAAAAAAAAGTACAAATGATAGGTTTCTCTCTAACTTCTTTTTTACACACTTTTAAGTATTTTTTTTTTTTTTTTTGGATTATTTTTAACTTTTCACTACATAACATTTTCTTTAGCTTCTTTTAATCTTTTACACTCTGAAATCTTAGTATTCATTTTTCTTCTGTCTCTGTAATGGATAAATCTGCATCAGTATCTGAAATCAAATATTAACTATCTGTAATAAAAGCTTCCATAGTAATCTAACTCTTTAGAGTGAGATTTAAATAAAATGATAAATAGAATACTTTACAAATTTTTTATTTATAATTATATTATTATTTACTTTATATTTATAAATAAACAGGGACTGAGCAGGCTGAAATTTATTTGATTTAAATTGTTTATTTAATTTAAATAAATTTTGATGATAAATATAAGAGCTCAAAGTAATCAAAGCTTCAACCTTTAATTTATTTTAAATAAAATTTAAAAGTCTTCATAATATCATAAGAAGAAACCAGAATATAGGTTTACATGTTTAATATATAAATTCAATTTAGAAGTATTCATAATGTTAATTATGAATACTTCTAAATTGAAATTAAAAGAGCAAGGATAATTATTATCGTTGTTTTTCTTTTTCTTTTAATTTATCTAGTTTTTGTTGACTTTTTTTTTCTTTTTTTGTTCTCTCCATTTATATTTCATTTGCTTTTCTTCCTTTTTTGTTGTTGAAAACTTTATGTTTTTTATGTGTCATTCCATTGACTAGTTTGTATCTATATAAGTGACACCTAACCAATTTCTGTAAATTTACGAGGAAAATTTGTAAATTTTTATTAATATGGTTAAATAAAATTTAAAAAAATTAAACATACACGCAATTTAAAATAGTTGCAACGTATCTTTAGTCTTCTTTAAAGTGAGATTACTAAGGTTTATAGGTCAAACGTTGAAACCAAATTTTGTTCTATTTGCGGTAATCCCACACAATAATTAATATAAATTCGTTACATAATACAAATTAAAGTTTATTAAAATCCATTTTATTTTTAAAAACTTTTAACTTGTTTTAAATTATAAGGTTTTTATTCTGCATAGAAATGCTGATTCAGTTCATCTAAAGTCACACTTGGAAGCCTTCAAAGTGTATGAGGACCTTCCCTAGTTTTATTGTTATTTTCAAAATATTTTTACTTATTTATTATTATCCCCTCCATAACAAGACACTTGGGAGTAAATAATACTAAGTATATGGTATAGACTCCAACTTTAACTCTGTAGCCCTGAATTTATAACATAATTAGACACTGGCAATTAGCATATTTTTATAACTTGTACAACAGTAGCTTATGACTTTAATTACTTAAAATTTTTTTGCCGAAGCCAAAGATTTGGCAAAAAATTGAACTGGCTTTGGCCGAACCGAAGCTTCGGCAAAATTGCCGAAGCTTCGGTACATCCCTACTTTAAATAACAAATCACTGCTAATAATTTTTTATTCAAAAAGTTTTTTTTTTATACTAATAATTATTTGTTTATGTTAAATGTTAATCTTTAAAAAAAATATTTAATTAATATTTTTAAACAACAACATTAAAATGTTTCTTTAATGACTTTTTTAATAAAAATTTAAAGTTTATTATTCTAAACGTAATTAAAAACTTGAGTTGCGTTTTAGTTTTTTGAATTTTATTTTAGTTAAGTTATATTGTTTTTTTTTTTTGTGTGTTTTAATTATAGTCAAGTTCTTTTTATTTTATTTTCTGTTTAGATTTCTTTTTTTTTATTTTAAATAAAGGTTTTTTTAAAGTTTTTTTTCTGTCAAGTTTTTTTGAAAAGTCTAGATAAGTTTTTTTGTCAAGTCTAGATAAGTTTTTTTGACGATTTTTGAAATGTTCAGATTTTCAAAACATATTACTTGCCATAGTCAATTTGTCAAAACATCTATTATTTACCTGGTCATTTAATAGTGTGTGATCTCACGTCTTCCTGACCAAGACTGATATATATATATAAACAAATGAAGAAAAAACAACATTTTATGGAACTTAAAGTTTTATGCCTTGTAGGCAATTGTCAGCTATAAAGTACAAATTCAAAAATCCCCATGAAAAACGATAGAACAAGTTCTGTCATCTCTATATTGACATCAGATCTAACAAAAAGAAAAAGTAAGATATAATAATTATCTAATCACTGGTGTTGTAGGAGGACAACAGAAATATGTTTTTATGTCTGCACATAGAGATCATTTTGCCCCATTTATTAAGCTTATGCCTTTATAAAATATGATTTCAGATTTTTAATTCAAATAAAGATGACAAATTTTTGAAATTGGGTTGTATGGCTGGTAACGCCTAATAACTTTCCATTAAATAGATGTCATTAAATTACTTTTTTTAATTTCCATATTTCTTTGAAAAGCTCTGTCTTGTTTATATTTATTGGTGTTATTGATTTTAAATGGTTTTGATGTTTGACATACAAGAATAACCATGAATAATCAGGATGGAAAATGCATATGCTGAAATTTAATAAAACCATTTAAATTTTGTAAAAGCGTTTAAAATAGTTTTAATTTTAATGATATGCTACTTTAATTGGTAGCGGGTTGTTAAAGCAAAAGGTTTAAAGCAAATTTTTTCTTATTTCTTTTTTTTTTTTTACAATACAGCCTGGTTTTTATATTTGCTTTTAAAATTTTTCATTAATTTAACTTTTTATTATTAATTTAATAATAAAAAATTAATAATTTATTAGTAATTTTATATTATTGATTATACTACTGGCAGTAGTATAATTAATTATATAAATATATTTGCAGTAGTCTACTGCAAATATATTTGAATATATATTAACCCTTTAACAGTCCCGTGTTTGTTTTTAAAAACGGTCGCGATTAGTCCAGCTTTTTTTAAATTCATCGTGTTTTTTAACTAATAGAATAAAAAATGTTTTATACTATTTTTAACATTAATAAACACTACAAAATGTTATTATTCAAGTTTAAGAATATATAAATCATACTAGATAAACATAAAATTTTAAAATTGTATTCACCAATATTCACTTTTTGTATGATAATTGTAAAAAGCACGGAGCTGCAAAAAGTCCTACATCACATTCTACACATTCATATCCTGAACCTTTTTGAATATTGTGTTAGTAACATACCGCACACCATCTTTGAGCATTAATCTTTTATTATTATTTTCAATCATCATTCATTAGATCTTTTCATTATTGATTCATCAAATGTATAAAATTCTATCTTTTCGTGAGTAAATGTTTACTTTTTGATAAATATTTTTGCACTGAAAGAACTTCCTTATTTGTCATACTTAAAATTAAATTGAACACGTTTTAAAGAAAATTATTGAAAAAAAGCTCTGTAACTGTTTAGTAATAACTTTTGTGACAAGTAGACCTATAATTACTGATGAACAAGAAGGAAATATAAAGAGATGCACAAAACCGTAATATTACAGCATGGACATTTAGAAACCACTTTTAGTTTGCGAAATATTACGGCATGGATGTTAACAGGTTAAATTCATTTTTATTAAATGTTTTATCTAATAGTTATTGCATGCTGATAGAAACCAGTAGCTTTCTTGCTTTTTGTTTTTCGCTATAACAACCTTGAACCCTTCGCTTCAATTAAAGTTCTTATTTTATATACTTATTATTCTTTGAAGTTAATGAGGTTAAAGAAACTCAAAATATTCTTTTAAATCATTTAAAAAAATGCTAAAACTAATTTGTTAATAATAGTGTAATTAACTCTCATATACTATTTAAACTGAATACTTAATATTAAGAAGCTTTTTATAAAACACTAATATAAAAATTACTAACGTTAGATAAAATGAGAATCTAACTAAATATTTTTTTATATTTGTTATACATGAATTATTATTTTATTATTTTATTTAAATGTTGTTTTTTGAGTTATAGCTTTTTTATTCACGCACTTTTCTCATATGTGAGCACTTTTCTCATATGTGAGCACTTTTCTCATATGTGAGCAATTGCTCTGAGTAAAAGATTTCTGAATGTATAATAATTTTTTAATGAAAATGAATAATAATTTTTTTGCGCAAAAAAATTATTATTCATTTAAAGTTAAGTAATTACTTCAAAAACGCTGAGTAAATACTTTTTTTATTCACCCAGCCTATTGCACTATCACTTTTTTCTTGAGGTTGGTTTTATGTTTGGTTGGTATGTGAGTGTAAAATTGTAACCATTTTTTTTTAATGTGTCTTCATAAGCATGAATAGAATTTTTTTTTTTTTAATTTCACTTGACAATGTGGCAGACTGTCTGATGGGTCATGGATCATCTAACTTTATAACTTTTTATAAGGTATGGTAGATGGTTGGAATTAACATATATATAATTAAGTGTGTTATCTGTTTTATTGTAAGGCTGGAATAAATTGTCAGATTAGATTCTCCACATTGACCAATATGGTTCTTGTTATAAAATTGCAAAAGCTGAAACGAAATGAAAGTACCAACAAGTTTGCATACCTCCACGCTGGTCAATGCGCCCATGGTGATATCAAATAAACCAGCTCTTTTTTTAATCCATTGTTAAAAATTAAAGATTTTCTTGCATGCTGTTTAGTTCCACTATGCTCTTCACTTACTAATACTTTTATTTATACTTTTGCTTCTTAGTAATTGTCGCTATAAGAATATTTTTGGAGATTAGTCATCTATGTCGAAGACTAAAAATTTATAACAGTTTTTTTCATTAATACCTTGAAACAAATTTATTACATTTTGGGTGTTTTGCTATTGGTGTTTTGCTATTGGTGTTTTGCTATTGATTTAAATAAAGTTTTGCTCTTAACTTAAGAATGATTTAAAATTCTACCAATTTCATTCTTTGCAGGATTTAAAAACCAGACAGTAGGTTTATTTAAAAACAAGATTTATTTTTAAAAATTTTGATCTTTAAATGTTATAATGCAGTCAGAAGTGTGATTTAAGTGCGATTTTAATGAAAATGGTTAATTGTTTACTTTCTATGTTTACTTGGTCTTCACGTTTAGGGTTGGCTTTTTTTATAAATGGTAATAATTGCGTTTTAAGGATATGGTTGCATTCCTCCTTAGTTCATTTGTACATATTTATAGTTTTATCAGAAGTCAAGTCTTTATAATATATTCCGTAGGGATATGATATCATGATTCTTTTTTTTTTGAAATGTATTGTTGATATTGAAAATTTTTAAAGTTTTAACAATGTGTTAAATCTTTTCCAAAAGAAGACATTTAATTTGTGGCATTTTTTTGATATCATAGTTAATGTAGTCAGATGAATCTTTATTTTGACGTTGCTTTCCATCTCATTTTTAATAAGAATTTTAGTTTTATTGATTAATTTTAATTTTTTTTCAATGAGAGAGAAATGTTTTTAATGATTAATTGAAGTTTACTATCTTCATCCTGTGGATTACTTTAAATACAGTACTTAACTTTAAATATAGACTTAAAGTATGAATGGAGCATATGTATTGTTTTGGTTATATATTGGTTATATATTGATTGGTTTAATAATATTTTGAAATAAAAAGTGCTCAATAATTTAGAAATTTAATTTTAATTTTGAATAAAGCATTATATAGTTAAAATGAAGAAAAACAACAATTTGTGGAACTTGAAGTTTCATATCTTGTAGGCATTCATAAGCCATAAAATACAAATTCAAAAAAAAAAAACTGTTTAAGAAAATTACAAATACAGGGAAACCATTTTTGACATCTCTATAGCGACATTCTCGTGAAATAAAAGTAAAATATAATAATGGTTATCTAAATATATTTTTTTTTATTATTTTCATATTAATTTTTGTTATTAGTTTTTTTTTTTTTTTTTTCATATTAATTGTGTTAAATGATTTTAAATGGCTTGTATAATTGACATATAAATAGTTTTATGGCTAATGATTGCCTAAATGACGTGAAACTTATACCATAAATTATTGTTTTACTTCATTTTAATATAATGCTCTATTTTGAAATTTAAATTAAATTTCTATGTTATTGAAACTTTAAGTGCTCTCAAAATCAGTCAGATTTTTTTCACCCCGATTTATTTTTGTTATAATTTTTTATTATTTCATTATTGATTTATTTTTGACTTTTTTTATGATAATTATTTTACTCATTCTTAACCAAGATTTTTTTTTATTATACTTACATTATATATACATTTATATATTATCATACAATAAAAAACAACAATATGTATATACAGTACTTTTATTCAGGCAGAATGCTCCATAACAGCATTCCAGCACGTTTAGTAGGTTGTTTTTAAAATGTGCATTTTGTTTTGTCTTGCTATAAGAACTTACTATAAAAAAAAATCTTTTAATTTCACTTTTTTCATAACTTAATTCACAACCTTTTAAATTTATAAGCATAAGTCATAGTGTGTATCAACTAGGGGTTTGGGTTTTGACATTTTTAAAATCTATCTACGAAGGACATTTACTATGGGAAAAGTTTTTTCATTTTTTCTTAATTTTTTTTTCTTTTTCTTCATTTCCCAAACAAGGATTATTTAAAGTTATCATTTTAAAAATAAAGACTAGAGCATATTTAATCTAAATCTGCAATATGTTGCAAAGAAATTTTGATTGTTGCAATATGTTGCAAAGAATCTATAATATGCTGTTTAGAGTTCTTTATGCTTTTGAGTGTTGAATATAATATTGATAAAATGAACTAAAAGAAAGCAATTAAAATGCTAAAACCTTTAGAGAAAATATCCTTGTAAAATTAAATATTTATCCGTAATCAGTTATATATTCCAAATTGAATTCTAATCTAGTTTAAGAATGGATAAAAAAAAATTAAATGCAATAGTTGTTTAGTGGTAGAGATTTTATAGACAAGCACGAAACTGGGAGAGAGAAAGAATTTAAAACATCATACATATTTCTTTCAATAAAACTTATTGCATTAAAGTTTTTGAACTATTTTGCATGTAAACTCTGGTCTTTGTCATCCGTGCTCACTGAAATTCCTAATATTATTATTTTCTTAAATAAAAAAAATTTTACTTGTTGAGTTCCTAATTAATTAATTTAAATTAATTAACTTTAAAACAATAATTAATTTAAATAATTAAGTTTAAGCATCCAAACAATTTGTACAACTTGAATCTATCAGTTTGTTTTCCAAGTTAGTACATCAAGCAATTTTTGGTCAGTGTGTTTAATATATTTATAAGCGACAGTCAATTTTAATCAAATGTTATTTGACATTGACCAATACTTGTGTTTAAATCAAATTAAACATCAATTAAGTTTAATCTAAGCATGTAATTCTCATACTGTTTAAATAAAAAATTTCAGAATTTGATAATTAAATTTCATATCAATTAAAATTAAAATTTTGTTTGATCTTAGTGAAAATCTGCAACTAATAGATAAAAGGTCAATCGAAGGGGTTCTCAATAAATTTTTTGTTATTTTTAAGTTTATTTACAAAACATTAAATGTCAAATTCTGTTATAATTAAATATTCATTTTCTAAACTTTTCATCATTCAAGATTTTAAATTTATTGTAGTTTATTATCAAGCTTTATTAGTGTTAGGCCAATATTGTGCCTAGTCCGTAAGGGTTAGTGTTACGGTCATCGAGCACAGCTATTTTCCAAACACATTATGTATATATATACACACATACACACACACACACACAGATATATATATATATATATATATATATATATATATATATATATATATATATATATATATATATATATATATATATATATATATATATATATATATATATATATATACATATATATATATATATATATGTTATTACATATATATATATACAGCTATTTTTGAAACACAATATGTATATATATACACACATACACACACACACACACAAAAAATCACGATATATGTTATTACATATATCGTGATTTTTTGAAACTAACAATCATATTCGCTAATGTATGTTTTTTCATGTTGTTTTGTTATGGTTTTAAAATTATGTTAATTTGGACTATAGAGAAGTTTTGAAATTTTGATTTAGTTATGGTCTTAAAGTAACTTTGATCCGGACCGTAGAGAAAATTTTACTTCTAAAGAATATTTTTTCCCGCTTCTTACATCATTTTTATACCATGCCTTATATCATTGTAATATCACCTGAAAAACTTTTTATTAACTATCCATTTGGCTAAAATTTTCTAGTCTTATTACATTTAGTAATATGTTATTTATCTGCTAGTTTTCATATTATTACTATTATCAAGGAATTCTATTTGGTTTTAATAATCTTAAAAAGAAATTTATTAGTATTTTTTGTTTGCCTTGCATTGTTGTATGCATACTTTTTTGTAGTCAATATTTTGTTTTGTAAGTTTTTTTAATTATATATTTGCTGTATATCTTAGCTCTTCTTAAGTGTTTATAAAAAATTATATATTTTATTTTTTTTATTATTTCATTTATGTACAGTTTGGGTGCATTGTCTGTCTTATTTTTGTCATTGTGTTGGTGTATTTTTAAATATTCTTCTATTGGCCTTTATTTTTATCATGATAACTGTCAAAGTATGTTTTCTTTTGAAAAATAGTTGTCCTCTATTCTAATGTACTTCATTTTTTTTTCACACTTGCTTCAGGCGTACACTGCTCCTGTATGATCATTCAGTCAAAGTTTTTAGATAATTAAAATATTCATTTTCGAAACTTTGCATCATCCAAGATTTAAGTTTTTTTATTTCTAACTTCTAAATTAAACTTAACATTTAAAAAGCTTCAAGTTAATAAAATCTTCACTCCTAACCAAGTTAATAAAATCTTCGTTAAACTCTAGAAGTGAGAAAAATGTGCAGTTTTTCCTTTTGTTAGTATTGCCCTCAAAATTATGGTTAGCATTTGACAATCTTGACCTAATTGTCGACCTAAGAGTAACTGCACCATAAAAATGAGGTTGGTAAAAAATTGCCAACCTTGTTTCTATGTTATTATGGTGAAACCTTTATGTTAATTTTGTGTTATCCTAGTAACCTAGTAACTAGTAATGCCTTTCAAACGAATTTTAGTTATGATTAAACTATTTTAAATTTATTTTTTCACTTTATTTGTTTATTCACTTTATTTTCTCTAATTCTGAGGGCTGCCTAAATAGTTTCCTACTTTGTGTCATCTGGTTAGTTTTTTACTTAGTATCACCTGATTAATTTTTTACTTAGTGTTACATGATTAATTTTTTACTTAGTGTTACATGGTTAGTTTTTTACTTTGTATCATCTGATTGTTCTATAAAATTTTTTGTTAATAAATTTAGTTTTTAAATAAAAAAATATTTTTAAAACAGTTTGAAGTTTAGTTCATTTTATTTGTTTAGGCTACAACATTATTTGGAATGTGGTTATTTCCATTAATTTTTAATTTGCGCGTGGGTTGGTATAGAATGTTAATAGTTTGGTTGTTTTTTACTCTATCTACTCTTTTTATATTGAGAATTGCAACACGCAATCCACTAAATCCTCATGCGCCAAGGTATTTTTTTATTTTTAATATTACTTGGCATATAAAATTTATTTTTGTCAACATGTATTAATTTTTGTTGTTGTTTATGTTTAGAATTGTGTATAAATGGTTTTTAAATGTTCACCGTTTGACATATGCCGTTGGTATTCTTGGTTATGTTATAATTATGTGCACATTTTTTGGAGTTAACTTATTACTTATGTTGCCACCAGATGTTGCAATGAATGCTGGAGTTACCATTATTTTTTATGGGTTATATTTTGGAGTTTTAGGAAGAGATTGTGCAGAAGTATGTACAGAAAAAATGGCAGCAAAAATGGGAGTAAGTCTCTATAGTAATATGTTTTCTTTACTCTTAAAATTATTTAGCATGCTTTTTTCGGTTTATTTATAACTTCTTGACATATTTGCAAAAATACAGTGATTGTGATTGTAAACTAAAAAGAGAAAAAAGTTAACGAATAATAAAATAAATAAAGGATAAAGCAGAAAAAATAAAAGCATAAAACTAATGTACTTTTTAAATTAAATCTCTAATAATAAAAACTTCATATAATTTAACAGCAGTTAGTAGTTTAAAGCTAATAATTTTTCCTCGCCAAGTTGATGTTTGTAGTCAATATTTTGTTTGGTAAGTTTTTTTTTATGATTATTTGCTGTATATCTTAGCTCTTCTGTTTATAAAAAATTCTATTTTTTAAAATTTTATTATTATTTTTTTTATGTACAGTTTGGGTTCATTGTCTGTCTTATTTTTGTCATTGTGTTGGTGTATTTTTAAATATTCTTCTTATGATGTGTCTTAATAAGTCTCAGCTATTATATTGGAGGGTTCAAATCCTATTAACGGATAATTTTTTTTTATTATTTATTTTATAATTATTTATTTTATTATTAAGTTTCAAAATTTTAAATATTTAAGTCTTTAAGTAATTAAGCTTTGATTATATAACTTTGAAACTTCAATTTTTTCTAAATTCTTTGTAGTGAAACACTTAAATTAAAATTGAAACATATTATTTTCATGCTTTTATCTTTTCTGGTTTATTTTTTATTTATCTTATTATTCGTTAAGATTTGTTTACTTTGTTAAGATTTGTTTACTTTGTTAAGGTTTGTTTACTTTGTTAAGGTTTGTTTACTTTGTTTCCAGTTTGTTTATTTTTAATTTTAGTTTAAGTTTACATTTGTTTATTTAGCGCTTTTTTGAAAACGCTAAATAAAAATATCATATTTGTGGTCATATAAGTGTGTGCATTTTAATAACAGTATTTTATAATAAATAATTTTAATAAAGTTTTAAGAATGTGCAAAATATGAAATTAAGAACTGTAGTTGTATATAAATGTTCTTTTTTTTTTAATGGAATGTTGATGAAGTTTTTTGTATTCTTGTGCTCACCTGATTAAACTTGATTTTTATTTTCTAGTACTTTAGTGAAAGTGGGTTACCCTCAAAACGTCTCTTACCAAATATATGTTCAGTATGTGGACTAGAATTAACGTTATCTAATATGGAAGATGTGGAGGAAGAAAATAAGGAAAAAACTTATAAACTCTCTTGTGGTCATTTGTATCTTTTTACTAAAGGTTGTTTTTTCATATTAGTTTTTTTTTTTTTTTTTAATTCAAGTTTATTGTTTTATTAGAAAAAGTAAGTAAATAATAATTAGTAGCAACTAATTAGTAAAATATAAATAAAGTTAATACAGTAGAAAAAAAAGTTATACAAATAAAAATTGTAAATATTTTGAAAAATAACACAATTTAATTCGCAAATTTAATTCTAAAATAGTTTTTATAATTTATAACTGTGGGTAAGGGTAGGAGGAACTCGTAAACCTCAGATAATAGTCTTCTTAGTGGTGAGGAACTTGTTAACCTTGGATGGTAATCCTCCTATCCTCCTAGTGGTAATATTACAATAATACACAGTCTGATCTGTGTATTATTGTAATAATAACTGTTTTAATTCTTTAGTGTAATATTTGAATAAGATTTATTTAAAACACTATGTAAAGTTGCTACAAATTTATGTATACGAATTTTGTGCTGCACAAAGAAGTTAATTTTATCAATGATTGATTTAAAGTGGCAGATTTTCATCTTGATGAAGATTTTGCAATGCAAATAGCAAGAAAAAAGATTATATGTGGTGATTGAAGTTAGGAAATATTACTTTTAAGTTAAATCAGCATCTGTTTATATTTTGTATATGTTTGTTTATACACACACATGCACATATACATGGGTAAGAGTTAACAATTCTTTAGAGAACATGATATGTGCTGATAACACAAAAGTTAATATTTGAGTTAAGCTAAGTTATCAAATATCTCTTATTACACCATGTTATCAAGAAAACATTGTTAAAATTATGCATATCGATTTTCTTAACTAAAATGTAGATTTCATGAATTTTGTATTCGTGGTTGGTGCATTGTTGGGAAGAAACAAACCTGTCCATATTGTAAAGAAAAAGTTGACCTTAAAAGAATGTTTAAAAATCCGTATCTTTTCTAGAAAAATGTTAACAATTGTGTTTATGCATTTATTCATATATAAATAATATGATTACATATATACAAAGTGTATGTACTTGACTTATCGAAATTCCATCATCAGTGTTATATAATAATAGTAAATTAGAATAATAAATAAAATATGCAATAGATAGCATTTATGTCGTGTATTTACATGTATGTTGTATTAGTTTTACTTGTGACAAATAATGTTTTTATTACATAGCTAAATGTGCACACATACACATTTATTATATGCAAATTATGATGGAGATATTTATTTTACTATTTTACATAGGTGAGGGATGTTTATTTTAAACCCACTTTTTCCAAAGAATTAATTTATTTCTTCCACTGTCTAAATGCTATAATTTTGATAAACTTCCTTCACTCTTGAAGAGTAGCTTGTTGAGACAAAAAAAAAGGGAATGTGTATATAGACCTTTTCATAAATAAATGTCTGCAAACTCAAAATAAGATTTAAGATGTACATCTTCATTTCATAAGTAAACAAAGCAAATGACTTCTAATAATAAATCCTTATGGTGCAAACAATATAGTGTCTATAATTGCTTCAATTAAAACTATCAAATGCAGAGAGCAAAATGTGCCTGACATTAAATTCCTTCATTTTCTAAAAAAAAAATTTTAATTTGGTACTATTTAATATAGCAAAAAAATGTTTTGCTTTATCAAATTGCAAAATAAAAAATATAAAGCTAGGTTTAAATAGTTTTAATATTAGTGATTCATTGCATCTCTCCAACTTGTATTTTAGGCCAAAGTACATTTTAAGAGCTGCTGGAGGTACCAGATGTACTTTTAAAAAAGGTGCTATACCACCTCTTCATAGATGGAATAACCTCAAAGCTGGTATAAATAAAAAGAAACCACCAGCATTTAATCAAAAAAAAAATTATAGTTTTGTGTGACATTGTTGTTCATAACAAAACAAGTAGTTGCTTAAATAGAGAATCATTGATAACAAAATCAAAATAATAATCAAAGAATCTAAAATTTTTTTATCTTTTTTCAAATTTTGAAAAGCACATATAACATTACCACTAAAATTCTAAAAAGTTTTTTCTTTTTTATATGAGAAAATACTGAAATATTGCACAGGAAATTTATTTGATGCAGTTTTCATATTTCTTTACTTTTTAGAAAATGAAGCAAATCTTACACAATACTCTCATTCACAAGAAAATAAATGTAAAAGGAGAAATAGAATTCTGTTGCCATTAGCTTTAAGTGTATATATTTAATCAATAAGCATCAGATGAGTTCTTGAATAGTACCAAAGTCCTAATCTATAGCTATTCTTGAAGATATTTCTGAATATAATTATTATTTGAGGCAAATTATAGAAAAGTTAAGTTTGCAAATTGTCGGTTCTTATATTGCTTTTGACTTGAAATGTGGAAATGCATTAATTGGTTTATGCACTATTCTGGACATTCTGGAAATAGAGCTTGTTTATGGTGTAAAAGAATATTTACATTCAGGAACAAAACAAACTTATGACAAAATTGATTGTTGGTACAGTGAATATTTAGAATATAAATCAGTGAAATCATATATATATATATATATATATATATATATATATTTTGTTATTTCACCTCCCCAAGGCCGAGAGGAGGCTATTTAATTGTGGTTATAACCCTCTCTCAACTCTATAACTCCGAAACTTGATGAACAAGGCCGCTGCGCGGAGAAACAAGTTGAGCGCGGTACTACCAAGGACGTGGTGGGGATCGAACTCTGAACCTCTCGCTTATGAAGCGAGCGCTCTACCACTACACCACTACCGCATTATATATATATAATATATATATACATATATATATATATATATATATATATATATATATATATATATATATATATATATATATATATATATATATATTATATATATATATATATATGTATATATACATATGTATATATATATACAACCCTCGGAATTAGGGCCGGCATTCAACAATGCTGACCTAAAAGTAATTAAGGTCAGCAAATATTGCCGACTATGTTTTATGGTAAGACCTTTGTATCAATTTTTTTTTGCTGATCTGATGCTGACCTCTAAAAGATTGAAGCTGCCGACCTCATTTTTCCTTATTCCAAGGGTTGTTTATATATATATATATATATATATATATATATATATATATATATATATATATATATATATATATATATATATATATATATATATATATATATAATCTATGAAAGTTAATTTTATTGTTATGCAAAATTCAATAAATACAAAATGCGTATAAACTTTTTTGAAAAAATATTTGTTTGTTTTTTTTTATTTTTTTATTTTATTATATACTATTCAATATTATCGATAAAAAATAGCAACTTAGAAAAGAATTTAAAAAACAAAATATGAAGTTATATTCACACACACAGCTCCAAACTTAAATAATATAAAAAACATATTCTGCAACAATAAAACAAACCCAGGTGTCTACCCAATAAAATGTTCATGCAACTCTACATACATTAGTGAAACCAAAAAGATGTATTGAGCACCAGAAAAATAACATAAAATGAAAATGGGCCAGTTCGGGTGCTACACGGCTGTTTCACTCAATATAAAAGCGAGCTTGACGTCACAAGAATTTTGGTGTTTAAAAAAAAAAAAAAGAATTTCCGCATAAAAAGTATTAAAATTCACTAACTTTAAATTAATAGTATTTTTTTTCTATAAACGCTTTTATCTTGGAATTAAAAAAATATAAAAGAACTATCTTTCTTCGTAAAATAAATATTTACATGAAACGAAATAAAAATAGGCATTATTAAAATATTTTAAATGATTTTGGATCACTTTTCTATTTTTTGCGTATTTTACGGAAAACCTGTCTTGGGCCAATCAAGATTTAATATTTTAAGCTACATGCTTGATTATTGAAATTTTATATACTTATAAACGAATGTCTATTTTATCAGATTTTTGGAGGGCACAGATAAAAAAAAATAGTTTTAGTTAGTTTTTTTAGCATAATTTTTTTTGTTTTTACTTGTTTTATATGAAAAACGTTTAATTTTTGTTATGCCCTCCAAATTATTGAATTTTCAACCCTCTATGCACATGAAAATCAAAAAAATTACTTTCTGTACTTCTAACTAAAACGTCTTCAATCTTGGTAAACTTAGTTGCTTTTAGCAAAAATTTGTAGTTACATGCGTAAAGTTTTTGTTTATGTTTTAAAGCAATGACGTAACTTTAAATGCGTTAATTCCCAATTCACTATGTAATTAAATTTATTAAAACAGCTTTTTTAGCGAGACAAATTTTAGTGTATAAATAAAAAAAACTTTGGCGGTTTTTTTTCTCTCGTGGCTAATCTACAAACATCAGATAAGTTGTTAAATCCTCTAATATCTATTGCATACTTGTTATTTGTCAATAATTATCATTTGATTTTATTTGTTTGTATTATATTTGTATAAAGAAGTTTATTTATCACTATGCATTCTAGTGAAAGCGAGATACTAATACTATACATTGGATGCTTTAAAGCTTAACCTTTAAATTTTTAGGCATTAAGCTTTAGTTTTAAATTTTTTAACATTTAAGTTTTTTTGTTTTTATTATAGTCCAACAATCTGTATATTTAATAATAATTATCGAAAATATATTCTTTCTGAGTTTTTTTTGATAAAAAGTAACATCAAAATATTAAACCAAGTTCAACATTTGTCGCGTTTATTCTAAAATTAAAGAAGTTTTTTAATATATTTGTGAAACGCCATCAAATAAAACATTTTATTGGTGTTTTTATTCTTTTTACAGAACAAAATTACCTCTAATGTTTCAAAAGTTATAAAAGTTTTAGTAACACCCCTTACGTGAATATTTTCAAAAAACAACAAGAAGCCGTAAAGCTCGCTTGAAACAGCCGTGGCTACTGAACATTCCGAATTATGCCAAGATACATTTGACTGGTTACATCCCAAAACCATATCAATTGCTTCAGAATACGAAAAGTTCAAACTAAAGCTAAAGTTCAAAAAGAGTTTGGAAGTGGCAAAAATTTTTTTTTTTAAGAGGCAAACAGATTCTATCTGTTGACCAACCTTGCACCCCTTCTTTGTCTATTAGGCTGGCGCAGATATATTTTTAATACATTGTTTCCAGTTTAGGATGTTGAATGCTGGATCTTCTTGACTCATTGCATGGGTTTTGTTTGTGTCTCTGTTTTTATGACTAGGCAATTCATTCTATTATCTCCTAATGAGGGTACAGCTCTAAAACTCAGTTTTAAAGCTGTACCCAGTCAGCCTCAGTTCTGAGGCAGGCTAGTAGTCAGGTTTCCTGAACTCTGTGATAGCTCTCAGAGAGACTGATTCCATCAACAGTTGAAAAATATCATAGTATTAACAGTGCCATGTTGCCGTGGATGGTGTCCCTGTTCATACTTTTGGTGTGCGTTTTTGAGGCCACATTTGGAGCCCTTTGTTACAGCTTAGGGTTTGTTAAGCCACATTTGGAGCCCTTTGTTACAGCTTAGGGTAATAGTAATGAGGCAATTTCTTGGGCTATTGAATAGTGTACTGAGTATTGTCTATGCTTTGAGTCAAGTTTTTTAACAAATTTAAAAATGAATAAAGTACCTAAAGCTATAAAACACAAAAAACCAGCGTCATCACCATGTTCTCTAAACCTTTCATTCACAAATATTTGTGGTCTTCAAAGTAAATTTTCTTCTGTTGAGTCTTATCTCTTGCAAAGTTCACCAGACCTACTTGCTTTTTGTGTGACTAATTTGAGTTCAGCTGTCTCATCCTGTGATCTTAGTGTTGATGGTTATCTTTCTTTAATTCGTAAAGACTCCAATAGTCCCATTCTTGGCATGGATATTTACATTTGTAAGAATTCACTCATTTGTCATGAAACTAGGTTTGAATTTAAAGGCTATTTTTTTATGTGCTTTTGTTTAGCACCATTTCACTCTATCATCTTTCTCTTCGTTCTATATGGCTCTCCTTCATCTCAAGACTCCACTCTTTTTGATGTTATTTCTGATTAAATTGACCAAGCCCTCTCTCTTTATCCTAATTATTTAATTTTTGTGATGAAATCTTTCATCACAAAAATTAGGCTCCCGTGACTTCTGGAGAATCTTTAACAGTATCAATAATGAGGGCAAATCTGTTATTGCACCTTTCTTTTATGGTTCACACTTTATCACCTTACCTTAAGACAAAACTGAATTGTTTGCTAAAAACTTTTCATCAATATCATCTCTTGATTCCACTAGTTGCATTCTACCTGATATAGCCGTCAAACAGGTTGATCCGTTGCTTGACATTTGTATCCAAGCTTCTGTATCTAAAGTGATTTCCTGCTAAGACTCTTCTATAGCTTGTGGTCCGGACAACATACCTGTTATAGTCTTACAGAAGTGTTCTCCAAAGCTGTTGTCTATACTTTTAAAACTATTAAACAATTGCTTATCAGAGTTTTGTTTTCCAGCCTGCTGTGTAGCAGCATCTAATATCCCTATTTTCAAAAATTTTGGAGAGCGATCTGATTTGTTTAACTACCATCCCATTAGTCTTCTTCCTATCATATGCAAGGTTTTTGAATCTTTAATTAAGAAACACTTAATCTCTCATCTTGAATCTAATAGCTTTCTTTCTGATCATCAATATGGATTTTGATTTTTTCATTCTACAGCTGATTTGCTAACAGTAATAACCAATAAATTTTATTGTGCATTAAATAAAGGTGGAGAGTTTAAGGCTATCACTCTTGACATTTTTAAAACGTTTGATAAAGTTTGGCATGCTGGTCTTCTCCATAAGCTTTCTTCTTACGGTGTATCAGGTAACATCTTTAAGATTATTAAATCCTTCCTTTCCAATCGTAGTATAAAAGTTGTCCTCAATCGACAGCACTATTCTTCTTATCCTGTAACTTCAGGGGTTACTCAAGGTTCAATCCTTGACCCTATACTCTTTTTAATTACATTAACAATTCCAGATATTCTTACATCTAAGGTTGCATTGTTCGCTCATGATACTACCATTTATTCTTGTCATGATAAGAAGTCAACACTCTCTGGTTGCTTGGAGGGGGCATTTGAGCTTGAATAGGATCTCACTTCTGCTACAGCATTTGGCTCACATAGGCTGGTGAACTTTAATTCAGATAAAACCCAATTTTTTTCAGCAAATTGTTATCGTAATTAACGGTAATGTACTCGACGAGTCATCTACCCTTTATCATCTAGGAATAATTCTTTCCAATCTTTATTGGAAACCATATATCAAATCCATTGCAAAATTAGCATCTGCTAAGATTGCATCTCTTAATTGTGCTTGACACTTTTTACTCCAGATTCTATTCTTTATCTTTACAAATCTCAAATCCGTCCTTGTATACTAAATTAATATTTAATACTGTTGCCATATTTTGGGTGCATCTTCTAATAATGCCCTTTCTCTTTTAGACAAGGTGCTAAAAACCATTGTAAACATAGTTGAACCTGGTCTTGCAGCCAACTTCCGACCATTATCACATCGTCGTAACGTTGCTTCTCTTTTTTTTTTCTACAAATACCATAATGGACACTGCTCTAAAGAGCTAGCCTCTCTGGTGCCATGTACTAAAATTAATTCTTGTGTTACTCGTCATTTAATTAAGTCTCATCCATTTTTTGTGACTGTTCCTAAGTGCTCCAAAAACTCTTAATTATCTAGTTTTTCCCTCAAACATCAGTTCTTTGGAATTCGCCTTCTTTGTCTTTCTTTTCTGATTCATATAACTTGCAATCTTTTCAGTCGTCTGTCAATCGTTAACTTGCTGCATATATTTCATCTTTTTTCTCCCAGTAACTTCCAACTCTAATAATGGTTGCTTGCACCCTAGTTGGAAACGAAGGTGTTTAAAAAAAAAATGTTCTTTATGATGATGGTGATAACGTGAAAACATCTTTTATTAGTCTATCTGGCGTCAACATTTATTTCTTATTTTGTATCTTTTCAGGCATTTTTTAATGTTATCTTTTTAATGGTTTGTTTTTATTATAACGATTTTCTTTGTAACGATTTTTATTTATTATACCTGATGAGGCTGTTCACAATTGATCAGCAAAATATAAACTAATATATATTAAAATAAAAACAGTAAAAAAACAAATATATATATTTTTAAAGAGGGTTTATACGCAGCCGTATTTATTGAATTTTTCATGTATATATATATATATATATATATATATATATATATATATATATATATTTATATATATATATATATATTCATAAACAAGACAAAATATATATATATATATATATATATATATATATATATATATATATATATATATATATATATATATATATATATATATATATATATATATATATATATATATATTCATAAACAAGACAAATTTTTTAATTTGTAAAATCGTTTTTTTAATAAAAAAAAATATTTCGACTAACACTAGTCATCTTCAGTTAAAATTAAATATTTAAAGTTTGTAAAAATACCTATAAAGTTGTTTACAAAAAACAATACAAAATGTACAAATTAATAATAATCTAATTACAATAAAATCAATTAAAAAGTTTAACATTTCATGCTAAAGAAATAGGAAATAACAAGAGAATCGCTGCTCTTACAAACTCTCTGATAATGAATTAGACAACCTTAAAAATGGTTTACAGTTTTTAATTCCACCCAAATATTTTAGACATACTAAAATCTTTTCTACTTTCAAACCATCTTTTACGAACAAAGTTGAAAAATAATGAAGATTCAGGGAAACTTAAAGCAAAGGTTTCCCATCTTGCATTATAAATCTTATATTTATAATAACATTCTTTTTAGAAAACTCTGGAGAAACATGAAATACTGAAAAAACTTTCTAGCAATTTGGATATTATTATTTTAAAAATTTTGTTAAAATTTTATAAATGTGACGTCATATTAGATAAAGAAATATACGTAAATGGTATTTATAAAACTATTAATGATAAAACAAAATTTAAACAACTTAAGATTTTACCATAAATAGAGAAATTCAACTTCAAATTTTTTTAAGAAACAAAAAGAAAAAGGTTTTTTTAATAATTTTACATATAACAAAATTTATCTGTCTGGATCACATCCTGGTCCTATTTATGGACTTCCAAAGATGCATAAATTAAATTCTTCTGAGACCATAAACTTTAGACCCATTGTATCATCTATTGAAACCTATGCTTAACAACTAGCCAAATTTCTTAGAGATTTATCATCACCATTATTAAACACTGAGTTTTATACGAAAGATTCATTTTTCCTTGTAAATGAAATAAGTCGATCTCCACAAATATTTTTCAATGTCATATGATGTAACCAGCTTATATACTAATATTCCGCTTCAACAAACCATTGAAATTGCAGTTAATTTAATTTTGCTACATATTAAAAACAGAGTCTAATTTTTGGGATATTATACAAGATTTCATTACCTGAGAGTAGTGGGCTTTGGCATTAGACAAAACCTTTTTACAATGGTTTTTAGCAATAGTAAACAGACGCCTGTTTTCTGGAGAATTGTTTTGCTGATAGATACAAAAGTAATAGTTACGATTGGAAATTGCAGCAGCACAATTAATTCTTCAGTTACCACTAACGTTTTTCATAAAATAAAAACTATTCCGGTCTTGACACTTTTATAATTTCACTCTATTTTCACAACTTTTATAATTTCACTCTATTTTCGTACAGAGTTAGTCTAATCAAATGCTTAATCGATAGAACGTTTAAAATTAATAGTACTTTACTTGGATTGAACTTTAACACAAACGACTTCTTTAAAGTATATCAAAGAAACATGTACTCGTCTTTTTTATATAATACATGTACTCGTCTTTTATACATATAACTCCTATTTAAACAAGATTAACGCAAATACTCCACCGCAACTCTCCGCAAATACTCCACCGCAACTGAAAATCATAGGATTTTGTCTTATTTTAAAACTACCGTTTTTGGAAAAAAATATTCAACTAAAAAAAGACTGAATTAAATTGCTAAAAAATATTCCCGTTCTGCAATGTTAAATTAGTATTTACCTCACTAAAAATTTCTAAATTCTTTTCTTTTAAAGATCCTGTTTTTCTAGAGTTTAATGCTTCGTGGTCTATAAGTTCGTATGTGCAAGATGTAATTCCTGTTGTATAGGCGACACTACTCGCCATCTCAAGATGCGGATATCTGAACATTACAAGTGGGACAAAAAGTCTCATATCTTTAGGCATCTCCATGCTAACGAAAATTGTTTCATCCAAATGAATGGTAAGTTTTTTTCTGTTTTAGATTCGGCATCTAATAAATTCGAGTTAAAACTTTAAGTCGAAAAAAACTTAGGTGCGTTCATAGTATAGTTAAAACCTGGTATGAATAAACAGGTTAAACATGTCCAATTGACACTTTCTGTTTAGATACTACTTTCTATACATACTGTGTACCTTTTAACATATTCTTTTGTTATTTTCTATTTCCTTAGTATGAAGTGTTAAATTTTTAATTGATTTAATCTAGTTTTGTAATTATAGAAGAAGAATTATATTTTGTATTGTTTTTTTAACACCTGTTTTAAATATTTAATTTTCTAACATTTGCGTTTAATTTCGCAACGTTATTTTATAATGTAAGTTAGAAGACGTGTAAGTTGGAAGGCTACTTATTTGTTGGTACAACGTGAAGTTAAAAAAAGCAACCTATTCACTATAAATTTATTAATGATGTTTTTATTTCATTCTTTAACTGTGTAACTAATCCTCATAGATGGGAACGACCACATCTATTGTTCGGTCAACTTCTTGATTGGATTCGCTACTTTGTTGTATGGCTTCCAATTATTGTAGTTAGTGTTCGCGGAATCAATTATATGCTTGGGCTCGAGTAGTTATAAATTTTTTTTAACCAATGAAATAAAACGAATATATAGTTTGATATATTCATTAGATTTTTAGTATAAATTTATTTAAGTTATAAATATTTAAAGTGTAATTTTCCAACGACCAGAATTTATTAATCTATCCAATTCTTTTTTGTATAGTTTATATTTAATTTTCAATTAAATTTTAGTTTAATTTATAAAATTAAATTTTAGTTTAGTTTATAAAATTAAGCTCAAAAACGGTTTTATTAGGAGGTAGCTATTCTTAGAATTTTTGTAAATTTTTAGTATTATTGTTTTATTAATGTAACAATTTTTTTTTTTTTTTTCCAGTTTTTATTTTTTTTTCAGCTTTTTTTTTTCATCTCTAAGAAAATATTTTGTGACAAATTCTCGCTTTATTTTTACTATTGGTAAAATTAATTAAAAAAGTTCGAGGTGACACGTATAGCAACGACTTGCTAAATTGTTGTTTATTACTGTTTCAAGTAAAGATTTTGTATTTATATCCTTATTGCTATTTATTATTGCTCTTCCTTATTTTATTCAAAGATAAAGGATTAATTACTAAACCATTAGTTTAATTATTAAACTATGGTTGATTATAGAAAAAGAAAATGTAAAAATTTGATTTTTTCTCTGTACATGTATGGCAGAAATTAGCCAAATATTTAACCGCGTTGCTACTATTTAATATTTAAAATTGAAGCTGCAATAAATTCTTACCGATGCATCGATTTAAATCGATGGCACCGATTTAAATCGATGGCTTTCAAATCGTAAAGATATTATGCCTATTAAAATTTAAAATATAAATTTAAGTTAACTTTTTAATCTAATCTTTAATTTTAATCCATGAAATTTAATCCAATTTCTGATTCTACTACAAAGGGTATTGCTGAAGCGTTAAAAAACATTGTGCCTTATTCCATCCTCTTTAATGCTATACCTAAACCAGAGATAGAAATGACAATGTAAGTAGATATTTTATCATTTGAAAAAACAATTCATATGAAAAATATTAAAGAAATTGAGCAGTTAACCAAAGGACAAAATAAAAACAAAAACTGCTACAATTTTAGAAAAGATGTTATAACAGCTTCAAAAAAATACGATTTTTAGAAAAAAATGAATAAAATAAACAATTTAGATGCAAATCTGAACTCCTAAAAAAACGCCGAATCTTATGTCGGAAAATATCAGAAACTTTTAGTTTCCAATGCATATTACTGTATTTGAAACTGTAATTTAATGTATAACATTAGAAATAGTAATTACGAAGCTAATTACAAAAAAATTATTTCTAAGTTTATTTAATTAACTTTTTATATAGACGTAGATAAACGGCAAATAACGCTATTAAGGGAATCTGCGAAAAGATTTTTTTTGGAGTTTTATACTCAAAAATGCTGAACCTTCTTTGATTTCCTTATTTTTATCTGATACGTAATAATTTTGTATATACATTTTCTTTTTATCACGATAATAAATGTATACTTTATATGATATACCTGGAAAAGAAAAAAATAAATAAATAAAGTTAGTCATAAGTCTTTGAAGCTTTCATTCTATCTTAAGAATCTGTGTACCTCCTCCTTTTTTAGTTCCCATTACGTTTATTACAAACATCTCCCCAATATTTAGAACCTGAAACTTTCATTAGTAATGACAAACTTAAATTTAAAAACATTTTTTAATCAAACAATTATTTTTTTTAATTTTTTTTTAGGTGCCCCAAGAAGTCTTTATGGTCTTATCACTGAACACCATGAATGAGCATTTAATTGGAAGTTAACGCCTCCTTTCTATCTGATGTTGCAAAACTTGCTCAAAGGTGGGCTTTGAGCCACAGATCTTTTGTTTTTGAGGCAAGTGCGCTGCCACTACGCCTCGGCTGCTAATCAATATGCAAATAAAACTTTAAAAAAATTATTTAGCTGCTGGTAACATTTAGTACAACCTGCTTAATGTTAACATCCAGTAAAAAATTGCTTCAACAATTCTATTATGACATTTAGAAACATTGTAGAGCTAAAAAAATAGCATTTAAATCCAAACCAGACAAGTTCGGTACAGGGCCGTCCTGAAGAGGTCTCCCATGGGAGGGGGGGGGGTGTTGATTTATGTTTTTTGCTAACTAGAGACAAAAAAAAAATCTTTGATTTTTGACATTGGCAAGAAGAAGACATAATTGGTCTTATCACCAAGCGCCTTAGTCTATACAATAAATACAAAACAACAACCATTAAAAAACGTACCACTATGAATATAAAACGTTTTTCTAAAAAATTAATAAAATAAAAGTTATATTTAAAGTTATAATCTTAAGTTTCCATATCTTTTGCATTAATAACCAGCACAGGTTTTAAGTTACACAGTGCAGCACTCACCCTCACAATATCACTCTGACATCACCCCTCGCCTAGAGGAATAATCAAAGTCATAAAAATCATTATCTTTTTTTATAAATTTATCCAAATACTTCAAACAAATAGATAAAAAAAAGTGATTAACCCACCAGGATAAACCTAAACAATAAACTTAAAAATATTTTGTTGTTTATAATCAGACCTAATTGAGGCATGTGCTAGGAGAGATTTTGGTCGTTCAATGAAAACTTCAGCGCAACCAATAATCACACAACACCCTGTAATGCCCTGCAATCCTAAATACTTTAAGCAAGCTTTCCCTGATGGATTCACGTGGAAACCATACAATAAGAACACACTCTAATACACTGATTAAAAGTTTAATCATAAACTGCATAAATGTTAAAAAATTTTGCAAGGCGAAGTTGCATAAATGTTTTTTTTTCAATAGCTCGAGGTCCTGAAAACCAGTTAATAGAGAGAAATTTATGCAATACATGCTATGCCCAAATTGGAAAAGGAAAGTCTCATCCTTGCACCAAATTAGAGAGACAAAAGAATTTGTCAGCTATTGTACAGTCGGCATCCCCTGTGACTAAACAAAGAGTTCTTTCAAGATCTTTGAAAGATCTTAGTTCAGATAAGGAAATAATTCTAAACACTTTTGGTCCGAATAAGATGGTTGTCAGGATTGGAACTGAGCCGAAAAAAAACATATTTTACATCAGAAAAACTTAATCTACTTCAACTGAAACTTCACTGCAGTGATCGTAAAATGATTAAGATAAATCTGTTTCTTCGGTCTGAAGGTGTAAATGTTGAACCAGGATTCAGTAAGAAATTGACAAGCAATAATAATGCTATTCTAGACCTTTTTAATAGAGAAAAGTTTTCTATTTTTATGAAGGAAACGAGTAATGCAGGGGAAATAGAGGTAAAAATAAATTGAAATCTTTTTTCTTTACAAATCAGCAGAAAACACATTTTATGTAAGTATTTTGAGCATGTACATAAATATTTTTCATCAAGTTTAGACAGGTTGAGTATTAACATTTAATTAGTATAACACAAGTGGCTAGGTAACTAATTTTTGATTTTGCATGTTTAGATGGTTGAGAAAGAGGTTCCTGGAGGATATTGTAATGATGTTGAAGAGCTCGTGGCCCTGGTCCTTCAACACAGAAATCAGGTCCCTAATGATGTTGATATCAAGCTTGGCGTAGATGGGGGCAAGGGTACCTTAAAGTGACTTTGTCAATTACATTAAAACCAGACATGAAGACACATACTGTCCCAGAGAAAAGAAGTTGAAATGAGGAAGGATATTCAAGCAAGATTTTAAGTATTCAAGTGTTCACAAAACTCTCATTTTCGCCATTTTGCCCTCAATAAATGAAAGCTATGTAAATTTAAAATGATCCTTGATAAATTGAAAATAAATAATTTGGACTACACTATATCAGAAGATCTAAAAGTTTTGCTCCAGATGGTTGGCAAACAGACAGCAACAGCTAAACATCCTTGCCCATTCTGTAAAACCTCATCTCCCAAAATGATGAAATCTGAACATTATACTTTGTCTTCTCTTTGCAAACTGTACGATCATTGGATGGTGGACGGTGCAAAAGTAGAAAATGCAAAAGAGTTTAGTAATGTTGTACATCCACCTCTATAAACTGGGGACCCAACCAAGAAGATAATTGAAATAGTTAATATACCAGGTCTACATATACTGCGAGGTGTAGTGGACAAGTTAATCTCAGAAATGGAAAAGAAGTTATTTGTAACCAAGGAGGAGGGATTTATATCTATAAGTTCTTTTTTGGGATCTATTAATTTCAACCGGGTATCTTACCAAGGCAGCATCGCCTGGAAGGCAATGCTTGCAACCTTTTCCTGAAAAAAATCGAGAGCTTGGAAGTATTTTTCCAACAGAAAGGCCTGTTTTTTCAATCAGCCAAGTATATAAAAGTTTTACGAGACTTCAACAAAATAGTTCAAGGATGTTTTAGCAAATCTGTTAGTCCTACATATATTGACGATATAAAGGAATTCTCCTCAAGCTACTGGAACCTGGGAGCCACAGTACCTTTAAAAGTACACATAGTAGAACAACATATTGAGGAGTTCATCAAAATGAAGGGAGGACAGTTTGGTAAGATTAACTAAGGTTAGGGCTATTGTATTTGTAATGAAAACAATAACAGTAACAATAACTATTGTTATTGTATTAACTTAATTTAGAAACAATCTGAAAATGTAAAAAAATTTTAACAAAACAAAAGTAGTTCACATTTTTAGACAATCTAATCGATAATTACCCAGGGCAATCGTTCTCTGATTCAATAACGATGTAATAGATTACACATTAGCGGTTATATATATTTAAAAAAATTATTTTCACGCGCTTAATGTAGTTAATCAATTTAGACGTCATCATCCGGTGAAGCGTGTCAGACAAAATTACAAAAATATATAAATTTTCACTTTTTAGAGTAAATAATTATTTAATTACAAACAAATAATAAATTACATATATTTGTATGATTTTGATTATTATTTTAATGTTAATTCTAAATAAATTACTATTTAAACAGTTATATTATTGAACTCAAAATAAATAAAATTTATATATGTAGAAACGGGTGCCACGTGCGCCCTTGAAACTAATATTTATTAAGTATACGTAATATATCTATACTTCTTTGGCTTCCTGGCTTTACTTCTCAAAAAAAATAAAAATTATACATATGAATGCAAAAAAGTAACGTCACGGGCACGGCTAAATTATCTAGTGCCCAAATTATTACAAAAAGCTTAATACTATAAGATACACCACAGTACTTATTGTAATCGTTTTTATCCCAGCAATACAATACAATAGTTTTAGAGCTTCCATGTATTGTTAGAAAAAAAAACAAATATAGCTATTGTAACTGCAATACAATAACCACAAATGTTCTAATTGCATCTCTGGTATTACAATACAATATTATTGTATTGAAATACCAGATAATACAATAACAATATTGTTGTATTGTAATTGTTATTGTATCTAATTTTTACAATAACAATATTCCTAACCCTACTCCTAAAACAAAAATACCAAATTGACTCTAAAAATGTTTTAGATATGAAATAGGTTATACATTTTTTCGGAAATAAAAAGAAATGGTTCATTTTAAGGATTCACCGTGTTTCATGTTTTTAAGACAATTTGACAGCGAATACGACATCGGAAAACAAACCTTCTTGATTTTAAAAGACGGTCATTTTGACACAAAAAACGTCAAAATCAGACTTAATGTAATTTTTTTTATCACGCAACCTCTCAAAAATCTAAAATACCTAATTTCTCAAAAAGCCCATAATTGATGATTTTGTTTAATACGTTTTTGGAATCGGGAAATGGTCCCTGTTCATTATCAAAAAAAAAAAAAAAAAAAAAAAAAAAAAAAAAAATGTTTGAGATGTCTACCATGCTCGTACATGTACATGTGTGTACATTTTTAATAATAATTGGCCTTAACATAAGGCAAAAATTAAAGTGTTCGGTCTCGAAAATGTTTGCGCAGGACCTTGAAACTCTTAATCTCAGCCTTTTATTAAAAAGAGAACTAAGTTCTATTGAAGCGAAATAAAAATGTTTAAGAAAATTTTAATTAAAAAAAAAAAAAAAGCTCGACAGTTATAGAAAACGACCTTTATATATATAACGATTTATATATTTTCGCAACTATGATCTTGGACGTTCCTTTTTACCTTTAAACAGAGCTAGTAAGGAAACACTTGCAACCTTGACAACTTTGAAACGAACACCAGGGATATCACCAACGGCGTGACCTTTGCGACCAAATCCAGATACAAGAACCTCGTCATTTTCTTCGATAAAATTCAGGCAACCGTCATTAGGAACAAAAGCTGTTATCTTTTTACCGTTTTTAATTAATTGTACACGAACACACTTACGAATAGCTGAGTTTGGTTGTTTTGCTTCAACACCACTAAAAAAAAAATGAATATCTTATACTAATATATACATTTATATGTATATATATACACACATTAAAATTTAATTTGGTAAAACAAACAATACATTACGTATTGTTTAATTTAATGTTTGAGATATTGGTGGCTGGTGTAATCTGATTTTTGGCATTGAGAATCAGGCCTACCAGTGAATAGTAAATCTGCATGATGTTTGAAAACTTTAGCACAAACTCTGTCAAAGATTACTCTCAGAGTAGTGACTCTAGTCTCAAAATAAACAAAACTTTAAAACTAAGAAAATGTTTGAGATATTGGTGGCTGGTGTAATCTGATTTTTGGCATTGAGAATCAGGCCTACCAGTGAATAGTAAATCTGCACGATGTTTGAAAACTTTAGCACAAACTCTGTCAAAGATTACTCTCAGAGTAGTGACTCTAGTCTCAAAATAAACAAAACTTTAAAACTAAGAAAATGTTTGAGATATTGGTGGCTGGTGTAATCTGATTTTTGGCATTGAGAATCAGGCCTACCAGTGAATAGTAAATCAGCATGATGTTTGAAAGCTTTAGCACAAACTCTGTCAAAGATTGCTCTTAGAGTAGTGACTCTAGTTTCAAAATAAAATTTTATAAAAACCAATCAAATAATTCCAACTGCTGACTAAAAATATTTTTTTAAAAAAACAAAACAACTATAACTGGTTAAACCAAAAGAAACTACTTTATAGACCGATTCAGAGAGTTAAGAGAAATTTTTCGAGATTGAGAGATAAACTCTTAAATATGATAGCCTGATTTTTCATAAATAATAATTCTTTTCTAATCGTCAATGTTTATTATTCATTTTTAAACAACTTATAACTTACAAAATACTCTAATACACTTAATCACAATAATACAGAAGTAATTTAGTGACTGTATACACATATGCTGGAGGGTCCTCAGTATAAACATTAAGGGTTTAAAAATCTTTGTTTTTTTTTTTATATAATTTAAATAGGTATTTTAAACTTTAATTATTTAGAAAATATTAGGATAGTGCCAATCTAAATACATAAAGATATATATAAAACTTTCAGCATAACACAAATCGACTTTTACACTTGCACCTAACTAAGCACATACACAGGGTGGTTTACACAGTTTTTAAGTCATACATTTTGAAAAATTGAACAGCTACTACCATTATAGGCTTATTTCTTTACTAACTGCCAAAATGAATCAAATATTGGGATGCTTGCACTCCATCAAGGCTCAAAATATCATAAGACAAAATATTTTAAAGACAATTTTTTAAAAGAAAATGGATTTAAAAAATGTAATAAAACAATTACATTTAAATATTAGGATCGCTATGTGCTATACAGTCAACAATTTGGTTAAATATCACATTACTACACTACTTGCAAAATCATCAAAATGGCTTACCTAATCACATGAGCAATAGTCAAACAAGCACTGTTATTAAAATTGAAAGCTAAACTCTAATTTTATTAAAATTATTACAAATATTGTTTGATTTGTAGATTTTGTAGATTTTATAACTTTAATCCCGTTAAAAACCGTTAGTTGATGTGTACTTCCATAGCATCTATTTTTAAATGAATTAGCTATTATTTTTTATCAAGATAAGATTGCTGCTGACACAGAACAACTTAGTGATTTATATTTTCTTTACAACTAATTTAAGAGCACTTTGTAAGTTTTAAAACAATTTTGATATTTTTTTAATCAAAATATACTTTACATACATTAGTAAATTAGTAAAAAAAACATAATAATTAAAATATAAATAATTAATCTTAATTACTGCTAAAAAAAAAGCTTTTCTATTTATTATATATATGCATATCTGTGCCTCATTTGAATCAGTATGAAAAAAGACTGTATTTCATACATTATGTACACTGTATTAAAAAAACAAATATCAGTGAATCATCTTTAATTCATACTATGGTATTAATTAAAGATGATTCACATATTAATAAGCATACTAAAATATTATAAAATTAACCAAACAATATTTTATTATCGTTATAATTTTTGTTACTTTAAATTTAAAATATTTACAACAACAAAAAAATGTCTTAATTATCTTTCTTAAGTCACAATGCAACGTGCATTGACAACTGAGAACGTGTGACAAGTAAAATTACACAAAATAACTTACACTTTTTCGAGTACTATTCCTTTAGCATGAGAAGCTCCTCCAAACGGATTTGCTTTAAGTGCAGTTCCTAAATGAGCTTTTTTATATTCTTGATCATGCCATCTTTGTTCTCGTCGATGGTTTTTTAATTTGCGACCAGCACGCAAACCTCTTGGTTTACCTAAAAATATTATTAATAAATAATAACTTTAAATTAGCATTAACGCATGATCTTTATGATCAAAAAACACATTTATTTTCTTTTTTTGTGGAGTAAAAACTGAATATTTTGAATGATTTCAATATCGCTATAGTTACAAAATAAAAAATTCCATGCAACTCTTAACAAACGTGGACTTATACAACATATAACGTACCCATGTTGCCGGTTTAAAAAGAGCTGATTATAGCAAAGCACGGTAATGAATATCTATATTACCCACAATTCATTTCGAACTATTTATTATCTGCGGCTTCATGTTATTCGCATAATGCGTTGTAATTGTGAATTGGAGCGGAGGGGGTGGGGGAGCTGGCCTTTATTACATCTTAAATAAAATAATTTGTCACTTAAATCATTTAAATTTATTTTCCCTCTACTTTGAAGCAAAATTAATTTTCTACAATTATATTAATATTATTAATTTTTGAAAGTTGTTGGTATTATATTTTTGCTGTTGTTAAAAACAGTGGCAGACATTTTTTTTTTTTTTTTTGTGGTTAATAAGGTGTTCTTAGAAGTCCTTAAATAAGTTTATATATATTCGTCATTATTAATATAAATTTGTACAACATTTTACCGTGAAATATATGATTGGAGCAAGTAGAAGACAATAGTCTTATCATCTTGCCCCATTTTTGTCGTTGACAAAATATACTAATAATAAACTAAATTTAATAAAATATTTATAAAACATATGATTTTTTTTTTAATTTTTTTTTTCACAATGAACATCATTAAATAACCAAGCAAGTAATATAATAGAATTTCAATAAAAAGTGAAGATTTAAATTGAAAAAGGAAAAATTTTAAAATTTAGAAAAAATTTTGAAAATACGAGATTTTTTCATTAATGTTGAGGTCTATTAGCTATTGCTTTACAACGCATTTAAAATGTTGGAATGAGTTTATCGTTTTTATTTTGTTTATTAGAAATGAGTTCCACATTTGGGATCCTCTGTTGGATATTGAGAATTTAGATTGTCTTAAAGAGATATTCGGAATATAGTAGTTCTGAATAGAGTATTTTGTTTGATATTTGTGATTAATAAAGCGAAAATAGTTATGCAAGACTTCAGGGACCAGATCATTTTTAATTTTAAACATGAACTGAAGAATGCAATGTATATTTTGTTCGTAGATATTAAGAAATCTCAGTTCCCTCATTAAATGTTTAGAATTGGCATTTTTATTACTAAATATTTTCATTTACTTTATACTATATGTACAAGTAGCACTTAATTAGTTTTCAAACTAGATAAAAATATTATTATGAGTCTCAATCAGCCTAAGAAAGAATTTTAACTGATCTTTCAACACTCTGTGAATGGGAAGTAATGTATGTGATGTCGAATTTTTACTAGAAAATAATTTTTCTACATTCTCCTCGTCATTAAAATTTTCAGATGTTGCTTCATCTATGTCTTGATCAAAAATTTTTATATTTCCTATAAGAACGTTATTTTGAATATATAAACATCATTTTGAACCAAGCGTCATTTTAAATTTGGAATTTTATTTATTTGGTTAATGGTTTGACCAAGTTTTGATTTTGTTCATTTTAAATAAAAAGCGCGGCCGTGGCGCAGTGGTTAGAGCGCTTGCTTTATAAGCAAGAGATCCAGGTTCAAGACGAGCTTTGAACATACTTTCGCGTCAGGGTAAGGAAGGAGGCGTAAACATCCTGGTTAAATGTACTTCCGCGGTGCTCTGTGACAAGACCTTAAGGTCTTCTTGGGGCACCTAAAAGAAAAAAAAAATTGCTTCGTGCAACTTATTACTTTTTTTAATACGGAAATATGTACGAAGTCATGAAGTATGAACCATGAACCATGTAAGTAGTCATGAAGTATGAAAGATGACCCATGCAGGACCGTAGGAATAAAAACTATATTGGAGGCAGTGTTGGATTAAGTGGTGCCGAAATAATTTTAAGGACCTTTTTTTTCCTTTTTTTTTAAGACATTTTTTCAGTCAATTTTTTCAAAATTGTTTATTTTAAAAATTATGGGGGTTGGGGGAAGGGAATGCCCCTGCTGCCTTCCCTGGTTGCAACGAGCCTGCCATGTAAGTAGTCATAAAGTATAAACAATGTAGGAACATAGATTTGGACACAACAAGTTATTAAAATAATCAATCCAGAATCTTGAACTAGTACTAGCACATATAAAGAGACCTTTCCTATTGCTAATGTTAACCAACGAGAATGAGTAAGGAGACCAATTTTCCAACTTGAGTATTTAACACTCGTATTTACTGAGGAAATTTCCATGCAGTATTCTTATAAAAGCCTCTGGTCACTACTTAAATCATCTTAAAAAAGTTTCTAAAACAAAATTAGTAATTGGAAATTTAATAACATCAAAATTAACAACTAAATAAAGCTCATTTTTGATATATCTCATTTTTCTTAATGGTCCAAAAAAATAATTTGGGAACTTAGTTACACCATCATTTTTTTTAAACAGAGATTTAAAGGAAAGTTCATTTTGATGAAAATTACAGGCTAAAGTGTAACGTTTTTGCCCAACTTTTTTTTTCTATTAGCAATTATTTTCTACTTTATGACGTGTTTGTTAAAGTATGGTAATACTTATCAAAAACTTTTTAGAGGTTCTGAGCTTATTTTTTTTCCTGTTGTTGCAACAAGATGAAAAAATTTAAAAGTAAGATATTCTCCGTCATAAAGGTTAGTTCTTTAGTCACAGTCACAGGGTTGGGGTTAAATCGTATTTGTATTTGTATTCGTAATTATATCTGATCAAAAAAAAATCTTAAATATTTGTAGTTGATTGAAATGTATTTGCGATTCCATAAATTAGGTTAGCCAGTGTTTTTTATGGGGAAAACCAAGTGGTTTGTTGTTGTTTTTTCATTTTTAACACTAAAATAAATTTAAAAATTTGTTTTTAAGGCATATTTGTTAAAAGATTTGTTTTCATTTATCTAGTAGATTTTATCAGTCGTATTTTGGAAGAAACTTTATATTTTTTCCTAACCTAAATAAAAAACATTTATAAAATGCAATATAAATATATTTGAATTTGTATTTAGAAATTTAGAACTTACGTATTTGTATTTGTTATTGATCAAATATATTTGACCGCAACCCTGCAGAGTCAAATAAAGTTCTTTTTCTGTAGATTCAACCTCTACCACCTGTTATTATTTCTTTTTCAATTATCTGTCATTATAAGTTTTATTATATGTTCTACCGTCATTATATGTTCTACTGTCATTATATTTATATTCTTTAAAAGAAAAAAATAAATATTCTTTAAGAAATGATAATTTTTTACTTTTTACAATATTGATTTAAAGTTTATGTGAGAAACTATATATAAACACCATTATTTGAATTTCGTTAAAAGTTGCACTGACATTATTTGTACAGTAGTCTAATAATATTTACGTGTTTACTTTAATTTATATTTTAATTCGTAATATTTGTAACTAATTTGTCTTACGAACGGTATATATTTTAATATTGAATTTAATTTTGTAATAATAAATTATATACATATACATATATATATATATATATATATATATATATATATATATATATATATATATATATATATATATATATATATACATATATATATATATATATATATATATATATATATATATATATATATATATTTCAGGCGCGGATCTAGGGTATAGCCGTTGTGGCTAAGGCTACACCTTAATATAATCAACGAAATAAAAAACAATGTAATACTCCAACATATTTTTAAAATAAAAATAATATAAATAACTAAGATATGTTTATTTTTATTTGCTGTGTAAATTCGGCTTTAAAAGCGATTACTTAAAACCAAAAAAAACCGGAATTAAAAAAAAGATCGGTTATTGCATACCGGTTTGTGGAGAAGCCACAAGCGACCTGATTTTACGGCATAAGCTAATTAAATTATTGTTTTTTTTAAACTAATATATTTTTATTCAAAAGTTGTATGCCGTTAACACTCGTAGCCCGTGGCTAGATTTGTAGCTGTTCTTATTTCCCAGTCCAGTAATTTTCAAATAAGCAAAGCGCCTTTATTATTTTCTTAGTAAGTTGGTAATTATGGCGGATATGTTTTGAAAAGTAACTGTTCCAAATGCTATTGATTCACATTCATAACATTAAATGTTGCGAAAAAAATTGTTTACAAAACGAAATGGTTTGAATATCTCACCAGTTTAATTTCGTAGTTAAACTTTTGGTTTGAAAATGCCCTGGTATAAATGTTTTTATGCCATATTTAAAAATGGATCAAGGTTTTGACAAAACTTTTCAAGCTTTAAGGTATGTTTTTAACTTTATTTTCACGGACTATATTTGTAATATAAATAACAAGCTTTTTATTAACTAGTTTACTTATATACAACTGTTTCTGTGTTTATTGTTTTAAAATTCTTATAACATTTAACTAAAACATTATTATTTTATTAAACAGTTTAATACTATAAATAAAAGTTTTGCCACAGAGCTATATAAACAATTTTTATTTTTTTTTGCTATAAATGTAAATAATTAAAATATTAGATTTTTAGTCCTTCAAAAAAATTTTAATCTTCAAATTGAAGCTTTAATTAAAGAGGATCTTATAATTTGATTCTATTATTAATTAGAATCAAATATAATACAATATTGGAGACTAAATAAGTGAGTCATCAAGAAAGAGTTGGAGGAAATATTTTCGAACTATTTAATTTTGGTATTTATGCAGGTGACACTATCTTATAAGATCATTTAATATCAGCCCCTAAAAATATCACATTATTTCTTAAACCATACAAAATCAACTTATGGAGTGTTGTAGCGAGGCTTTTGAGAAGATTCTTATTTCTGAAATCAATAATAGTAAATACTATTCAATTTTAGCTGATAAAGCATCTGATTGTGCCAATCTCAAATAGTAGTCTATCGTTATAAGATATGTAGGCAATAACTATAATACTCGTGAAAATTTCTTAAAGTTTGTTAACTGTCCTTAATTATTTAAATGTGCTCTTAGTCAAAAATTAGAGGCATGTTTAAATAATTATCTTTCTGTTGGCAAATCAAAGCTAATCTATGTCTGTTTTGCTTGTTGGGTTTAAAACAGAAAAATCTAGACATTTTTTTTAGCTAAAGTCTCTGCATAGTTGATGTTTGAATTTTATTTCAATGTAATTTTAGTTTTAACCAAAATTTGATGGGTTGAATCGTTTAGATTGTAATAAGACTCCAAGATAAGCAATACCAATGTCTCAAATTTCAGAATCTTGAAATTGACAATTAAACACGCTTCAAGAGATTAAATTTGGTATTGATTTATATCGCTACAACTAGTCTAATATTGCTTTTGAATTAGCTATGACTTTAAATGTAAAAGAAAACAAAAAACTAGAAAATGTAGAAAGCAAATTAATCATGATAATCATTCATCATCTGATTATTTTAAGCTTTCTATCACTTTACCTTTGCTGGACCATCTTATTAATGAGCTTATTAATTATATAAGATTTCAAACAGAAAGCAAGTTGGTTTATATGGGATGTTTGCAGTTCCAACTGTTATGTTAAGTTACCTGAAAATTAACTAAGATATGCAAATCTACTTTTATGAATTCTTAGATATCTATAATTCCAACTCCGCATTCAACCTTTATACATGCAGAGTTGGATTATGAAAGCCTCTTCAGAAAGATCAGTCAAAACCCCCATCTAGTATTTTTTAAACAAAAGTCACGACAATGACTGATTTCCCCCCCCCATGCCCCCAACATTCTTGAATATTTTAAAGACTTAAATCTAGGTCCCAAGAGATTAAAAACTTAGTCAAGAAGTAGAGTGTTAAAAAAGTCATTGAATGACCTAACTTGAATGTCAATTTATACCAAAATGGTTCTAGATAAAGACAGGGTTGACAAAAAATATTCAGCTTCTGGAGAGAGATGTTTAAAGTTGCTATTTAAACCTTAAATAATTGGCTATGATTGAAAAATAGTTATATTTATGTGTGAATAAAATAATTGAATATTTCTTATATTTACAATCATTTTTTTGTTTTTTTCATTGTTTAATTTTCTCTTAGAGCATCTTATTTTTTATTTGTTATAAATGAATTTATTTTCTATTTTGTGTAAATTTCATATTCCTTGGCATCTAAAATGTTGAATATTTTAAAAATTGTTTTTAACTAAATAATGTAAACCACTAAATAAAAAATTTAAATGTGTGTTAATTTTGTTAGAGTATGCTATAAAAAGATTGCTCGGTAATCATTAAAAACAAAGATGTAATAAATTAGCTTCCTGAGGGTTCTATAAATAGTGAGACTATTCAAATCTTTTTTTTTTTTAATATATACAAAATTTAATTATGAAAAATGCAAAGTTATGCATATTGGGAAAAAAAATCCAAATGCTACATTTATAATGACTGATATTGATTGCAATTACAATTATACATTGTGTAACACAAAAGCTGAATGTGATTTGGGTATAATGGTTCAAAATGGCACTCACAAGTTGATTCAGCAACCAGCAAAGCAAACAGAATGTTAGGTACCATAAAGAGAAGCTTCAAATATTTAGATGTAAACATGGTAAAAATGCTCTATATTAATCGTTCATACGTCCACATCTTGAGTTTGCGGTCCAGGCATGGTCTCCATTTTTAAAACAAGACATTGACAAGATTGAGAAAATCCAAAAAAGAGCAACCAAACTAGCACCTATAATTAGGAAATTATCATATGAGGCTAGATTGAATATTATGCAATTAACGTCACTGGAAGAACGTAGACTACGTGGAGATCTGATTCAACAATATAAAATTCAGCATGGCCACGATAAAATAAATTGGGTTGCTAACAATTGTGGAAATGCATTGGAGGAGGGTCCATGTCTGCGACAACACAAATTCAAAATGAGGAAGCCTTTTAGCAGAAATACCTTCAGGTATCATTTTTTCCAAAATCAAGTTGTAAATGCGTGGAACAGCTTACCATCTGAAATAATAGAAGCTACTTCAATAAACAACTTCAAAAACAAACTAGATGGAGCTGGATTTTGCAGAAACTATTTGTTAAAACACAAACAAAAGACAAAATGAGCTTTTACAGTGCAATAATATCTTATGTTATAGCACTTCGCAACTGTTTAAAACAGTTGTTACAGTTATACCTTATTATTATTATACTTATATATAGTAGTATACAACTTTAAAGTAAATATCTTTTGAATAAATCACGATATCATATTGTTAATGCAGTAATAGTTGCATTTATTCTATTAGTAACAAAAATATAAAGGAAAGAATCCATAATTGGAGAGCTAACTTAAGGCAGCGTTACAACTTACATATGGAGTGCAAAGTCCTATGGCTTACCTTCTAGTTGGTGCACTTCGTTAAGTAAGTTAGACATTATGTCTAAATTACGAACAGAATAGCCAAGGCAAATATTAAAAATTTTACCATTAATTATTCTACTAGAATCAATTAAAAATAAATGAAAAATATGTCTCCAAAAAGTGAATTAAAGACGCTCAGATAATAAAACTCATAGACCCCCTTCCCCTCCGCGTACGTACGCATTATATTTTTTTCAAGAAAAACTTTTTTCATTTATAAAGAAATTTAAAAAAATTGTGACTGAAGTCAAGACAAAAAAACACAATTCTAATTTTGTTACACGCGTGAAATTCAATGTTTTTTAAAAAAAATAAAATCAAGTTAAAAAGAGATAGTCAAACACCCCTCTTCCCTTGTACGTGATCATAAGCTTTTGGGAAACCCCCTCCCCCATACCTGCGTACGTACGTTATAGATGGTCTTTTAGAAAAAGTTTTAATCTAAAAATCAATCGAATGGAAACAAAAAAAATACGACTAATTTGTTAAGGCTTTAATTTGAAAAATAATATATTTCAAGTATACCTAATAGTTCTGTTGTCTTTTGTTTCAAATTGTTAGTTTTATTTTTTAAACAGTTTTATTAACATTTTTAAACTCACTTGTCGTTTAATTTAAATTTGCATACAACATTTAATAACTTCAAATGTCGAAAATATGTTACGAAAGCAGCGCACAAACAAGAGCAAGACAGATCCGGAAAGTAGCAGAATTAAATAGCCTTGCTGGACTATTAGTCAGTTTCAAACACTACTATATTCGATACATGCAATTTAAATAATAAATCTCAACTTGAAAACGATAATGTTAAAGGAAATATGAATGAGCCACTGAACCTTCAAAACATCGATAACCAGAACGAGAATGTAAATGGTGAATCAGGATCTAAGAGCGTAAATATTGAGGATATTATATCTAACAATACTTCAGAAATTAGTGATAATTCACAAATGGAGAGCGGTACTTTATCAAAATGCAGTTATGATATATTAGATCCAGCACCATGGCCTGTTGAAATCGACTACGCACAACGGATGTTTTTAGTAGAGCAGTCACCAAAAAGTTGTTATCGGTAAAATACGGTGATAATTCTATTACAAATCAATGCGTAAAATCGTGGAACAATTAACCTTTCCATTTTCAATCCTTTAACTCAATTTTACAATTTAAAAGCCGTCTTTTTGACTATTTGATAGAAATTAAAATCTTAGGCTTATGATAGATTATTATTACTATTGTTATTAGTATTATTATATGTGATGTTAATATTACTTACATTTTATTTACATTTTTATTATCGTCATTATTACTTATTAAAATTGTTTAATGTTTATATGTGATATTTTTTAATATTATTATTGTTAATTTTATAGTTTTTTTTTTGTTATTATTATTGTTGTTATTTTTATTACTACTATTATAATTATTGTTATTATTATTGTTGTTGTTATTATAATTACTAATATAATCGTTATTATTGTCATCATTATATTTAATAACATTAATATTATTATAATCCTCTTCGTTTAATTTACATTATTATTATTATGATTGCTATTATTATTTATTTGGTGTTTACCTTAGATTAGTACTCGTATGAAATGTAAACAACTATGAAATGTAAACTTTTATTTCAGAATGTATATTGTTATTGTATATATATATATATATATATATATATATATATATATATATATATATATATATATATATATATATATGCAGTGTCCTCCATAACTAAGGGAACACATGTTGAAATTTATAACACAGTATTAGGCCTATTACCATATAGTTTAATACAAAAAAAGTATTGATTTAAGTAAAATATAGTCTAAGTAACTATTTTTTTGTAAATTAAATATATTAAAACGCCTGAACACAAATAAAAATTAAAAAAAAGCTATTATTTCAAACTCCAAAATTAAAGGAGTTTTTAACAGCATCTCATATTAACCAAATGCAATCATCAAAAAATGATTTAAAGGAGCACAAATATGTTAAATAATTTAATAATACAGCATCAAAAGCACATAAGATCAATAATTGATCGCCTATCCGCATATATTTTTAATAATCTCAATACATTTATGAGGCATAGAGTCTATAAGTTTATTAGTTTGAACTTTTTTTTTTTATCTGTGACCAGGCACTATGAAGTCCTTGATGAAATTCTTCTGCATTTACTCAAACAAATTTTTAAGCGTAATACTTAATGAACATATTAGCTGGAGTAATCATATCAAAGTAATAGAAAATAAAATATTTCAAATTATTGGTATTATGTATAAAACAGAACACCTCCTGAACACAAATTGTTTAAAAAATATTTATTTTGCATTTATTCATAGCTACATCAGCGTTCACATGTATCGATATAGGTATACTGTTAAAGATATCGTTGGCGTTATTTATATTTATGTATAAGTTTTTAAAACAAAAACGTACATATTTATTTATTTCAGAACCTGATTTCCCATTATAACAGGGAAAAAAGTTTAAATATTTAAAAAACTTTTTTAAAACTAAAATTACTACAAAATAATAAGTGCTATTTTATATAAAAACTTAAAACATGTTTTTAGAACAAAAAATCCTCTAAAATATTTATAAAAAATTTCAAAACCTCATGGCAGAATTTATTTTACAAAAAAAAAAAAAAAAAAAAAAAAAAAAAATATTTTTTTGACAATTTCAAAATATTTATTCTGCGTTTAAAAACTTCAAATAATTTAATGCAACTTATCGAAAATTCTGCAAAAATAAGCTCAAAAGAAAATTTCATTCGACAAAAAGAAAAAAAAAAACTATACATAAAAAAAAGAAGTTACAAATTACAATTATAAATACAAACATTACATTTACATTTCCAGAGATACAAGATTTTATATCAACACGAACAAGTAAGCTTCATTGGCAAAGGTTTCAATTCAAATATAGCACCATACGGTCTATAAAATGGAAATTGACGATGTTTTGCATTCTGCAGAGAATGACAATCGTCGACAATATGTCCATTTAAATAAACATCGTCATATATATCGCTCATTAATTCTACATTTATGTTCTGTAATACTTGCCGGTTATTTCGAATAAATTCTCGTTTCGACATTTTCGTTTTTACGTGAGGACTGTATAAGTCCACGCTGAGTAACAATATTGAATAACATATAACGCTAAGTTGCTCTAAATAAAATTTTTTGCAAATCAAGCAAATAAAAATTCTAAATAAAAATTCTAAATAAAAATTTTTGCAAATCAAGCAAATAAAAATTCTAAATAAAAATTCTAAATAAAATTTTTTGCAAATCAAGCAAATAAAAATTCTAAATAAAAATTCTAAATAAAATTTTTTGCAAATCAACTTTAAGAATATCAAGTCATGCGCAAAGTATTTATAAATTTTAAAAAAGAATTTATAAATTTTTACATTGCGGAATGTAAAACCCAAAAAATATTTAAAATGTAAAAAATTTCGCTGAAATTTGTTTCATTTTAAATAACATCATTGAATTGTCGATACTTTAATGATAAAATATTATTATTTTCGTAATAATTTACAACGAAACTTAAACCAACTAGTTAAAATCAATTTTCTTTACTTAAAACCTTTCTTCATATAAAAGAAATATAATTACTAAAAGTGTTTAAGCTGTACTTGGTGATCAGAGTTGACTGCTAGTTCTAAAGTCCCGAAATTGAATGAAAACAATGACACACTTTTCAAAAAAAAAAGCGTTCTGTAAGGAACCGCCTACAAAAACAAAGCTGGTATAACAAGACACAAATATTTTGACATTATCTGT
>NC_061157.1:68684258-68836758 GCF_022113875.1 Hydra vulgaris
ACTTCTAAGTGCCAGACATGTTGTAAAGCGTATTGCGTTTACTAAAAAACACTCAAATTGGCCTCTCGAAAAATGGAGAAATATTTTTTGGACAGACGAAAATAAGATTGTGCTTTATGGTGGAAAAGGCTCTCGGGCATATGTCAGAAGACCGCCGAATGCAGAATACAATCCAAAATATACCATCAAAACTATTAAACATGGAGATTGTAGTATAATGATATGGGCATGCTTTTCTTATTACCAAGTAGGGCAACATTCATCACATTACTACTATTATGGACCAACACCTTTATGTTGATATATTGGATAAAGTGATGTTGCCGTATGCAGACTATGAAATGCCGTTGTCCTGGGTGTTCCAAAAGGATGACTCAAAGCACACTAGCAAGAAGTCGAAGAATTGGTTTGAGGAGCATAAAGTGAACGTTATGGAGTGGCTAGCACAGTCGCCAGATCTTAACCCAATCGAGAATTTGTGGGTTGACATAAAAGAGGTGGTTGCTGCTGCCAAACACCAATTTTCCCTGTAACTTGCTTGTGAAATTAATTTCTCATATTTTGCAAAATTTTTTTGCAATACATTCCAACATCAGTAAATATTATATATAAAAGTCAGCAAGAAAAAAAAGCACTAATCTAAAAAAATTTAAAACAATAATAAATTTGTTTGGTTTAGAACCCAAATATGCTATTTCTTTAAAAGTTTCGACATTTTTGGCTGAAAAGTTAAATAACTTATTAAGTCTTACCGCAAACTCAACTTCAAGTAGTACATGTGCTTTGTCAACAAAAATATTGACAAGCCTTTTATGTCAGATACTTTCGAAATTTTGATCAATTACTGATATTACGGAAAGGAGTCGTCTATAAATTACGCAACGCAAAAAAATTTTAAAAAATATAAGTTGCAGATTTTAAGCTCTTTTGCGCTGTGATTTTCATTAAACTGAATCGGCTATTATGATTTTTTATTTAAATTAAGACCCTACGCAAGAAAACCTTTAAATTAAGACCCTACGCAAGAAAATTCCTAAGTCTTTTAGTTATAGTTTTTCATTTTTTTGTTTGGTATTTTATATCAACTGAATTATGTGATCACATCGATTAAAATATTTCTTCACTTATCTACTAATTAATTCACTAATTAATTCAATAACATTTGTAAAAAACCATCTCTGAAATGTAAGTTACCTACAAAAAATGTTTAATGATTAAAAAAAAGTGGAACTACAAATTTATTGAACAAGCAAAATAGCTGTTTAGATTTTTTTACTAAACAGCTTGCTTGTATTTATCACGCAAATACGTATATTAAAACGTAAATTAAATACGTTTAATAACGAGAAAGTTTTTTTTTATTACAACAAGCTGGTACTAGAAATTTAAATAGCAGAAAACAAGATTTACCGCTTGCTTGAACTTGAAATGTTACATTTTAAATAAACATAGTCATAACATTTCATAACTATTCTTCATTGCCACGTAATCGCTTGCGATCAATATTCTTCTATAATAAAATGACATTTGTTGTTGTTTTTGCTGAGACTGTAGTTATAACTTTATTTCTTTATGCGATTTAGGAATAAAGAAAATTATTATTATTTATTAAGTATTAAATATACTCGTAAATATAAAATTTACGAGCTAGTTTTTACTATTTTTAAAACCTTATCTTTTTAAAAATATTTCTTTTGATGACACAGTTTATTACATGATGATATAAGGGTTCGTCGAAAAAGAACGTCAAACAGAATTTAAATAATAATTAGAAGTAGAAAATCATTGGCTTTCTTTCGCTTTTATTTCTTGAAATAAAAGCGGCAAAGTTATATTAAGATTAAAAATAAATTAATTATATTATTCTTAATAATTATTATTTAATATACACTCATTATTTTATAATAGAAAAATATAAAGTTCCTAATATATATTTGCAAATCGGACCTTAATTTGCTGTGCCATTATGAAACCATGTTTAATTTTGTGTTGATTTTATTTTCATCTTCAATGTTACAAATTCCCAATTTCGTTAAAACGATGTTTAAAGTTTATGCCTGGTTAACACCCTGATATATATATATATATATATATATATATATATATATATATATATATATATATATATATACACACACACACATACATATATATACATAAATATATACACAAATTCTAAATATACAAATTGTTTTATCTTACATGTTTTATCAATTAAAAATCTACAGCTCGATAAAAAATTGGGTCCACAGCTTAATAAAAAATTGGATCCACAGCTCGATAAAATTAGAAATGATATAATATTTTTAAATATCTTGAATTAAAATAAGCATAAATTTAAAATTTGTGAATTTTCTTGATGCCACACCTCTCTGAAAATTCATATAAGCTTTTCAAAAACTAAATAATGAATTGTCGTATATCTCAAACTACCCCAAAATTTAAAACAGATCCAAATTTCAATTAATAACAGGCTAAATCATAGCTCCTCTGATGAATATGTATTTAACTCTAACCATATTTATAAAGTTGCCCTTAAAAGAACTGGTTATTTCAATCTCTCTTTTGCCTTTTACGTATTGTAAGTACATTTTCTACACTCAAAACCAATAATATTAAGAGCAAGCTCTTGTGAAACCCAATATTTATATCGGATATAAATAGATTATATTTATAAACAAAAAATAACTACCTTTGTTAAATCCATACTGAGGATTACATTCTAAATATTTCTTTGCTATCAGATCAATTAAAAGTTGAAGAAAGTATCCTCTCTGTTCTGGTGGTTTCACTTTTTTGAAAATAACCCTATATAAAAATAACTAAACGCCTATATATGAATATACAACTTTATATATGAATATACAACTTTATATATAAATATACAACTTTATGTATCAATATATAACTTTATGTTTATCAAATTTTTATGGTAATCATGTATAGTATATGCATGCATGGCGCAGTGTTTACTCACTTGTAAGCTACTTTATGTATGTATTTGTTCTGTTCATATGTTCATATATTCTGTACAAATTATTAAATCAGTTTTGATGCTATGTGAGCTCATTAACTAACTAGACACTCTGACTATAAAACCTATGCTCACCCTTATCTCTATTATTTTGTTAGACATAATATTTTTTCAAATACATTTCCGAAATATCATACCCAATTTTTTAAGGCACTGTTTGCAGTAGCTTCTTTTAATTACTCCAGGTCAGGTCAGGATAATCACGATCACCCTGCTACTGGTATTATGTAACCCAGTATTACCTGTCCCATTCCCTGCTGCCTTGTAGAGTGTGCTTTTTTAGGCAATGGCTAGGAGAAACAAGCTCCAACTTAAAAATCCCCTGCCTTGGGGCTCTTGGTTGAGTAAAGACTAGAGATGGTGTCTCGATTAGAATACCCATCTTGGGTAGATGTTAACTGCATCCAGCTACTGTCTTGTAGGAGGCCTCCTAGGCAAAGACTTTATGGGTAAGCAGAATAATTCTGCCAATCAGACTCGAACCCCTTCTTCAACTACTAGGCTGGTGTAGATGTAAACCTGTATTAAATTGTTTCCTGCCTAGGATGATGAATGCTGGATTTTTTTTTTTTTCCTAAATGCTTGCTGGATCTTCTTGACTCGATTCATATGTTTTTGCTTGTGCCTTCTTGATAGTAGCTATTTAACTCTTCTTGTTATTTCTTAATCAGGGTACAGCTCTAAAACTCAGTTTGATGGTTCTGAAGCTGGCTGGTAGTAAAGTTTCCTGAACTCTGTGGTAGCTCTCAGAGAGGCTAATTGCAAAAACAGCTGCAAAATATCAGAGTATTAACAGTGGGATGTTGCGCTTGGATGGAATCCCTGTTTTATGCTTTTGGTACGCATTGATGAAGCCACATAAGGAGCCCTATGTTACTGTTTAAGGTTAATTAACAGGACCAAGAAGTATAGCTCATTGCTTAGGAGGCTGTGCTCTATCTATGAATGAGTCAAGTTCTCTTTAAACTTAAAACATGCCAAAAGTAACCCAAAATGTTTAACATAAAAAACCATCCCCACCACCTAACTGTTTTAACATATCTTTTACTAATATTTGTGGTCTGCGAAGCAAACTTCCATCAGTTAAATCTAACCTCTTGCAAAATTCACCAGATTTACTTGCTCTTAGTGAGACTAATTTAAATTCTACTTATCCTTTTTCTGATCTCAGTGTTAATGGGTACTATCTTTTGATTTGCAAAGACTCCAATAGTCACATGCTTGGCTTGAGGGTATACATTACGTACCAATTCACATATTTATCATAAAATCAGGTTCGAATCCTTTGACCATCCTTTTATGTGCTTCCGCTTAGCACCTCTCCACAATATCACCTTTCTCTTTGTTCTTTATCGTTTTCCTTCTTCCCAAGACTGCACTCTTTTAGATGTAATATCTGATCAAACTGACCATGCCCTCTCTCTTTACCCCTCTGCCAATATTGTTGCAATTGGTGACTTTAATGCTCATCACACTTAATGGCTTGGCTTTAATGCCACTGACCCTGCTGGCACTAAAGCCTATAACTTATGCATTTCTCAATCACTTAGATAATTAACTTTGTGATTTATTTTCTTGACAACCCTAATCATTTACCATCACTACTTGATTTATGTCTGGTCTATGATCCTAGCTTATGTTCTCCTTTTTCCCTTTTTAGGTGGTTCTAACCATGCAATGATCTCTTTAAATCTTTCATCTCATACTTGCTTATGGCCATTCTCTTTCTTCCATTCCAATTAAACAGGTTGACCCATTGTTAGACATTCAAAAAACTCCAGCTTCATATCTTGATTAAACTCTTCTACAGCTTGTGATGCAGACAACATTCCTATCATAGTCTTACAAAATTGTTCTCCAGAACTCTCTTCAATTCTCTCAAAACTATTTAATAAGTACTTGACTGAGTCTTTTTTTCCTGCCTGCCAGAAAAAGGCATCTGTTATTCCGTTTTTCAAAAACTCTGGTGAACATTATGACCCCTCGAATTATTGTCTGATCAGTCATCTTTCTGTTATTAGCAAGGTTTTTGAGTCTTAAATAAATAAATTTCTCACATCCCATCTTGAGTCAAATAACTTACTGTCAGACAATCAATACGGTTTTTGATCCTCTCACTCTATGACTGACTTGCTAACTGCTGTGGCTAAAAGATTTTATCTTGCATTAGATCGAGGCGGAGAAGCTAGGGCTATTGCTCTTGACATACCTTATATTTTGACAAAGTTTGGCATGCTAACCACTTTATCAAAGTCATCCTCAAAGACTAACACTTTTCTTTATTTCCAGTAACCTTTTGGATACCTCAATGGGATTTTGAACCTTTTGGGATAGAACCTCAAGGTTCTATGCTCCTGTATTGTTTCTTATCTACAATAATAATCTTCATGAAAATTTTACATCTAAAGTAGCTCTATTTGCTGACGACTCAACTTTATACTCATGTCTTGATACAAACTCGTCACATTTTGATTGCTTAGAACAAGCAGCCGATTTTTAATCTGATCCCTCTTTTGTAACCGCCTAAGACTTGCAGTGGCTTATGGATTTAAATTCTGGACTTGAAATCCACAATTTTTGTTAGACAACAAAACTTATTTATTTACTGCAAACAAATATTGGAATACTGTTGGCATATATTGATGAATAACAATCTTTATACTCTCAGAAGTCTAAAAGCACATTGTAAATGTAATTAGACCTGCCAATTTGAGCCACTCTCCCTTTTTTGTAAGATTGCATTTCTTTCTTTTTTCTACAAATACTATCATGGTCAATGCTCAAACAAGCTATCATCTCTATTATGATAAACTAAAAATCATTCTATAATCATGGTTTAAAAACTTTTATTAATCCAGTTTTTTTCACATTAAAAAACCTTATAACTCTTACCCATCTTCATGTTTTTCTTTTTCATAAAACCTACAACTTTTAAGTCTTCAGTTAACCATTTCATAGTATTTAAACTATTCTATCTCTATTTAAAAGTAGCTCATAACTTAAGAGTGGTTGCTTGCAATCTTCTTAAAAGGAAATTTACTATTTATTAAGTCATTACTTAATAAATAGTAAATGTAAGCATAAAATTATAATATATAAAGTGTTATAAAATTTTTTTTAGCCCTGGTTATCAACCCCTGGTAAATCTTATAACTTTGCCGGGGACGGAGCTGGGTTTGTAAAGTCTCATTTTCAGCCTGGGACAGGGCTACGGTCATGTTAAAAATGTTTTAGAACACTTTTTTCCAATTTAGTCATTACACTAAATTGGATTGATTAAATCAGTTAGAAGTGTCAAAAATTTGTGATATATTTTAGTATTTTTAAAACCACAATTGCTTATTGACCATGTATAAGAAATATTTTACAAGTTGCTATAATTTGATATAAGTTGATATAATTGTTCAAATTGTTTAACTATTGTAATAAATCAAATTCCTTCAAATTCAAATATTTTATTTGATAAAATATTTGAATTTGGTGTTATTAGGTTGGTATTAGGTTGTTTTGTCTAGCCTTTTTTAATTATTCTGGAAACATAGTAATTTATGTTAATATTTAGCGAAATGTAATATGTACTTACAATTATCTTTTACTATGTGATATTGTTGCTGCATTTTGTGTTGATGGAGCAAGGCTGTTATAGCTAATTTTTTTTTGAACAAATAAAGTGAATGAAAAGGTATTTGTGAATCCTTTTCAGAACAAACTAAAACAATTTTTTTTCCAAAAAAAAAATTTATTGGCTCAAGGCTCATGCAGTATTTCCACATATCCTCTAGGGTCAGCATGCCAATGCATACATTATTTTCAGTACATACACCAACTAATTAAAACATGGGCTAAACTATGAACATCTATAAACAAAATATTATATAAAAAATTTATTATTAGTCCTTTTAATTTTTTCTGGGAAAATCTAATTCTACATTCAATAAATCAAAAATAACCACAACTGCAGACCTACTTATGAAATATCACTGATGCCAAAAAACTGAAATATAATAGATAATCATATTATTCAGCTCAAACAACTGAGTAATAAAACTGTGTAATAGTTGATAATGGAGCATTTTAAGTATTATTAAGAGCAATGATGACTAATATAATTTTTTTTTATTACATATTTTTTTGCTTTATTACATATATAATTTCAAAAATATACCTCATACTGTCACAAATCGTCAAAGAAAAGAAATTTTGCATTTCAATTAGTTTCTCCAAAATGTCTTCTCTAAAATTCATTATATATATATATATATATATATATATATATATATATATATATATATATATATATATATATATATATATATATATATATATATATATATATATATGTATATATATATTAGGGCCTATTCTAGGAAAATAATTTTTGCAGCAGTAACCCCTCGTTTTGGCTAACTTTAGCTGAAAATTGGCAGTTTTTTTTGCAAAAATAACAATATTTGCCATTAAAAACTTTTAAAAAATCAAATTTTAATTTGGGCGGCATTCCAAATACGGTTGACCCTGTCGAGAACATTCTAGAATAGCCCCTATATATATATATATATATATATATATAATATATATATATATATATATATATATATATATATATATATATATATATATATATATATATATATATATATATATATATATATATATATATATATATATATATATATATATATATATATATATATATATATATATATATATATATATATATATATATATATATATATATATATATATATATATATATATATATATATATATATATAGTCTTGCATGTCTCTTGCGTAGCATCAAAAAATATTTCCCATAAACTGTAGTTTTAAAGAGCGCGTTAATAAACCAGACCAGAAAAAGTTTTAAAAATTAAATTTTTTTTTTAATCGATAGACTGCTTGGCCAAACCAAACCCTCAGTCGATGTAGCAGCACTCTCTTGCGAGTCAGGCTATTTGTCAGTCGTTGTAGCGGCACTCACTTGCGAGTCAGGCTATTTGTCAGTCGATGTAGCAGCATTCCCTTGCGAGTCAGGCTATTTGTCAGTCGATGTAGCAGCACTCCGTTGCGAGTCAGGCTATTTGTCAGTCGATGTAGCAGCACTCCGTTGCGAGTCAGGCTATTTGTCAGTCGATGTAGCAGCACTCCGTTGCGAGTCAGGCTATAAGATAGTCGATGTAGCAACATTTACGCATGTTTAAAAAATGTTTTTTATTAAATCAATAACAAAAACACCACTAATTAAAAAAAACTTTCTAGTCGTTATAATTGCGGTTTTTTAAAAATTTTTTAAAAAACAATTAAATTTAATGTACTTCCGCATAAATTAATTGCTTTGACATTTCGATGACAACCAAAAACAGCTTAAGAGACGAGGTAATTAAAATTGTAGTCGTAAGAGACTTTTTTTACATTAAAATGCTCTTAAAGCGACACTATATGAGTATATATATATATATATATATATATATATATATATATATATATATATATATATATATATATATATATATATATATATATATATATATATATATATATATATAGGCTTGGTCAGGAAGCGGGAGCGATCGCTCTTGATCGCTGACCACAGAAATAATATTTTGTTGCGAAAAGCTGGCCAGATTTTTTAGTAGTTTTGAGAACATTTCAAAAAGGAAAAAAAAAAAAGCGCAATTAATTAATTGGACCGATAAGAGACAATTACGAAAAAAAAAAAAAAAAAAAAAATAGAAAAAAAAAAATCTTTTAATGTGAAAAAACTTAAAGTAAAATAAATTATGTTTAGTACAAATATTTTTGAAACATCGCTCTTTTATAATATTTTTATAAAATTAAGCGAGGTTTTTTTATATAAAGTAACATCTTACGATTGTTTAAAAAGGAAACAAATGTTCTTTATTTAACAAAAAGTGTAATATAATATTTATTTATATACTCGTGTCTTATTTCCAGCGCTAGATTAAGGAGGGTTGGGTTTAGAGGGGGATATAGCCCTGGGCCCTGCAATGTTAGGACCCCCAAAAAGTAAGGAAGACCTTTTTGTTTAGTCATTTTTACGCTGTGATACATACAAAGGCATTCAAAATAAAAATAGACCCCGGCCCTTAAAAGCCTAACAAGATTCTAATGAAAAAAAATGCGAGTTTTATCTAAGCTAAAATATTTTATAAATTAAAAAGTTAATTTTTTTAATACCTATTTAATGTTTCGCGTAGTTTGAAAAGTTTAACAAATTTGAAACAATTTTTCTTAGTAAGATAAATAAATGAAATAATTAAATCATTGAATTACTATAGAAATTAAAGTAAATAGATAGAAATCCACTAAAAAGGTTAAAAATAATTTATGACGAGGAAGCAAAAAGGCTTTACAATATCGCTGATGATGTTTAGTGAGTGGGCTTTTTAATTTTAATTAGTATTTAAAGCAGAAAAAAGTATATCTAATAACTTGCTATATATATTTGTGTTCTATCGTGACCTAAGGCACGGTGCTTGTTCATCTGCGAGTTACTTTGTATGCATTGTTTGTGTTAGGTAACCAGAAACTTCTTATATGTTTGTTACATAATTAGTTTTATTAACTTTAATGATTATTATTAACTTCATTTAAAACGCAATTATTTTTGTAAGCCTTTGTCTACAAATTAAATCATAAAAATTGCTTTAAAAAATTCAATAACATTTCAACAGAATACTCTAGAACTTTATTATTATTAAAAAAAAAAAAACGGTTTTAGGCGTTAAGAAGGATGACTTTCCCATATTTTATGTGTTTTTTCTTTTAAAGAGGAAAGAGAAAATATGTATCGCTATCTGTTTGTAAAATATATTTGTATAATTATTATGTAACAAGTTTATATCAAGAGTTAAATTATACGATCACGTTTGCAAACTCTGGTAAAATATTAGGTCTTTAAAATTTTAGTTCATGCAAAGCTGTGTACTTTGTTTATAAGGAGCAAATTATTAAAAGTTTGCTAGCAAGAAAGTTACAAAAAACAAAACAAAACAATAAACTTACGACTATAAAAGTAATAACACTTTAGTCACTAACTGCATTATAAAATTAATAAAACTATAATAGTTTTATTACATTTATAAAGCACTTATTACTTTTAAAGTTCATTCTTTGTTCAAAATTTTAGTTCATGCAAAGCTAATAACACTATTATAGTGTTATTTATTATGTAATAACACTATTATAGTGTTATTACTTTTGTAATGCAGTTAGTGACTAGAGTGTTATTACTTTTGTAATCATAAGTTTATTGTTTTATTTTTTATTTTTTTGCTAACAAATTTAAGTTGATTCTCCCCTTAAAAACAAGGAACACAGTTTTGTATAAACTAAAATTTTGAATACTAAATATTTTTCCAGATTTTGTGTTTTGCATTCGCTTAATTCAACCCTTGTTGTTACATTAAAATTATACAAATAAATTTTACAAACACATTGCAATTTGTATTTTTGCTATCCTCTTAAAAAAAAATTAAGAAAAGGAAAATCATTCTTTTTATTGTAGACTTCAAACTGTTTTTTTTTGCTTCTCCTTATCTAATTTTGTTGCTGAATGTAACTCTAAAGAAACAAAAATAAAAAAAGTACACAAATTATTTAAATTATTAACTTTTTTTTATTTTTTTTTATTTCAATCTCTTTTTATTTTGTTAGTTTTGTTTTTTTGTTTTTGAAACTTTTTCAGTATTATTACAAAACTTGCAAACGGCCGTGTTCACGTTTTCTAAAATATTATAATCGTGTGTGGTCATACAAGAAAAACCGCACGCCTTTTCTGGGAAGGCTTGATGTATGTCCGTAAAACAAATTTTTTGTTCTGTTCATAAACTTAAATGTTCTCAAAACGACTAAAAAACCTGGCCAGTTTTTTGCAACTAAATATCATTTCCGTGGTCAGTATTCAAGAGCAATCGCTCCCGCTTCCCAACCAAGCCTATATATATATATATATATATATATATATATATATATATATATATATATATATATATATATATATATATATATATATATATATATATATATATATATATATATATATATATATATATATATATATATATATATATACATATATATATATACATACATATATATATATAAGTCAAATCAAAGAAAATGGAATTTGAAAATAAATATAAAATAAACCTTTCTACTAATAAAAGCTGAACACTCCTGCTATTGAGAGATGTACCATTTATAAACTTTGCAATATCTTCAGATGTATCTTCCAGGACATTATTCATAAGCAGAAGTCTTATACCCTAAACAAGCATAAAACCAAGATATCCCTATTATATAATTAAGAATAAAAAATAGAACAAAAATTAAAGCTGTTTTAATTGACTTAATATTGGGTCTATACCTCATGCGGTTTGAAAGCAAAAAGCAATGTTGTTTCATCAAGAAGCAGATATAAGCTCTTATAAATTGGTTTCTAAACATTAAAGAAAAAATAAACAGCAAATGAAATATCTTACAAATTTTTTAGTAAATGAAAAAGAAGTATAGAGGAGCAGATACAAGGTCTATAACTTTTTTTAAAATAAGAAAGAAGCATTGAGAACCAGAACATCCTCTTAAAAATCTGTTTCTAAATGAGAAAAAAGAAGCATTGTAAGGCAGATATAAGTGTCTAAAAATCTTAACAAAAAGAGACAAATATTAGGAATCAGATATACATTTATTAAACCAGTTTCTAAATAAAATGAAAAAAAAAAAAAAGAAAAATGAAAAAGCTCTTTTAAATTCAGAAAATAAATTTAAATTAAACATTTTCTATTATCGCAACTCTTTTCAATAACTAAAAAAAAAAATTACCTCTTTGAATATTTGTCTGCAAAAGCTGGGTTCCTTAAGTTTATCATAAATTGAAGTATAACTCCATTTTGAATAACATAACCTTTAAGGAAATAATTTATAATATATTATTAAAATATTGTATAACGATTAACTTCCACCTTTTAAATTTAAAAATAAAATAAACAAACAATTAACACACACAAATTGTATTACATCACCTAAGATTATCCCCATTAGGAAGTGATAGGGGCCCCAGCTAAAAATGAGAATTTTTGCTAACTCGGCCCTGGAAAAATTATAAGGTTTAGCAGGGGTTGATAGCCGGGGCTAGAGAAAAAAATTATAATACTTTATATACAATAATTTTATATTTACATTTACTATTAGTTAAATACATATATTTATATATTTTTAAACTCTTATTTACTTTCAACATAGTTGCAAGCAACCACTATTCATTTATGAGTTAAAACTTTAAAATAGAGGATATGGTTAAAAAGCTAGGAAATGGTTAACTGAAGACTTAAAAAGTTGTAGGTTGTATATAAAAGGAAAACATGAAGAGGGGTAAGAGTTATAAGGACAGATTAGAAAAAAATTTTGTATTCAACAACATTTGTTAGAGAAGATTAAAGTGATCAGCATCAGTGACAAGTGATATGCATATAGAGAGGTAGCAGCTTCAGGAATAAATGGTAAATATATTTAATATATATTTACCATTTGTTCCTGAAGCTTATTCCAGCTATATTTTATCAAACCCGGCCCCAACCCAGCCAAATTTTAACCCTGGTTGCTTACTAACCCCCATCATACCAGGGTTGGAAAAAAACTCATCCTAATTGGGTTTATTTGTTTGTTTTTTTGTAGTTTTATGGGTTTTTTTAAAAACTGTTCAAAATTCTAAACTTTTTTTATTGTATGTTTACTAAACTTTTTTCAATTTTATATATTCCCCTCTCAATTGCTCCAGTGTCCACTACAGTGGTACTTTTTTTAAAAACATTTTCATAATATTTTTGACTAGGAAAAATCACAAAAATTATTTTGGTGACGGAGTTATTTAGAGTTAGTAAGAAATATAAATTAGCAGTGTTTGATTTCACTCTCCTTTCAAGAAAGTGGAAATTTTTTTAATGATCTATGTTTTTATAATGAAAAATAAATTGTTTTACTTATACAATTTATGTGACATAAAAAAAAGTTAAGTTTTAATAAGTTTCCAACTTTCCGAGAAGCGGAAATAGATTGAATTCAATCTATTTCCAAATCCAGAAAGTAAAAAATATTTAAAAATCAATCACTTTTTTTAAGTTTTGACAAGGTAATAAACTTATATTATTACTATTAATTAAATTCGACCTTACTTCTCTACACTTTCCATAGGAAAGTCATTAACAAAACTTTTTTAACTCTTATCTATTTTATCAATTTCTGACCACCCTGAGCTTATTAAGACCTGTCCCAGTTTATTAATTTTCAAAGAAAAAAAATTTTAATGTAAAATTAAGAACTAGTGTGTGAGCTGTCTTGATTACACAAAGCTGTTACGCAAAGATAAGAATCTATTATACTTATAACTAAACTATTTGCGCACTTAGAGCTAAAAATGATTTATTGTTAATTTTAAAAAATAAACATTACCGTTGATGAATTAAAAAAATATTTTTTTAATTATATAATTAAATAGAATTTAATTATTTATTTAATTTTAGGATGTTCTTATTTTAGCGTCAAAAATTATTTTATAATTTTTGGCATTATAATAAGACTCTTAAATATTAATTTAATAAAGGCTGGTATTTTAAAAAATACAAGCATTCTTTTTTTTTTACTATTTTCTCTTTTTAAATGGACTTCAAAATGAATATACTCAGACACCAAACAAACTGCAATCTCACTGGGATAACTTCTAATAAGGAACAACTTCTTTTAACTAAGGGATAACTTCTATTGACTAAGGGATAACTTCTATTGACTATGCTTCAATCAGAAAATTTGTTTTGCACTTACTTTGATCATTTGATAACGATATATTTAAACAATAAGACTATTTTATCAATTAAAAATTTAAAATTAAAAAAAAAAAGGTTGTATAAATTTTTTTTTGACTTTCCAATGGGGAGTGATTGGAAAGTGTAGGGAAGTAAGGTGAGATTTAATTAATAGTTATACTATAAATTTAATTTAATGTAAAAATTTAAAGAAAGTGATTAATTTTTAAATGCTTTCCAATTTCTGGAAATTGGAAATAGATTAAATTCAATCCATTTCCACTTCCTGGAAAGTTGGAAATTTTCTTTTTTTTTTTGTCTTCAAACAATAAAGTATAGTTAAATAAACATTTTCCAATGTAAATACATTTAATTTGCAAACACTTTCCAAATCAAAGAAAACTACTTTCTGAAACTGGTTAGAAAGTGAAATCAAACACTCCTAATATAAATGTTGCAAACTTTTTTTACACTTACATTATACTATCCAGTTTCCTAGAAAAGGCCTAGGCCTGATCAATACTATGCAGTATCTTAATTTTCTTAATGAATAATTGGGGTGATAATAATTATTTTCCAATTTGGGGTGACATAAAATAAAACATGTTTTTATTATTTAGATTATGGATAGATTTGTTTTGCAAGTAGATTTGTGCCTAAGCCTAGATATTTCCTAGCAAGTAGATTTGTGCCTAAGCCTAGATAAACCATTATGGTGTTTTTACCACCAAAATTTTTTTTCCTGCAAGACGCTTTATCACCTCAGTCTTAGTCATATCTTTAGTCTAGTATGTATCTCCAGTCAGTCATATATCTCCAGTCAGTCATATATCTCCAGTCAGTCATATATCTCCAGTCAGTCATATATCTCCAGTCAGTCATATAAGTAACTGTTTGAAAAAATAAACTTTATATTGAGCTATTAAGTCTGGTTTGTCCACCATACTTTTTTGGAACTTGATTGGGGATCAGTTTCATTTTTTTATGTAGTGTTCTTTATGGAATGTTATAAATTTTAGCAGCCTTCCTTATGGTAAATCCATGGTTTTTCACTTTATTTACAGCTGTTTCTAGGTCTGCTTGAGTGTAACTTGTTTTATAATATCAGCTTTATTCCTTTCTTTTGTAATTTCAAGGCAAATTTCTTAAAATTAATGAAAACAACTTAAATTATAGGTAAAAAAACTCCATTTTAAATAAGCAAGTAATTAGATACAGACAAGCTACAACCTAAATTTTGATTTTATTAGAACAATATATACCTGACTTCGATGTGTAGCAACTTGTATGGTGTTTTGTTACAAAGACCTAATATATTACTTAACTGCATGAAATCCTGCTGTTTATATGCAATAGAGAAAAGCTAAAAAAGGTAAATTGTTTGTGCAGCCAAAAAAAAACTTGTATTATATCTAAAGCAAGTGAATCGAAATTTCTGTAAACTTGGTAGAGTTATTTTTATCATAAATAGAATTTTTACTATAAAATTTGTATGAAAGTTTTTTAACCATTTTCTGATATTTCTTTTCTACTTTTTAATTTAGTTTTGCATATATTAAAATTTATTAAATACTGAATTGAATTTATTCATTTATTCATTCAATTTATCATTCAAACAACATTTTTTTAACAAAATTATTTCAAAATTTACAAAATAATTATTGTTTTATTAAAAATATTGAATCAAGTTTCTTTTTAGTAAACTTGGTTTTAATGTTGTTGACGGTACATTGTAAACTTGCAGCTAATATAAAATATTTAAATCTGTAGACAAATGAGCATGATTATCATTTTCATCAGTGAACCCTATCCTTTGTGAGCGCATACAAGTTTCCAACATGTTCTCTTAACAAATAAGCAAACATATTGCAAACTAGCATGCAAATAACATATGGATTTAATACTTTAAGGTTGTATGCACTTTAAGTCCACAGTCTAGTAAACTGTCACATAATTTTTTTTTGTCTCAAAACTTTCCACTTATAGACTGTGAATAAAGTGTAACAATTTTTATATATAGTGTTCTGCTTGTGGCTTAGTACCGAATTTTGCAGTTTACAACATAAACTTTAAAAAATAAAGATAAATTACCAATATAAAATGACAGATCTAAAATGCTTATTCAGGCATATAGGGATTTGGGAGGAGAGGAAAGATATAAAATAATAAGTAATCTCTTGTACTTTGAAATTTAGTTAATAGAATGATTTTATTTTACTTTATAAACATTTAAATAATTTGCCCTATTGTTTTAAGACATGGATTTTGAATTATTCTATAAGGAGTTCAAACTAAAATTATATTCTAAATACCATCTTGTATATAAATACAGTGTATACAAGAGTATACAGTGTATACAAGAGTATTTACAATATAAAACTTGCAATTTGTTTATAATAAAGCATTTACAGGAGCTAAAGTTAGACTTATTAGTTGTAAAATAAAATATAAAAAAAAAAAAAAAACCAAATTTATTTAAATTTTTTTGTTTTTTTAAAGATGGTTTTTTTTCTTTTGAATTAGTTTTTTTTTTGCTAACCCTGCATCATACCAACAAAGATGACGATGTTCAATGCATTGAATATGCCACTGCGTTTATCCCATAATAAATAAATAAATAAAACAAAAGTGAAAAAATAATATATACATATGAACAAAATAAGTAATAATTTTATCTCTTTATAATAATGCTGAACTTAATAGTGCCTATCCGAGCATTTTTAAAACAGAACTCTTGGCAGCCATTACAACCAAGGTAATGGTGAGAAAGAGTCGCAGCACTTTTTTATATAAGAAAATGTAAACAAAAGTGTATACAAATATCTAACTTATGTAAAACTTTCAATTATGTATTGTTCAAACATATATCAGGTTTTACAGTTTAATTTTATTTGAAAATTGCATTGCAGCAATATCTTAATTTTGGTCTATAGCATTTATCTGCCGTTTTAAAAATTCTTTTGTTTCTTAAATACTATTAAAACATTTGACGTATTATACATATCAGTGGCCTAAGTGGTTAACTTGCAGCATTCAGATGCAAAGGGCTGTGGTTCAAATCCTAGCATAGACACTAGGGTTTCTCAAACGGGGTCCCAGGTGGCAGCGGGATTTTCCAGGATATCACTCATATCCTGGAATATAATTTTTTAAATTTAATTTTAATATGATAACTGTTTGAACAAACTTGACCAAAAATAAGAAAAATATTTTATATTTAGTTGTGTTTTATGTGTTCATACCTTATATTAAAACCTAGCACAACAAGAAATGTTATTGAAACTATTTTATATAAACTATCTAGCTCAAGGAATACATTGCAATTCGATGTTTTGTTTCTTCTTGTTATTATAAAATGAGTAAAAAAAAAAAAGATTTCTTGCAATGAAAACATTAAGCTTGATTTTTAGACTTCTAAATTATTGAAAAGTTTTAACTTTAAAACTTAAAACTTTATTTGTATTGAATTATTGAAATATTTAATTTTTGTAATTAAAAAACAGCAAACAAAGGCATTTAAAGTCATACGTAAGATAACATACACATGTAAGAAATATTTGCAACTTTTCTTTAAGTTGTTTTAGGATTCAATTTAGTTATACCATGTCAATTGTAAATGAATCGAAAGCATGGCAGTATTTTTGTTAAGAAAAATCTGGCGAATCTGCAAAAAGTGCAATGTAAAGATAATGTGCAAAGGATTTTCGAGAAGTGGGCTCTTACGTCATTTAAAAAATGCACATAAAGATTTGAATTTAAATATGAAGCATCTACATGAAAACACTAGTTCGGAAATTAAAATTATGCAAAAGAAAATCACATTGTTTGTTAAACAGCAGACTATTGAGAAAATTGTGTCAAAACTAGCAACAGTGGGTGGCTTCTCAATAAATGCTATAACGAAAAGTGAATTCATTAGAAAATGATAGTCTGAAAAAGGCATGTTATTACCAAAAAATCCATCCCATGTTATGGCTAAACAAACTGTGGTTTTAGAGATAACAAAAGAAATATCTAGCTGGTCGCGATTTTCTTTATCGTTAGACAAATATACGTCTTTAAAAAATCAACATTATTTAAATGTAAATTTACACTTATCGACAACGTTTTGGAACCTGGAAATGACTCAGAAATGACTGGATCACTTCCTGTAGAAAAAATTGTTGATCTAGTTGAAAAAAAACAGTCAGATTTCAATTAAAAAGCACATTATAGCTAGTGTCACTGACGGACCATCTGTAATGAAAAAATTTGGGCGGCTAAGTGGAATTGAACATCAATTGTATTACGCCCACCAACTTCATTTGGCAGTATGTGATGTTCTTTACAAAAAGTCAGACTTCAGAAAAATATATTGAATTTGAATCACAGTTTCAAAATTGAGTGATTACAACGAGTTTGATGATGTATTTGACTGTAATGATGAGTCATACAGCTCAACAGGTGTTACGTTTATTGATGATTTACAAAATAGCATAAATGTCAAAACGAGGTGGAATAGTCTTGTTGCAATGCTAGAAAGATCCCTTAAAGTAAAAACATGTATACTAAAAGCAATGATAGATTTAAAAGTTGTGAATATCTCCGAAGATGAATATGCGATTATGAATGACATAACAATTTCTCTGCTACTGATAAAAGTTGGAATAGAAAGACTTGGTAGAAGTAATGCTATTCTACTTGGCGCAGAAGGTGTAATGATAACTGAAAAGCATAGCAAAAGTTTAGAATGAATATATTTAACATTAATGACCATCAAGCCAACATCAATTGAATCAGAAACCGCTTGTTATTTTATTAAAAATTATGCCTGGAAATCCCGGGATAAATAAGTTACACACCAGGAATCCCAGGATACTAAATTTACAGGAAATGAGAAACCCTTATAGACACGTTTTGTTTTTGTTTTTCAGTTGTTGAAAATTGTTCAAATATATTTCAATTTACTCTGTTACTCTAGAAGGTGCTGCTGTGGAGGCAAAAAAAAAAAAAAAAAAAAAAAAAACGTAGCTAGCAAAAATATTAAAACTTTACTTTAATAATTAAAAGTCTTCTTTGTGCCAGATTGAAAAAATTTTAAATGTATTGTGTGAAGGGGCAGATTTGAATGTCACAAAGCAACACCGATGACAACCTAATAAACCCCTAAACTATCAAGGTTATGCACCTTAGAGTAAAACAAACTATTTCATAAATTTCTTAATAGCTCTATGTATGCCGAAAAGGTGCGTATTTTAATTTTTTTGTTCTTTAAGCAGTTTTTTAAATGATTGTTTTTCTACTGTTGACTAATAAATAAAGTAAATAAGAAATAAGTATAGAAATGATTGACATGAAACAGACAAATAAAGAAATGGTCGGTTTGGTAAAGACCCATTTTTTACTGGTTTATATATATATATTTAGCTAGGATATATATATATATATATATATATATATATATATATATATATATATATATATATATATATATATATATATATATATATATATATATATATATATATATATTTACTAAAGCGTGTTTTGATAAGCATTTGCTCACTTTTTCTGCTTACCTTAAGCTATACCGTTTTTTTCCAAAAAGAGGAAAAAAACCAAGAATGATGAATAAAACGATTGCTTCGCCATCCCAAACCCTCATTCGATGTAGCAGCACTCCACTGCGAGTCAGGCTATTTGTCAGTCGATGTATGTACTGAAGCCCCCAGCAGCAGGCTATTTCAGTATGACGTCAGATTGCTTACCTTAGTACGCAATACTATTTGTATATATATATATATATATATATATATATATATATATATATATATATATATATATATATATATATATATATATATAAGGGTATTATATAGAAAAGGTCGCTGTGGAATAGACTTACAAAGACCCATATTTTTACAAGTCCAGTTGCTAGTTTGTATTTAATATAATAACTAAAATAACAAAAACAGTAACAAAATAAAATTAAAGACATTCTGAATTAAAAAAACAGACTACAATCTAGTCTACTAAATTGCATTTTTGTAGTTTTTTAAAAAACAATAAAATTTAATTAGTCTCCTTAATTATTTCAATGTTTTTTATATAATATACACTTGATTTTGTTAATTTTAATCGCAAAGAGTTGTTAAAAGCTGCTTTTTACCATAAACTTTATACGATAATGTTATTTATAAGTGTATATACATACATACATATTTATATGTATGTATGTTTGTATATATACCATATATTTATATTTCTATAATTTGACATCTTAAACTACATTTTGTAGTAAAAAATAACTCTTAACAACTCTTTGATACATAACAAGTACATGTCAAAAGCATTAAATTTAATTGAGAAAAATTAAACTTGATAGAAAAAAATAATAAAATACTAGGATGTTTTTATCTTTATTTCAAAAAATATTTATCTTTATTTAAAAAAATAAAAACATTCGGAATGTTTTTATTTTTATTTTTTTACTATTTACATACATCTGACTGACAAGTAGGTAGAACATGCAAGAAGTATTATTACATGTTTTATAATGTTTTTATAATATTAAGTGACTTTTTAAAATAAAGCATTAACTTACTTTTAACGAATTTAATAAGGGAACAAATATTATTTAATTTAACAAAGAGTTATAATTAAGGAATTATTAAATTTCTGTTATTAATATATTTACGTTTTTCTCAACAAGTGTCTGAAAAAATTTGGTTAGGTTAATTTGGTTAGGTTAATTTAAACATTTCATTAAAAATGCAATTGTTGTTTTAAGTCTTGTTTATAAAATCAATCATACATTGCTTTAAAAGGTTTAGAACAATTAATAAAAGTTAGGTTTTGCTTTGTTTACTCTGTTTTACTTATATGAATATGTAAGAAAAAATTAAAATTAATAATTTTATTATTTAAAATATTTGTATTTTTCAAAGCAACTTATGACCAGTTAAATTTTACATCATGCACCACACTTACTTGCTCTTTGTGAGACTAATTTGAATTCCACTGTTTCATCTTCAGATCTCAGTGTTGATGGCTATATATTCCTTTGAATCACAAAGATTCTAATAGTCACATGCTTGGCCTGGGCATATACTTGTACAACGATTCACCTATTTGCCTTGGATTCATGTTTGAATCCTCTGAATATTTTTTTTCTTAATGTTATTCACCTCTCAAAGGCCAAGAGAGCCACTGCAGTTGAGGAGGCTACTTTATTGTTGTAACAACCCTCTTTCAACTCTTTTACTCTGAAAAACAAACTTGTTCTTCTTTAGGTGGTTCTGACCTATGATATGTCTAAATCTTTTATTTTGTACTTCTTAAGACTCATTATATCATTGCAACTTTTACTAATATCAAGCTAACTGGGATTTTTTTTTGTGATTTTCTTAGTGACAGTCCTTGGGCTGATGTCTTCTGCCTCTCTACTGATAATTGTGACACCTGCCTGACTTCTAGCACTTAAGCAGTTATGAAAGCTGTTATTCCTTTTCATAGGTTTTGTCAAGCCTGCTATTTCTAATGGTAATTTATCTTTTTTCTTCAACTTTTTTCACAAGAAGTATAAGTATGGTTAACACAATATATAGAGTACACAGCTTGGGTCTGGAATCTTTATAAAAAAATGGTTTGAAAAAACAAAAAGTACAACAAAGAGCTATTAGGCCAGGTGAATAAAAAAAAGCAATTGCTTTTACTTAGTAATTGGTCAGCTTTACGTGAATATAAATTTTAGCAATTTTGTTTAAGTTTTTATTCACATAAAGCTGACCAATTACTGAGTAAAAACAATGCTTTTGCTTTTTTTTATTTACCCGGCCTATTATGTCGGTAAAGGAAACAAAAGTCAAGTCATAAAAAATACATTGATGAATTTATTTTAATGTTATTATAGTACAAAAGAAAAAGAAACAATATGATTATGATGCAGAAAGTCTTAAATTATATAACTAAACTAAAGTGACATTCAATTGAATTTCTAATTAGAACGAGAGAAATATTATTATTCATACCAAAAAAATTAACAAAACAACAATAAAGTCAGTAGTGTTAAAACATTTTTTTACCAACCAAAGTTACAAATGTTTGAAATGATCTAGGACATGAATCTATTGATTTAAAATCGATTGATTAAAGAAAGAATAGAATCAAAGTAACTATGGAAAAAAAATAAAGCAGAACAACAAAGATGGACTTGAAACTCCTTAAAACATGAAGTAAATCAAAAAGTAAATTACATGCCAACCCAAATATATTTAAAAAAAAATTGTTTATGCAACTCTTGGAACTCTCTATTCTATTTTTTGAAAATAATTTATTAAGGCATCAAATATAGTTACATACACTTTATGAATAAATGGAGTAAAATAACTTACATTTATCTTTACCATTTTGTTTAATTACTCTATTTTTATTAAAAATACAGACAAAACTATTTATCCATAATGCCATTTGATTTTTTGTTTGTTTTGTGAATAATTATTAATATATTATTCTATAATCAAATTTATTAGTTTAATCTTTTTTTGCTCTATTAATTAGTGTTTACTGTACACATTTTACTAGTCTTAAAAAAAAAACATACCCTTTCCACAACATATCATCGTCGCCTAAATCTTTCCAAACACAAGAAGCCAAGCAAAGATCAGTGGCATTAAGATTTGATAAGATAGAAATAGCAATTTCAGGAGGCATTTCTTTTAAATCTTGAAATTGTTGTTGAACATTGCAGTTCAGATTTCTCTTAGAAGACGAAAAGCTATTTACTTGTCCCATGTTTTTCGGCTACTGTGGAATATATATTAAACATGTCACTAAGAATTATTAGTCCAGATTACTAACTTTATTAAATAACATCTCGCTTTATCTTAAGGAATTTTCACTGGTTCATATTTAACTCAATCAAAGTTTTTTTTACACATAATAGTTTCTTTTACACGTAATAGCTGACACAAACAAACTCTTAATTCGCGCACCTTGGTTTTCAGCACACTCCGTGTCATAGGGGAGACTCCGTGAGAACACTCTGCGCAGCGACCCAATAATTAAAATAAGTCGCTCTGCGGTATACTGTATAGCTTTTAATTAATTATTTAGATTCGTCGAGGCAACACTGATTTCACGCAAAGCTTGAACCTTTAATCTAGAGCATAAAATCAGGCAGTGGCGTAGGAAAATTTTAAATGTTTGAAATAACCAACTTATAAACAACAAGAATATTCCAAATTTTTACGTTGATATGTATGATGAAAAGGTTCTTTTTAAAAAAAAAATACTGTGATAGGAGAATGGGAACAAGAAACTCTAAAATCTTAACCCTCCCCTGCCCCAAACGTGAGAGAAACAAGTTGATAAAATGTTTTTTGTACCAGTATCTTATGGATAACACATTTTTTTTTTTTTTTTTCCATATATTTTTTACAACTACATAGCTTTAACAATCAAAATGCTTTGAAAATAACTGAAATAATACTAAGATATATTTGATGTACAAAGTAATAAAATGATGTAAAATAGTTTTTCGGTTTATATTTTGAAAAGACAAAAAAAGTCTTAAAAAAGGAAAAATTAAACCTTTAGTTATGTAGTCAAGGGAAACTCGCAGAAAACTGTGTAAAGTCTTGTCATCGAGAACTCTTTTTTTAAACAATTTCATGAGATACTCATAAATATTTTATTCATTACTTATTACATTTTTAAATATAATTAGTCGTGTTTTTAGGAAGGAGCATAACATAAACTAGTATGTATACATTCATCTGTTTTAGTAATGGGTTTGCGTGAGTAAGTTTGTTTTTATAAAAAATAATTCTTGAGGCGAGTTTCTGTCGTCTATAGAGTGAACTTAATTTAGTTTTATGGGTACTTGCCCATGCTATATTGGCATATGATAGATAGCTGTCTATAAAGGAAAAATAAAGAAGTTTTAAATTTTCGAGCGATAAATAATTTCTTGCTTTATAGAGTAGACCAATGTTTTTTGAGACTTTTGTATTAATGGTATTTATGTGAGAGTTCCAAGATAATTTCTCGTCAAGAAGCACACCAAGAAATTTAAATGATTGAGTTCGTTCAATAACTGTGTTGTCTATACAAAGAGTTGGTAAAATTGATGGGATAGCCTTTTTTTTTGGTTGGGGTAAAATAAGATGTATTTAGTTTTGTTTAAGTTTATGACAATTTGTTAGCTAACACCATGTGTTAAGTTTAATAAGTTCTAAGTTTGCGGTTATAAAGAGGTCACATCCAAGTGGCTTGCGAAACTACAGGAAAAGAAAATTTTAAATCATTGGGTTATAAACTTAATATGATCATAACTTTCAAAAAAAAAAAGATTATTTGATGAAAGTTGAAACCTGTCAACAAATTCAAGTTTAGTATAAGATAGCAGCAAAAATCTTTTTTTGGACTCATTGCCCTCATATTTAGGTGGGAGAGGAGATTACTTTTTGGGGTATTTTTGATCTCGGGCTTCAATTACAGCAATTTTCTTGCAAACCGTTATACTTTGGTTTAAGCATGAACATAGCAAGTTTGTGGCCGTGGAAAATCATCCAGTATTTAAACAATGTCTAAAAGTATCAGATATAAAAAATCCAATTGGTGCGCCTATAAGCAAGCTAAACACAAAAATAAAAATTATTATGTTAAGTCTCTATTTTACTCAAATAAGGCCTAATATCCACATAAATACAACAATTATATTTTTGGCCACCTATTTCAATGGAATGTTTCCACTGTGCAGTGGCGGATTAAGACTTGCAACTTTATAATATAAAGTTTGCAACCCCCTCAAATTGAGGGGGTTTAAACTTTATATGGTCATAATTTTTGAACACTAAAATATTTTACTATGAAATTTAAAGTTTCTCGATGAATATAAGCCTAGTTGAAAATAGTACAAAAAATATTTTATCAACTTGTTGTTCTCACGTTTGAGGCAGGAGGGGGGGGGGCTAAGATTTTAGAGTTTCTTGTCTTAGAGAATCTTTTCATCATATATATGAACGTAAAAAAATTTGGAATATTCTTGTTGTTTTAAATCTTGAAATTGTTGTGAATCGTATAATAAAGGCTTTGTCGGAAAAAAATGTTTAAAGATGATCAGTGTAAATAGAGTAGATAAAATGTAGTTTAGAACAGTCAAAAAAATATTGTATCAACTTGTTGTTCTCACGTTTGCGGCAAGTATTTGCTAAAATTTTAAGGCTTTTTTGTTCCCAGGCTTCAATCATCGCAATTTTTTGTAAAAGCATCCTTAACATTTTTAACATAAGTATAAACATATAAATTTTCTAATTTTGCTCTATGTCTGGAAGTTATCTATCTCAAACATAAAAATAAAATCATAATATAACTTAAAATAAACTTTAAAATATTCCTTGAGAAAAGCAATTTTTCAAAATATAATTTGAAACGTGGTCAGCTACCCAGCCAATATTTTAGTGGATTTGCAGTCTACATCCCATTGCAATCTACATCTCAATGAAAAAAAAGCTTGTCCCACAAAGGTTCCATGTAAGTTTTCGTATATCCAACACAGAACCAATATAGAACCTATGTGGGAAAAGCGTTTTCACTGGGATTGGCGTTTTGAACGGTACATTCTAGTTTTGCTTATCGGTTATTTAGTGGACCATTAGAGGTATCCGCTATAAGCGGCCAGCCGATAACTTCTTAACATGTAAAATAGTGACTTGTTATTTGTTATTGGTCATTTTTGATGGCTGCTACTAATAGTAGTCGATGAGCAAAACTACAGTGGACCCCTCAAAATGCCTATTTCCACTAAATTCCGCTAAAGAATTTTTGTTGGGTGATCACAAACTTAGCAAAGCACGCATTTTGAATTAAATAAATATGAAATAGTTAGTTTATAGATAAAATTTTAAAAAAGCAATGGACGTGTTGTAACTTATGATAAAATTGTTTGCGGTATAAATTACAAAGCGACCTACGCGCAACTGATTACAACCGAAAATTTTTTCTCCTAAAAATCATTAACAAATTTAATAAATAGTTTAATAAATGATGTTACAAATAGTGAAAAACACCATTTGAAATATTATCAAATTAATCTTTGTAAAGGTTTCCGATAAAAAATAAAAATTTTGTGTAATCTAAATAAAAAAACACAAATTTTTTACTATGATCTATTCCGATTGGGTCTAGTTTAAGGACGAATCCAGGAATTTTTGATGTTTCATATGGCACTTTCAGGCATTTTAGCAACTCCACTTATGTCAAATAAGAATGTTTAAAAAAAATTGCTGTGATTGGAATCTGGGAACAAAAATACACTAAAAGACAAAGGTTTGCCTCAGATAAGTATAGACCTTAAAAAAATAACTAAACGGAAGCAGCAATTATATGTAAAATACCTTTAAAAAAACGCAAACATGTTTGAGAAAATTTAAAAAAATCGCTTCACCTAACTATTATAAACTACTCAAAAGATATCAAAAAGATTCCAAAAAAACATGGTAGTTATTAAATGAAGCTATTTGTAAACCGAAAATAGACATAACATATTTTTGTAAAACTGATAAAGCCAACCACAAAACAATCAACAATAAAAACGAAGCGTTTAATAACTTTTTTGTTAACGTAGGATATAAATTTTCATCTCAAATTCCTGATATAAATATATCCTTTGATATTTATTTAGGCCGTAATACAAGTGAATTAGTAATAAAAGGTTAACCTTGTTAAAATTTGAAAGGCCATTTAAAAACCTAAAACTAAACGAGGTACCCAGATTCGATGATGTCAGCCGCAAGATTGTAATTAGCTGCTAAAATGAAGTAAAAATTACTTTAACAAATATTTTTATACACTTCCTTATAGAAGATATCTTTCTGAAAAACTAAAATTTTCTGAAGTAAAAGTAAAAAAAGTAAATACCTAAATTAAGGTATATTAGTGAAATTTATAGCATTATAAATACTTAAAATTTAATTTCATAAACATTGGAATTTTTAATATGAAATTTTAAATTTAGTTTAAAATTACTTTTCATTGTTTAGATATTTTGCACTGGTTGATATTTAAAAATGCTTTGTAAAAATAGTGCCATTTATAATAGATTGTCAAACACTCAAGTTCTTCTTCAATTGACCATCTTTTAAACTTATCATGGAAAGTAACTAGGAAAATGTTACAAAAATGTTACAAAAGCAATTAACAGTGATGAAAGTCCACTATATACATGCAATCTATAATAGAACTCTACTCCAACATCAACTACAACAACAACAAAAAAGTTAAAAGTAAAATTTTGTTTATACATTTAAAATGTTTTTAAAAAAACGTTTATCAATAGTCGAAAAAAACCCATTAATAAGGCACTAGTAATGTTAAGGTATTCCTCTTATTATTAATGTCTTTTTATGCATATTTATCATATTTATTTTTTGGAAATATATTATTAGAACTTTAAAGGTCTTTCTAATGTTGTTGAGGTATTTCTAGCATTGTTTAAGTATTACTATGATTCTTAAAAAAAATCTTAGTTTGAAAAAAAGTCTGAAAACATAAGAAAAATATTTTTAGAGCAAACTATATTAAGATAAACTAAAAAACGACAAAAAATTATATGTGAGACATTAAAACACAATAAAATTATATTTAAGACATTAAAACAAAACTTAAAACTTTTTTTAATCATCAGAAACACGCAGCTCGCGCAATTAATTTTAAAAATTGTTTTACACACTCTACGCCACTTCTTAAAGATATGAAAGCTTTGAATGTTTATCAACTTAATATTTTTAATATTTTTTGCTTTATGTTCAAGTGTAAGGAAAATTTATCTCCACAGGTATTTCAATATCTTTATTTTTAAAAACCAACAAACAAATATAATTTACGAATTGACAACAATCTTAATGGTCCTTTTTGCAAAACTAAATACGACGAATTTTGTATGTCCTATCGTGGACCTCTTCTTTGTAACAAAATAGTTTTACCTAATTTTGACTTTTCAATCAAATTAATTTACTCTTCATTCAAAACCAAAATTAAAGAAATTATCTTTTCAATTAAAAAGATAATTTCTTTAATTTTGTTTAAAGAAAAAAAATTTATATTGTCACAAGTGGCATTTTTTATTGTGTTTTAATGTCTCACATATAGTTTTATTATGTTTTAATATAATTTTATTGTGTTTTTTTTTTTTGTTTTTTACTGATGTAGTTTTAAAATCATTAACATAAATTAAAAATAAAAGTGGTCCTAGCGGTCCTAGAATCGATCCTTGAGGCACTCCACACAAAATATTCAGTATACCGGATTACTTGTTTTGACATATTGTTTTCTATTAAATAGATATATTTTTATCCAATGATATAATTTATTGCCTTGGGTAAATCTATAAGTACTCCGATTACACTTATAATTTTTAAAACCATCATTTATTTAGCCAACTAATTCAATAATGGCATGTTAAGTTGAATGTTTTTTCTGAATTGTTTTGGATTAAAAAACTTAATTTTTTGTAAAGTAATCAAAGATTACTATTATAAACTACACATTCGAAAATTTTTGAGAAAATAGAAAGTACAGTATGGTCTATAGTTAGATACGGCGGCACGATTATTATTTTCATAAATTTGGTATACTTTTGCATGTTTAAATATATCAGGAAATATTCCTTTATATAAAGATAGGTCTACTATGGGGAACAAAGGTTTTGTAATGTTTTTTTTTTGTTAGATATAAAGATATTACTGGTAATTTTATCAAACTCTGGAAACTTATTTTTTTTTCTTTTAAAGATTAATAGGCTGCGTCTCATTTATGAAAAGTTAAGTCACTATCTAACATTGTTGTATATGTTGGTTTTTTTTAGATATCTTTGAAATGACGTAAAAGTTGTTATAATTTTATTTACGAGACTAATCCACACATTTGTAAAGTATTTATTTATTTTGATATTTTATTAGGACAAAATCTGATTAATTAATACTAAATCTTTGAGGTAGTACTGAAGTTTTTATTTGACTTCGACCCATTACGTCATTAATTAATGACCATGTTTTTTTTAACATCAAACCTAGAATTGCTAATTTGTTTACTAAAATACATTTTTTTTTTTTAAAGAATAAATTCATAAAAATGCTTATAAATTTTTGTATATTTTCTCATTCTCTGTATTTCTATTTTTTAAGAATTTGTTGCATAGTTTTTGTTTGTTTTAAGAACATTTAAAAAGTGTTTTGTTTATCTAAGGATTACTATGTGCTTTTGTTTTAATTTTTATTTTTTGATATGAGCAAATTACGTCGAATATCACTAAAAATTTAGTTATAAAAATGTTAAAATTTTCGTTTGTATTATGTCAATTATAGACATCATTCCAATTTTCTATATTTAATTTAATAATTCATTTGTATTAGTAATGGTTAAAGTTACATTCTTTTTGTAAGGGTAAACTTTGTAAGGGTAAATTTTGGTAAGGGTAAACTTTGTAAATTTGTAAATGTAAAGGGCAAGGCTTTTTGTAAAATTGTAAACTTTGACTGAGTATCCTTAATATTTATTTTAACAATAATGTAGATCGGAAAATGATTCTCTATATTTTTAAGACGTGGTCCTCAATATTTTTAAAAGGAATATAAAATATATCCTTTTAAAAATATAGAGGACCACAACTTTGAAACATAATTCTTTATGAAAATATAAAAAGTAAAAGCTCAATAAATTGTTTTAAAAATATAGTGAAAGAGTTTTTACTTGACTTAACAGACAAACATACTTTTGCATATTTATGATTTAACAAATAAAATATAAAAATTAAATTTTTTTTATATTTCTTACTTTATCTATTTATTTTATTGTTAGAATTTATCGTATCTTGTTTATTATGTATTAACTTATTTTATATAACGAGTACCTAATTATTTATATAAAAGATCGTCCATAAATTAAAATTAAACTTATAAACAAAGGAATATAAGCTTTCCCTTGCGGAGTCTTTAATTAAACCAAGTATTTGTAAGTAACAACCAAATAACAACTTTTCAAGTTCAGCGAAAACGGCCGCCAAAAGAGCAAAACGATCACCTACTTTTATTTTTTAAATAAGTTTTGCGTTGCGTAATTCATGGACGATCTCTAATGAGAAGTTTTAAATTTATAAAAATACTTTACGCTTAATTTAAGGGCTTGATGACAAGTCTTCTGTCTTCTACTTGCTCCTATTGTTCTTAAATTTTATTTAAATTTTGTTGATGAAAAAAAAAATGAAAATTGTAAAATGTTTATAAATGATAAAATAAATAGTAATTATTAAATAAAATTGATGTTACTTCAAAGCCCACTAATTTTTGTTAAAGATACATTGAAACAATGGTATCTTTAACAAAAATTAAAGGTGGTGGCGATGGTTCTTTGTGTTTAATATTATTGGTAACTTTAAGCATGGTTTAAGATAACTTGACTTATTCCTAGGATAGAACATGGCATCCCAAACAATGAGATATACAGTTTTCTTTTTCCTGCTAATTGCTTGCAGAGATGGAAAGTAACAAATTACATTTACTCACGTTACTGTAATTGAGTAGTTATTTTGTGAATAAACGATAAATAAAACAATAAACAATAACAATATATTTCGTCTTACAGATGTTATAAAAACACAGGTCATTGCAAATAGTGATTCACCAATAAAGCGCAATGACCTAAATAAGATAAAAAATAATAATAACAATAATAATAATAATAATAATATGTAATAAGTAAAACCACATAAAAAATAGGTTATAAAAGGAAGTTAAATAACATAATATTAACTAATAAAAGTTAATATTATGTTATAAAAGTTAGTTATACCAAAAAAATCAGACTTTTTGAATATATATAACATAACTAATATAATGTACATTTATATATGCACATATACTTTAACAAGAATTATAATAAAATTAGTAAATTATAATAAAAATTATAATTTAAAATAAAATATTAAAAATAAAATGATAATAAAATAATAAACTATAATAAAAATAAAAAATAAGTCAAAAGGTAGAAAGAAAGAAAAGTAAAAAGTAAAGTTAAGCGTAACCTTTTAGGTAGAAATGATGGAGTGACTTTAAGAACAGACTCTTGAAACTATGGATGAGACCAGATTTTAAGGTGTTTGGAATGGAGTTCCAAGAAAGGATACACTGGTATGTAATGGAATTAATTCCATGTTTACTTGTCTGTTTTAGTGGAAGAGTTAAGTTGTTATAGGTGACTGATCTTAGGTTATGCCCACATGTTGTTCTGTTATTAAAGTAGTTGTGAAATATAGTAGGAAGAACACCATGTTGTTGATCCCAGACAAATGAACAATTTAAGAACTGAATTAAGTCATAGAAACGAAGAATTTTGGATGTAAGATATAGGATGTCAGTAGGAAAATTTCTCGGACAAAAATGAATAAACCGTACCGCTCTATTTTGAAGTGAAATAACTCTAGAGAGACATACGGTTTTAAATTGTCCCCAAACTTGACATGCGTATCGTAAATGTGAACCAAAAATTGAGTGATATATAGAGAGCAATGTTTCAAAGTTAACGTAATGTCGAACTTTTGCTAACATGCCGTTGGAACGGCTTAACTTCAGAGTAAGGTCAGATATGTGTGTTTTGAATGAAAGTTTTTCATCTAAAACAACACCAAGATAAGTTATGTTACTAGATAAGTACATTTTTTGACCACTTAATCGAAAGTTCAAGTATTTTGGAATATTTTTCTTAGTCTTTTTAGAAAAGTTAGTATTTTGAGTCTTAAATATAATTATTTCTGATTTTTTAGTATTCAATGAGATTTTATTTGCTCTAAGCCATTGAACATGACTGACCATATCCTGATTAATATACTTGTTAAGCTTTTTGAGAGAGTTTGTTATTAATTGAAGATTAGTATCATCAGCAAAATGATACGTTTTTGAATGTTTGATAGAAAGATTAAGATCATTAATATAGATAATAAAGAGTAGAGGACCTAATACGGATCCCTGAGGTATACCAATTGAAACGTTTTTAATATCTGAGCTGGTTCCATTTATAGTTACAAACTGTTGACGATCAGAAAGGTATGATTTAAACCACTGCAAGGATATGCCACGTACACCGTAATAGTTAAGCTTTGAGAGGAGAATTTCATGGTCTACGGTGTCAAAAGCTTTTTGCAAATCGATAAAAACTCCACAAGCAAAGTTGCCATTATCAAGAGCAGCTCTTATACTTTCTGTAATTTCAATAAGAGCGTGAGCTGTCGAATAATTTTTACGAAAACCAAACTGGTGTTTATATAAGCATTGATTTTGGTTTAGAAAGTTGTATAGTTTATTATGCATAACTTTTTCAAATATTTTGCTTGCATTAGAAAGAAGAGATATTGGACGATAGTTAGTGCAGTCAATTGTAGATCCTTTTTTGTGAATCGGAATAATTTGAGCTAGCTTAAAGGCATCGGGAAATGTTCCTTTGCAAAATGAATTGTTTAAAATGATACTAATTGGTTTACATAGAGTTGCTGACACCAGTTTAAAAAGTTTTGATCGAAGACTGTTTGGTCCAACACTCCTCCCTTCTATAATAGTGGAATTTATATAATCAAGAGTTTCCTCTTTCGTTATTGGTTGCATATAAAAAGAGTTGCTAGTAGGATTGGTCAGGTACTCATAATAGTTAAATTTAGAATTTGGAATTTCAGAGGATAATTTTGAAGCAATCGTGGTAAAGAAGTTATTAAAATGGTTTGACAAAGTTTTAGGATTGGTTTCGCATTTGTTGTTAATGAGTATGCTTGCTAGGGAATTACTATTATTTCATTTAACATTTATCAACTCTTTTATGCCTTTCCAGGTGTTTTTTATGCTATTGATGTTGTGGTTAAAAAAGTTTGTGTAATATTTCTTTTTGCTAAACTTTAGAAGATTGCTTATACTACTACGATAGTGTTTAAATTTTTTAAAATATATATTTTTTTATTTTACAGTTTTTTGATTTTAAATACTTTTTATGAAGTTTATTTTAAATTGTTATTGACTTGAGAATGCCTTTCGTTACCCAAGGTTGATTACGTTTAACTACTTGATTTTTTGTAAACTTTTCATAAGGAGCATGTTTGTTTAAGATATGATCAAATATTTCAATTAATTTTTTAATAGAATCGTTAACATCACTGTCGTCTTTTATATGGTCATCCCGTTCAACATTTGAAATTTCTTGAATCGCCTAACAATAGGTTCAATAGGTTTGGGTTTTGGTATGTGGAATTAGCATAAACTGAACAAGATTATCAGATATCGAAGCGGTAAGGTTCCCTGAAATTATTTCAGAAGAATAAAAGTTAAAAAAATATTATCAATTATTTTCTTAGAATTGGTGATTATGCGTGTAGGTTGAATAATAAAAGGAAAAAGAGAATTTGAGACCATTGATTCTAAAAAATAAGATACCTCATTAGAGGTATTGTATTTGAGGTATTGTATTAAGTCAAAGTTAAAATCCCATTAGCATAAACTTTTTTTGGTCTAAGCTAATTTTCTCAAGAAGTGGATTTAGGTTGTAATCAACAAATTCAGTTGGACACATTGATGGATGGCGATAAAAACACTATTAGACTGCTTTTTCTTAAATTTATAACTTCAATAAATATAGATTCGAGTTCCTTACTTTTGGGCAGGACTAATTCAGATCTAATTTTAAAATTTAAGTTAGACTTAATATACATTAAAACACCACCTTTTTTAGCTTTAGTTGGCGTGTGAACAGATACATATCCTTCTAATTCAACGTTAGTTATAGAGAGATCGTTATCGTACAAGTTAAATTCAGTAATCCCAATGATACCAGGTAAATTGTCAAAAGATGCTAATAGTATTTTAAAGTCATCAATATGGTAAGATAATGAAGATATGTTTATATGGAAATAATTTAAAGAATTTTGGGACAATTTATTGTACATAGGAATGTGAATTTCTACATTTTAAGTATTTTTTTAAATGTGTACTTTTACTTTACTTAAGTATTTTTTTCCAAAGTATTGCACTTCGCTACATTTGAAATCATATGCGTTACTGGGTAAAAAAAATAATTATATATTGTTTAATTTCATAAATACTATTATTAAATTTTTTTGTTTTTTTGAGTATTGCTCACTTTAATAAAAATGACACTATTAAATTGTTTAAAAAAAAAAATGCTGAGCGTGCTCATAACGACTTTTAACTGCTTTAGCTTGGTTTCTTTTCATTTTTTACGACCATAAAAAAATTTTCTGTGTAAAAAAAAAAAAATTTATACAGAAAAGAATAGACTTCGTGAATCTGACAGGCTGTTAAAAAAGTAACGCAGTAACTTTTACTTTAAGTACATTTTTAATTAGCTACTTTTGAATTTATTTTTCGACCGGTAACTTTTACTTGTACTTGAGTAAAATTTCAGTTAAGTAACAGTACTTTTACTTGAGTATAATTTTTTCTTTACTTTTTCCTCCTCTGTGTGCCTGATTATTGTGCTAATGTGCTTGACTATTGTGCTAACGTGTTGAATACGAAACATTTGTTGCAATGCTGATGCGAGGGATTGGGCTGATTGCAGTTGTTTTTCAACCTCTTTTTGAATTTCCTTTCGAATCGCCAGAGTTACTACAACATTGAAGGTTGTTTGCAGACAGGGTGACTTTTGAGGTAACTTTGAACAGAGCTGTTTTCAAATCTCAAGTCAAGTCTCAAGTCAGTGAGGTCAAGTCTCAAGTCAAGTCTCAAGTCATATAGTGACATGTCAAGTCAAGTCTCAAGTCAAGTCATGTTACAATAAAAGATTCCCGTGCATGTGGTGGCTATCAGTGACGCGGCTAGGAGTTCGGAGGCCCCTTCCAAAACCTGTCATAAAAGACACGAAATTCCTCCTACACGAGGGGCATGGGGGAACCTTGCGATGACTCTAGTAGCTACATTCAAACAGTTACCTTACAATTATAAAATACAGCATGATAATAGTTATAATTTTACTTTATTTATTAAAGTAGCTTTAAAAGTAAAATAAACCATCTGTAATAAAATAGCTAAGGAGTCATAATGTGCAAAGACTTCCGGAATGGCGGACGCTTTTTTATAATGAATTTTATAAATAAATCACATGAAAAAAAAATAATAATAAAAGATAATTTGAAAGTAAAAATAAATAAGAGAAAAATGAAGATTGTTAAGGAAAGAAAAAGAAAGAATTAAAAAAAATTTAAATAAGAAATTAAAATCACCGAACATTTATAAACAATAAATTTCATGAGTTAAAGAAAAAATGAACCAATCAGAACGCACACAAAAAAGTTGGAATTTTTTGAAAACGAAAGAGCCTAAATGCGATATTTTTCTTCGGATCTCGCTTAGACTACAAACCAGTTAAACGTAAGTTAAAATAAAAACATTCGAAAATAAAAAATAGTTAAAAAACAGTTGAATTAAAATAGAAGATAAATTGCTCCATTTTTGAAGAGACGAAAATAATAATTTTAAAGTCGCTAAGCCGAAATTAGCAAGTCTCGAGTCAAGTCGCAAGTCTCAGGGTAAAACCCAAGTCGAGTCTCGAGTCGAGTCACTGGTGTGACTTAAGTCGGACTCGAGTTCGAGTCCGTTGACTCGAGTCTCCAGCTCTGACTTTGGAGCTGGTGCAATGTGACATACGCTGATGCTAGATGTTGGTGGAGATTCAGAGGGCAGTGGCATATTTTATATCAAAATAGATTTAACAATAATCCATTTGAAATTTATGCACAAAATTTATAAAGATAACTTTGTCACTTGAGACTTAATTTATTTATAAAAACCGCATTTAACAAGAGAGTAACTTATTTCATTCATTCACTAGCGTATTTCATTCATTCGTTAGAATCATTTAATAAAAGCAGTCAGTAAAAGTCATTCATTTAAATTTAGAAAAATTTTATTAAAAAATTTTTTTTCAATACAAAAAGTTTATAGTTGGAGATTTTTCGGTCACTTGATTTAATAAAAAAAAGCCGAGTTTAAGAAGTGTGCTTCACTTATTATTAGCGCATTTCATTCAACCATACAATTCTCCTTTTCTGTTTTTTACTCATAACTTTTTTTCCTAAATAGCAAATTTAATTTTGAAAAAAGATTCTTGATCGGCCTAAAAAGTTATACCAGAAAACTTTTTAAGTCCAATGATATCAAATTTAACTTTCGAGAATTTTAAATTCATTTTTTTAAAGTAATATAAAAAATCTTAATACGCATACGAAAACTTAAAAATTTATAACAAATTTTTTTTCATCAAAAATAAAATTTGATATCATCTTACTCAGAAAAGTATTCTCTACAACGTGATTTAAAAGTATTTGCAAAAGGATTATCCAATAATTAATTAAAAGCAAAAGAATAAACATAGTCATTTCATTCTACCCGCTATATCATTTTACCCTGTTTTACTCTATTTAATGATTTCGAGTTAATTTATACAGTAGTGAACAAATTATTAGAAATTTTTGTTCAGAAACCACATATGAGATTTAAAACTGCTATACCATGGTCTTCGTGGGAAATTTTATTGTCTGATGGAGGCAATCTTTTCTGAGTTCCTCTCCTGGTCGTCTTCTTACAGTCTGAACTCTGTCATCTAATACTTGGATGGTAGACTCATCTGAAAAAATGACTTTTGACCAGTCCTCATTTCCCCAGTCTTTATGCGCCAGAGGCCATTCCTTACGTACTTGCTTCATTTTCTCAGTAAGCCAAAATTTTTTTCTTAAGCGGTAAGCAAGAAGCCCAGCTTCGATCAATCTTCGATTACCAGTCATCCGAGTTGTCTTCACACCTTCCTCTTTCAAAATAGAAGCAGTTTTTCTACAAGAAGCTCTTCTTTCAGATTGGCACAACTTTACAATTTTCCTGCCTGTTCGTAGAGTTGTTTTTCTCTTACGGCTTCTTTTTTCTCACATTTTTCAATCCTCTTTGTCTCAAGGCCCTTGCCTTTATCAAGTGCTTTCTTTATTCTGCACGCAGATGAGATTGATACTTTCAATATTTCTGCTACTTCCTTCTGGCTCATTTCTGTATTGTTTAGTAAAACTTGAATTTTTCCCTTTTTTCTGGGGCTCAGATCACTCTTTTTCCCCATCGAATAGTCTAGAAAAAGCAAGTTTTCTAAAAAAATATCAAATTTTAGGTTTCCAAAACAAAATTTAAGACAAAACTGAATGCATAACGGATACCAGATTAAAATTTGTAGTCTTTACACTGGATCCCTGATTTTCAGGGTCAGTTAATTTAAAAAACAACGTTTTCACCTCTGATTTCTAATAATTTGTTCATTACTATATTTACTTTTTTATGTTATGTTTTTGAAACGGCTATTAATTAATTAGAATTATGAAGTATTTTTGCCGGATTTACAAAAAGGTATTTTGTATTCTTATATTTAAAATATAGCTGTTTGTCCTTAAATCCGTTAAAAAAACTACAACACAAAATAAAATCCTGGAGCGACGTTATAAATTCCTTGCTGTTCTTTTAGAACGTAACAAACCAATAGCTAAACGGGGAAGCAAAAGATAAGGTTCAAACAAGTAGTAGATTCATAAAACTTTGAGGAAAACTAGTAGATCACTCCAATTGCTTAAATAGGTCTACTAAAATTCCGTTATAGAATGTTTGCATTCCAATTTAGGAAGTCCATTCTAAAAGTTTTAGTTTTCTTGACGAAAGATTCATCAAAGGACACCACAAGCTGAAGGGACCGATTTAATTGCTCTCTAAGATGGCATCTAGCCATTATGAGTGTTTCATCGCTAAAAATAGTTTTTTATACTATTTAGTCTGCTGTTTTTGATCGTTTAAATCTTTGGTTTAGGCACAAGTTTTGGTTCAGGCACTAATATACTAGCAATTTGCAAAATTTTAACTTCAGTATTGATGTGATATTAAGATATTTATGTTTTTGGGACGTTAACATTTTTACATTTTTTTGCTGAGTCAGCAATTATTTTTTTTTTTTTAATTAAAAATTTTTTTACATTACGTTTTTTATCTAAATATAAGAAAATAAAAATAATGGCTGGATTTGAAATGTTTGAAAGGTTTGAAATGAGGCATTTGGCAAGGGGTTATAATCTCATTGCAATCTTACTGTCAGTAAACATAGCTTGGAATAAATAAGTTGCGTCACTGTTCAAATTGTTAGAATATGAACTCAAGCAGCAATGCAATACCCTCATAACTTTTGCAACTTTTCCTTCATTTGATGTTGATACAAAGAGTTTCAAAGATTGTTGTTTCATGGGTTTTGTTAAGGAATTTTTACTTTCAAGTTCTTCATTGAAATAGTTGATATAGTTTGAAATAAGAATTTCTTGACTGATTTCTAAAAAACATCCCTTGACTATTCCAGCTTTTCCAATGAGTTTAGCCAATTATACCAAAATACCCAATTTTCTTGCCAGGTCCATTACGAGCCCTGTCGTCCACGAGGAAAAGTAAAAAGATATATAAAAAAGTAGAAATCTAAATCTACTTTCTTAATGTAAACTAAATAATAGTTCAGAAAATAAAAATTATTAGCACAAAAAAACGCAAATACGCGAACTCAAAATTTATCTCATGAAAAATTGTTAAACAACTTATATAAGATAACTCATGTCAGACGAGATTTTTTCTAAACTTATTTTCTTCCCTTGTATAAAAAACCAAGCTAATATGGATGTTGCATTTCGCACAAATTTTCGTTCTAATTTTGTAACTATAAAAAAAGTATACAAAAGAAAAACTTATGCAATTGCTGAATATTATTTAAAGCGTAAAACTAAATATGCAGATAAATATTAAAAACTATGCATATTCATATTACTCCCTTATACGAATATATTTATGCGTTTAAATGCTACTTATAAAATAAATAACCATATATCTTTATATAAACCCTCTAAAAAAACTATATAAAAATCTAAAAATAATAAACTTTGCACTTCTTCAAAACAATTTAAGCAACTAAACCATCAAGTAATTCGATTTATTTATTAATTTTAAAATGAGTTCACATACTATTGATTTTTTTTAAACTGAGTCCGATATATGTAACAAAAACTATGCTAACCACCGAATTCTGGAGCATCGTCTTCAGTGAAATCACCGTAACGCCAAAGATTTAACTGTAAACGCGAAAAAAAAAAAAAGTAAATTCAAATAACTCACTTAAAGTGACTTTAACTATATGTCGTTAAAAAAATCAACTTACCCTAGCTTTCCGAGCGATATCTTGAGCAAGATTATAATCGTGAACAAGCTTATTTAATCGCTTCTCTCGACGATTTTCAACTAACACAACGCCATATGCAAGCAATACACAAGCTAAGTCTTGTTTACTATCAACATTGGTTAATGATACAAATTCTTGGCCATTAACTCTGTATTCAATGTTAAGTGAAAATTCTTTGTTCTAAAAAAGTTACACTACAAATAAGTATATATATATATATATATATATATATATATATATATATATATATATATATATATATATATATATATATATATATATATATATATATAGCAACCTATTGCGAAAGACTTCTACATTTTTAATAACCAAAATTCAAAATAAAACGTTTTTTATTAGATGCTTCGAAAATCTGCTATAACTATGTTGTATCGGAAATTTACTGTAATTATATTGACATATATTATCAGTATACATTAAAACAAAAATGTCACAAATAGAAAAACATCAAAAAACCAGGTCCTGACAGATCGTTATAAGATCAATCTTATACAATGTATAAATAATACTTCAAAACTTTTTAAAACCTTGTTTCAAAAATTTCAACATTATACTAGTTTTAGTAATTAGTCTATTGTCCCAGTAGTAAAATTTTCTGCATTATTTATGCAAAGTTTTGTATAAATTATATAGAATTTGCAATTTTTTAAAACTTTGTTCCAGTAATTTTAACGTTATTTAGTATTAGTAATATGTCTATTGTTTTAGAAGTAAATATGTGAACATTATTTATGCAAAATTTTGCATAAGGCTGACAGTTGTTAATTAAATAAGTTTTAACAAATACTGAATGACCTTACCAAGGCTTCCTTAGCAAATGCTCGGGTGAGATCTTCGATATTGTCCTCCTAAATATTAAAGCAATCTCTTTAACCTTTGATATGAATGAAGCGTTTGAAATTCTATCAAACAATTATTATTGATTCTGGAAAATAATTCATTCCAATAAATGTCATCGAACTTCACAGTGGAACCCTGAAAAACTTTAATAAATATAACTAACCTTTAACTAAAACTAGACTTATAAAAATAACTATCCCTAACTAAACATCACTTTCTAAACTAATTTCTATAAAAACCATTAATTTCCATATAACAATTTGTGAAAAACGGTTTTATATTCCTTTAATGCTTCTGTATTTTAATTAAAAAAAAAAAACTTACATCTTGTGGTACTTTTAAACAAGCAAGGGTGTATTCACGAGCTTGAGGAGGAAAGCTGAAAGTAAAATGTTAATGTAAAAAAAAAAAAAAAAAAAAAAAAAAAAAAAAAAAAAAAAAGTTAGAAAAACAAACTATAAAATTACCTAGCGTAATTTGAAGGTAATGAAGCCAATTTTGTAGATTGAATGATTTCACGCTGAAAACAAATTTCATGAGATTCAAGAAATAATTTTAAAAATGTATTTAAAAAAGTCACAAAACTTATCTTACATTGCCGTAATCCACATATAAAACATGAACTTTTTCTGAAGATTCAACTTTCTCAATTCGTGCTCTGTACCTATTTAACATAAATATTATCATAAGTTTTATACTTTTTTCCTTAATCAAATTTATCTAAATACTTTTAAAAATCAAAAATTTTCATTGACAAAATTTTATTGCTCTCTTAACTGACAACATGCATGGTTATTTAAACGCCAACAAGTTCACAATCTGTGTATTATCACATACTCTCAATACCAATACTCTCAATTACCTTTAGATAAGTGGTCAACAGGGGCTTAACTCAAATAACTAATAATTTTTCTTATTGATAAATAATTAAAAATACAGTATAAGTAACCTACTTAAAAATTACCTTGGTATACCTAAATGTCTACTTAATTACATAAAACGCATAATTTTTGCTGAAGTTATGTTGCTACTACCAAGATTGAATGTAACCAAGTAATGAAGTTGTTGTTTATTTAAAAAAACTATTCACTTTTTATTAATGCCTTTTTAAAATCATAAAAATTTAATATCTCTTATTAATTTGTATTATTTAGTATATAGTTTATTTGGTATAATTAAAGTAACTTTAAGTTAATAAATCAAATTAATAAAAACTTTCAAAGCAGTTAAAAAGCAACACAAGATTGCACAGTATAAAAAATTTTGCTAAGACCTAGTCAGTAACTATTTTGTCACCAATCTACTTATCAACTCAACCCATCTTTAACACTTTATCATAATTAACATTTATGTTAACTAATACTTTATAGAAAATAAAATAAACTTTCCTTATAAAAATTTGCATTAAAATTTACAAAAAGTTATTTATTTAAAAGAGTTTAAGAAACCTTCTAATCAACAAAACAACATTTAACTTAAATTTAATGAATTTATTTTTCAAGAATACATTAAGTGATCATGCATTTGTTGTCAACATCTTATTCAATAACAGTTGAACTCAAATGATACATTTCATTTAAATTGAGATCAGAGTTTAATATGTTTGCATAACTAGTATAACTTATTGAGCTACAATAGAAATCAAATAATAGAATTCCATACCATAACCCGTCAAGGAAAAGAGAAGCAACGAGTTCTCCTTTTCTTGGAGTTAATGCTCCAGGTAAAGGAGGGTTATCAACTAAATCTGTTCTCAGTTGTTGTTGCATCTGCTCAAATGCTTTAGCTAAAAAATAAGTTAAAAAAAAATTACGCTTAAAAAAACAAAAAAAAAAGTTATCAAAAAGTTAAAAATTTTGTTCTCATATATTTTATTTAAAGAATTTCATTAACTACCATTGTCAATGTGTTGAGCCCAGAAATCTGTGCCACGAATTATTTCTGTTACAATGACCTTTATAAAAAAAATTTTTATTTATTGTTAGAGTACTTAAAGAATAAAATATAGAAAAAATGTTACTTTTGTAGTTATATATTTGTAGTTATATATTTGTAGTTATATTTTTGTAGTTATATTTGTAGTTATATTTGTAGTTATATTTATTGTTAATTCATTTACAGAAACTAAGATTGTTTAAGATATATGATATAAAGCATTAAACTTTTGTTTAATAAATAAAAAAAATAGTATTAAAAATTGTATAAAATACCTTTTTATATGTGGGTTTTCGCTCAGTAGATTCTTCAATAGTATTATTTTCACGAACTTCTTCAACATATCCTTGCCAAACTCCTTGTCTATTAGCTTTGACAATTTCCTCAGCATTTTGTAGTGCTTTGAAGTAAGGGGATTTTTCAGCAGAAAAATGAACCTTTGCTAAGCCCTTCTCAACCAAATAAACTGATAGATTAATATTTCCAATAAATAGCCATCCAACAAAGTTACCTCCCTTATCAATACTCTCAAATTCAACTTCTACCTAAAAATATAGATCATTCCTTTTAAATTTTTTGGGTAGTAAAAAATAAAAATCTTTTAACTGTTTTAAAGCAGTATGTGTCTGTGTTCATTGTTTACAAAAATATGATATATTACTATTCATTAATATACTGTATTAAAAGGTTATGAATTATTAAAATCTTATGATACAAACTTTTTTAATTTTTTTTTTAACACTCTTTAGCTGATCTTTTTAAAATCTTTAAAAATTTGGTAATTAAAATTTGATTTTTTTTTTCATGTCGTAAATATCTTTACTATAAGAAAAAAACAAAACAAAAAAACAAGGAAAAAATTCTTCAAGACACACACACACAAAAATTGTCTTGAAAAAAATTTCAACAGAAAATAGTTATACTGCCAGAACTTAATAATTTTTCAGAAAATGATTTTTAGCTTAATGTAAATTTATGAGAAAACAACTTTTTTTTGCAACAAAACCATTCTATTATTCATTCATTTTTTTGCAACAAAACCATTCTATTGTTCATTTTTTAATTATCTTCGCTTCCAACAAGGCTGCAAGCAGCCACTAATTAGAGTTGGAAGTTACTGGAAGAGAATAGATGAAGATTGTAGAACAAGATAACGATTAACAGACAACTTAAAAGATTGCAAATTATATGAATCAGGAAAGCAAGATGGAAGAAGCCAATTTCAAAGAACTGATGTTCGAGGGAAAAAAACTAGACAAATTAGAGTTTTTGGAGCACTTAGGAACAGAAACAAAAAAAGGATGAGACTTAATTGAATGATAAGTAACACGAGAATGAATTTTAGTAGATGGCACAAAAGACGCTAGCTCTTTAGAGCAGTACCCATTGTATTTGAAGAAAAGAGAAAGAGAAGCAACATTACGACGATGTGACAAAGGTTGAAGAATGGCTGCAAGAGCAGGTACAACTATGTTTACAATGCATTTTTGCATCTTGTCTAAAAGAGAAAGGGCATCATTAGAAGATCTGCCTCAGATATGGCAACAGTATTCCATACCAGGCCGGATTTGAGATTTATAGAGATAGAAAATAGAATCCAGAGTAAGAAAGTGTCGAGCTTGATAAAGAGATGCAACTTTAGCAGATTTTGCAACGGATTTAATATAAGGTTTCCAAGAAAGATCAGAAGTAAGAGTTAATCCGAGAAGATGAAGGGTAGATGACTTATTGAGTACATTACCACTCATAAACATAGGAAGGTCTAAATTATTGCGATAACGATTGGCTGAAAAAAATTGAGTTTTATCTGGATTAACACGTTCACGCTGGCGTGTACCACCGGTGGTACACACTAGACTGTCTCATTGGGCGGCGTGTACCACCGGTGGTACACGCTGCCCAATGAGACAGTCTAGTGTGTACCACCAGTGGTACATGCTGGCGTGAACGTGTTAAAGTTCACCAGCCACTGTGAGCCCAATGCTGTAGCAGAAGTGAGATCCTTTTCAAGCTCAAATGCCCCCTGCAAGCAATCAGAGGGAGTTGGCTTTTTATCGTGACAAGAATAAATGGTAGTATCATCAGCAAACAATGCCACCTTAGATGTGAGAATATCTGGAAGATCATTAATGTAAATTAAAAAAAGTATATGGCCAAGATTGAACCTTGAAGAACCCCTGAACTTACAGGATATGAAGAAGAGTGCTGTCCATTGAGGACAACCTTTATACTACGATTGGAAAGGAAGAATTTAATAATCTTAAAGATGTTACCTGATACACCGTAAGAAGAAAGCTTATGGAGAAGACCAGCATGCTAAACTTTATCAAACGCTTTAGAAATGTCAAGAGTGATAGCCTTAACTTCTCCACCTTTATTTAATGCACAATAAAACCTATCGGTTATTACTGTTAGCAAATCGGCTGTAGAACGAGAAGATCGAAATCCATATCGATGATCAGAAAATAAGTTATTAGATTTAAGATGAGAGATTAAGTGTTTCTTAATTAAAGATTCAAAAACCTTGCTTATGATAGAAAGAAGACTAATGGGATGGTAGTTATACAAATCAGATCGCTCTCCAGAATTTTTGAAAATAGGGATAACAGATGCTGCTACCCAGCAGGCTGGAAAACAAGACTCTGATAAACATTTGTTAAATAGTTTTAAAAGTATAGACGACAGCTTTGGAGAACACTTCTGTAAGACTATAACAGGTATGTTGTCCGGGCCGCACGCTGTAGAAAAGTCTAAGCAGGAAATCACTTTAGATAGAGAAGCTGGAGTGATACGGATGTCAAGCAATGGATCAAAATGTTTGACGGCTATATCAGGTAAATTACTTAACCAATTATTTTGTAGAATAGTAAGTGTATCTGACTTAGTGTAATCTTTATTTTTCTATTGTTTAATTGATATGCATTTAACTTTAACTTGTATCCTCTCTTTTTTCACTGTTTGAATACTGCATATTATTTTATTTAATGTTCCCATTCTGTCTTGCTAATTTTTTTTTCTACTTTATTCTTTATCCACAGAGTTTACTAATTTATCTGCTCAGTGTTTATAACAAACAAAATTTTATATTATCATTTGTTGTGGCATTTTATTATTGTTGTTTGTCAAGCTTTTTTCAATTTAAACTATATACTCGAAGAACTTTAATTTTATCTGTAAATTATTATTATTACTGTTAAATAAACAAATTGAATAATTTTTTTTCAGAAACATAACTCATAACAAAAATTTAGACATTTTTTACCACCTAAATTTAGACAACCAAATTTAGGTGGTTGCTACACTCATCTAAAGGCTGCTGGGTCACCACTGGTCATCACTTACTCCTTTAGCTGTTAAAAAATATCTTTTAGAATACCTAAATAACGTTTAGATATTTCAAACATATTGTAATTGTAAAAGATTTTTTATAAAATTACCATTGGTAATGACAAAATGTTAGAAAAGTGTTCAGTGTTTAAAATGATTTCTTTAAAGATAATTTAGCAAATGATGAAAAAAATTTTTTTTTTTTTTAAAAAGTTGTTTAAATTAAATATAGCAAACCTTTAAATATACGATTGTAAAAACGACGTCAAAATATTTAAAACATATTCTAATTTATATTCAACTTTTCTCTAAAACCACAATACTTTTTCCATTGATGTTTCTATGTTACAAGTAACAGAGCAAGCCGCTACAGTCAAATGGACTCTTAAAGGAAGAATTTTATATTTTATTTCATTTGCAACACTCTCTCGACTCTAAACCACAAACCTTGTTAAACAAGCCCCTCCCCTCTCCTGGCAGCAAAACAGGTTGAGCAGAGTAGAATGTAGAGCGGATTTAAACCTTTAATCTCTTTTTTGTGGGCAGTGTGAGTTATAAGGCCTACATAGACTTTAACAAATGTTTTTATTTACACATTACTTTACTGCATAAAAAATTCTTATGCAGTAAACTAATGTGCTTTGTTTAAAATTTGTTTGCATGACTTGATTTTTCTATATTTGGTAAGTCTATCTATGGTCTGAAATACCTGCATTAATGAAGCATATATGTAAAGTTAAGATGTAATCATGGATATATATGTTTACATGTATATTTATGCAAACATATATGTATATATGATAGATGTAAATACATATAAACTGTGAACAGCAAACTTAAAACTGTAAATATAAACTACCTCTCTCTGTAGAATCATATCTTTGCTCATTGCAAAAGCTTCAGCTCCCATGGGTTCATCTTCAGAAATCTGAGTTCCTGCTGGATTAAAAGTCTTAACACGAGGGCAAGATATTCCAGCCAGCAAAAAAGTTAGCAAACATGTCTCTTTTGGTAAATACAGTCGAATTCTTGAACCACTTGCTACAAACTCAACAACTGCTGCTGACCTACCAGCTCTTTGTAAAAATGGCAAAAATTGCTTAGACTTGCTCACATCACCAGATAAATCAGCAATCCGATGTGATGGTGGTTCTTTTTTACTATGTATACCTTTTCCATTTTTTGCTGCTCTACTCTCTGCTGCAAGTAAATCATCATACAAAGAAGATCGCTGATCATCATCTTGGCGGTGGCGCAAAACACCAGCTAAACCTTTGCTGATCATAGCTTCTGCAATATTAATGTCACCAATTTTCACAGTTGCACAAAGTCGTTCAGGGTAGCCATCACCAGGAGGTTTTATATAGTCAACAATAACGTTAACTTTCTTCCCAATTAACTTCTTACGTAAGAACTCTCTAGCCTCAAACATGTATGGGATATCATATAAAGGTCTGCCTCGCTTACCATCTCTAGAAGGTCCATTTTCAACAACACCATCATCTTTTGGTTGAGCACGCGGTGGGCGTAAGCTGCTAAAAAACACTTTTTTCAGTTCATTACCTGAAACCTTGACAACAATTGCATCACCATTAACTATTTCTACAACCTAAAAACAATTTAAAAAAAAAACATAATTAAATGAAAAGCTTTCTTATTAAACAAATAACTATTCCTAAAGCTTATTAAAAACCCATTAAATATACTTATTAATAATAATAATTACTTTTCCGTGGAATTCTTTGTCTTTAATGGCTAACAAAGTTGTAGATGGTTTGTAGTCTTTCCAAATACGCAGTTTCTTTTCTTTAGCAAACCTTTGATAATAAATTAATAAATAACATAAATAATAAGTAATTAGATCTAGGTTTGTAAAGGCTATTAAAGGTATTTAAACAAATCAAATATTATACAGATCATTTTTGTTTTAAAAAAATGCAACAATCTTTCTAAAATGACACCATTTTTATACTTTAAATTATGCAATTTTCTTTTTTTCATAGTTTAAATAATTGTTTCCAAAAAGATGTCCATATATAGAATTTTTTTTTAAATATCACAAAATTTAACTAGAAACCCAGAAAAAGCATTTACATTTTTACAGCAAGAAAACTTTTTTTTCTTACTATTTTCTGAGCTGCTGGAGGCTCAGCAAATACATCAACTAAATAAGGAGATCATGAAAACTTTTCATTGGTTGATTTTAAAATTATTGCATATTTTTCTGGACCATTAGTAACAGTTTAGAAATGCTAAACTATTTATAATTTATGAAATCCTGAAGTTTTTAATGTTATTTAAATAACCATTTTATCTTTTTTTGATGAATTTCTACTTTAAATAAAATTTAGGATTACTTATGTCATTTAAGCAAACAAATTATAAAAGTTAAAAAAGCATTATAAAAGTACTTTTATAACACAGTGACTATAATGTTATTACTTTTGTAATTGTTTTGCTTTTTATAACTTTATCGTTAACAAATTAAATTTATTTTTTGCCCTATGAAAACAAAGATTTTTACACGATCTTGTATAAACTAAAATTTTGTTTTTTGCAATCTCTTAATTCAACCCTTGATATATATATATATATATATATATATATATATATATATATATATATATATATATATATATATATATATATATATATATATATATATACACACACACACAAACATACACAAACATCTTTGTACTTAGCCTTGCATAAAACGTCACTGATGACATCATATTGATATAAAGAGCTTTGGGGGCTTAAGGACATACATCAACTGAGGGTTTGGGCAGGATATAAAGAATAGATATAAATCTATAAATAAATAGATCTAGATATAAAGAACTCCTAATGTCCCTAGTTCAATGAATGCTTATTATGATTACATTAAATAAAACAAAATCCTCATTTAAAATAATCCTGTTTAAATAAATTAAATACATTTAAAAGCTGAAGTTTTTACCTATAATAAAAACTAATATATTAAACTTTGAAACTTTAATAAAAATTTTGCTCACTTTTCAGCTTGCCTATACTTCTCGTGACCAACTGTTAGCACACCCATGCTCCAATCAACACACTTTGCAAATCCTTCACTTAATAGTAACTCAGCAATATTTCCTGCTGGATGAATGATAGTGCCTAACAAATTTTGATTAGAAACTCCTTCAAAAATAATTTGAATTTCTCTTTGCAGCAATCGACAATCTGTGAAGTATTTTGCTTCCATCGCATATGGCTCTGCTACTTCTTCATCACCCTCACGTTTAAATTGTGGACACTAAATAAACATATAATTTATATATTAGTAAAAAACAAACACTTATTAAACCTTTTATCTGTTACTGCCAGTTTCTCTTTTTGTAGGATCACCAGAAAGAATAAAAAAATCTTCACAATTTTTTGGAATTGTTTTAATTTATTTTTAATTTCTGCATTTTTTGTAAGCAGGAAGTTACAGTAACTACAGTATTTAGTAAAAATTAAATGTAGACTTGGACAGGAATGGTGTGTGATTGCACACTGTAACTGATGTGTGAAAGCAATAAAAAAATTGTTACATTATAAATAATTTTTAATCATTGATCTTTTTAAAAGTTTTTATTTTATGCAAAAGCTTCAAATAAAATAAATTAATAACAATGATCGTTTAAAATTTTGTTTAAATTTTTTTAAATTAAAAATTTTGTGTTAATTAAATCTTATATTTAATTTTTTTTTAGTTAGCATGTATTTTTAATAATAAATTTAAACATTTAAAACTATTTTTCCATGTCTTTCTAAAAATCTTTTAAAAGATTATTTAAGTTACTCTAAAGTTAAATTAAATCTTCCTATTTCAATGGGTAATTGCTTTATTTTTATTTTTTTGTTTCTATTTTTACAAAGAATTGTTAAAAAGTTATTTTTTTTAAACTTGACTTACTAATCAGAGCACGAAAAAATTAAAAATAACTAGTTTAAAAAGACTGTCTATTTTTTTAAACAATATTTTTTTTGGCAACTTTTTGAAAAAAATGTTTATACAATTTAAAAATAAAATATATTTTTGTTTTCAATAACTTAGACTTTTCAGTAAATTAAAAACAAATTTGTTCATTTATTAAACAACAATTAAGTAATTTGTAAAAGCGTTTTTCATAACTTTAATAAAATGTTTAAAAATATAAGTTTTAAAGTAATACATTTCAAATGCAATTAAAAACAAAAAAGTATTTTTTACTTTGAGTTTGATTTTAATGCTTATATATTTTCTTTTTTGTAAGGAATTGATTTCTTTTTTTTTTAGTTTTTTTAAATTTTTTTCCTAGTTTAAGTTTAGCTTAGGACTTCTTTTTTCGTCACATTTTTGAAATGTTTAAATCATCAAAAAAGTCGTGTTCGAGTAATCAACAAAAAAAATCATTTGCATGGTCAGCAATAGCGTTCAATTGCACACCATTCCTGTCGAAGCCTGTAAATGTGAAATTTTTAAAATAGGGCTTTATTTATTTAAGAAAAAAACTTCAAAAAAAAAAACTTCAATTTCAGTTGTTTGCAACTAAATAGAAGTAAGGTTACAAGCCAGGAAAAGTTACACAAAGTTATACCTATTTTATAAGATTATCAAAGGAAAATAACTAGCATAATTTGGTAAAATGTACACACTAAGATTAGGATTTCAGAACTAGTAACGCTCTATAATTGGTGGCACACAACATATGTATGCCACTGATAAACTTTTACACAAATTTCAGTGATGAAAAAATCAATAGAAGTAAACAATTGCAAATGTTCTGTTTCAAAGTATGAAAACTTGGATCTTAATTCACGTCTATTGCTTTATTTTATTGTTGAACATTCTTATTATTTTGTCAAATTTTAAAAATTCATTTATAAGTATTTTGTCAAAATTTAAAAAAATCTTTATAGCTTTTTTATAATCAGGCTAAGAAATTAAAAAAGTGAAAATATAAATTTTAATGTAACAACAACATTTTGTAAAAAGTATCTTTTTATAGTATATATTTAAGAGTTTAAAAATGGCAAAAGTATAAATAATTACCTTAATTCCAGTTATTGAAACAGTAACATATTCAAAAGTAGGAAGTAAAAATGCCCGAATAGTGCTACCATCTCTTACCATTTCAATCACAGCTATAAGATATATTGTTAAACTTAATAATTATGCTAAATATGATGCAAAAAATCTGTTGCTTAAACTAGACTGAACAATAACCACAGTGAAATATGAAATACTTAAGAAAAAGTTATATCAAGAAGGATAAATATACAAACTAAGAAAAATAAATGGTTAAAAAAAAAAAAACTAAGAAGAAAAACATATTCACATATCATAGTCAGCAATAAGTTCATCATTAAAAAAAAATGTAGTAAACTTATATCAAAAAAGATTTAAACATAAAACATAGCTAATATATAAACCAATAAACACCAATAAACACAATCTAAACACAAATAATACACCAATAAACACAATCTAAACACAAAATAACAACATAAAACATAGCTAAGATATAAACCAATAATACACCAATAAACACAATCTAAACACAAAGTAACAACATAAAACATAGCTAAGATATAAACCAATAATACACCAATAAACACAATCTAAACACAAAGGAACAACAAAAAATGCAATATAAAAAGATGTAACAATAATAACAATAATTCATTTGAAAATTGAAAAAAAAAACATTTAACAAGATAATAACAATAATTTATCTTAAATATGGAAGAAAAAAAATCCTTAAATAAAAGTAAAAACCCTAAACAAAAAAAAAAAAGCGTTTCAAGCCATTAATATTTATAATTTTTATTAATGACTTATGGGAAATACTGCAAAACCAAAGTAAATTATATCCAGGTTCGAACTAAGTGCTCACAAATTGCGATATCTGGAAATATTTCTGGTCTTTACATTTTTTAGTTTTTTAAAAACTGTTAACTCTTCTATTATGATTAAACTCAATCATTAATACTTTGATCTTGAAATTATGATATAAAATTTTTCAGACTTTTAGTATTTATTTTTTTTTTATAGTTTTTTTTTTAAAATTTAAAATGCCTAAATTACCTGGGGCCGTATTCTCATCTCTCCGTTAAGCTTAACGAAGCAATAGTAAAAAATTTCTTTTTAAAGATATTAATAAAAAAGTTCTTTGAAAATATAAATTTTTAAAAATAAATATTTTATTTTAGTATTAGTTTTATTTTAAAAAATTTAAATAAGATTTTTGTCATTTCTTTACTTAGATATATTGTAATGAAATTTCAGACAAAAACTCCGTTAAGCTTAACAGAGAGATGAGAATACGGCTGCAGGTGTTTAAACAAACAATGATTTAATATATGTTTTGACTTAATTATTTTTTCAGTAGTAAATGTATTGTTTTATTCTTTTATTAATTTATTTCAATATGATAAATTGACCGTTTATTAAGTGTTTGAAAACAAGAAATATTACCAGATTACACTCAATGTACAAAATATTACACTTAATTCGAGTCTTGTATATGCTGATGATACCAAAATTATTACTGAAATAAATAATTTAAATGATTATTACACTTTTTAAAATAGTATTAATCTGGTGGTTCAGTGGTGTAATGGATGGTTGATGGAATTAAATTACGTAAAATGTAAAGTTATATATTTTGGCAAAAACAATAATGACTTAAACTACATAATAACAATAAAAGATGGTTCAGTCTAACTTATTGCATCAACTGTGAGAAGGACCTGAGCATTATGTTGCCAAATAATTTAAAATGGAAATAACAGGTTAATTATGGTACATTTTTAAGTACATTAATGGTGAAATTTTTATACATTCATCAGACCAGTGCTGAAATAAGCAGTTGTGGCCCCCATATCATGTTGGCAATCTTAAAGAATTAGGAAATGTACAAAGGCAAGTAACAAGGTTATCACCATTATTATGCAAGTAACAAAATAGACTTGATAAACTTGGAATTTCAAAGTTAGAGACATACATTAAATATATTAAAATTGTACAACTTTGATCAACAAGCAGTAACTAGTAATAGAACATTAACAACACATGTTCATAAACTAAAATTAGAGCTGGTAAAAAACTTCTTTACAAATAGCGCTGAAACTAAAGGAACAAGTTAGAACAATTAAAACAACTCTGTTAGAATCAATGCACAACACTTATTTGAAATATTTAATAGATAAAGAAAAAGACTTTAAAATGTAATTATTAAGAAATATTTTATTTTATAATTATATTTTATTATTTTATAAAATATTTAAACTAAAATTTGGTTGTCATAACAAGTCAGGTTCCGCAGGAGTATCTGCTCCTGTCTTAGCACTTTATTATTATTGAATAATTTAAAAAATTAGAGAATAAAATAAAAAACAGATAATTAAAAACAAAAACATGACGGATTGTACAAAAATAAAAAAAAAACTTTTTTTAATCATTTAATTGGGTCTTAAATAAAATCCTTTTAAAAATATGAGGAAACTTTTAAATTAAACAACTGTTAAAAAGATTTATTTTAATTCATTCAAATTTACTTATGGAAAAAGTTACAACTAAAATTGAAAATTTTCTTTTAACTGTAAAAGAGATAAAAAAAAATTATTCAAAAGTATGGTTTTGACATTAATGTTTTAATATATTTTATGAATGAAATAGAATTAAATAAACCAAGAATTAAAAGGTGTAGATTTTCTAATAACTCAATGTAAAAGTCAAAGTGTTAATAACAACAGCATTATATATATATATATATATATATATATATATATATATATATATATATATATATATATATATATATATATATATATATATATATATATATGACAAGTTAGAGTTTTGGTTCATGGCTAGAGTTTTGGTTCATGACAGCTGGTATAAGCAACAAAAACGGTAGTACTTGTCAAAAATAAAAAATAGACACAACTATGGGACAGAGATTCAAACTTTTTTGTTTCTTCGGTCCAGAAATTACAAGGATTAAAGAAGAGAGTTGTCCATCATAGAAAACATTCGTACTGTGAATTCTTTTTTATGTCAAGAACAATAGCCCTTGCCTTAACACTTCTTTTTATGATGCTTCTAATGCATAGTAAAACTTTTCTGTAACAGTTAACCTGTCATAAGTGGTACTGATATGTTAACTATAACAGTTACTAATACTGCTACTACTGATATGTTAATTATAATAGTTAACATATCAGTAGTAAAATGAAAGGATCACAATAGATAATGATTATCAGAGAGTAAGTTAATAGAATCAAGATGATATATTAGAAGTTTGTTAGTTAAAGATGTGATGGAAGCCTGAATAATTTAGATGTCTTACAATCGATTACCTTGATTCTTTGGGATAACAGAAAGAGTGTGGTCATTAGAGATGAATTCTTAAAAAAAAAGGTTTGTCTTTATTCTTGGGAGAGGCAATAAGATAAGAGGTGGAATGCTAGACTTTGTTAATAGCACTGTTAAAAATTTTCCATTAGTCTATAGAACCCAACTTCTGAGATTCAGTAAAATTAGTAAACAACTTAAAATATAAAAGAAATTATATATTTTTGATGTCATATACAATAGACATATTTAAAACAACATTAATTTATGTTTTTAATCAAGCTAATTCTGATTCCACACTCAAGTTATATAATTTGTATGTTGACTTAAAATTCTACATTTTAGTTATATAATTTAAGTGTTGACCTAAAACTCCACAAACTTTGTAAATATTTTTCTTTGGTGTTGCAAATGGTTGACATTTGATATAATTTGTCTTAACTACAATTTTGTAAAATTTCAATTTTTATTGGAACAAATGTATGTCGTAGTACTAAAAATCCAAAAATTTAAGTAAAAATTATTATTATTTAAAAGATTTTATTAAAAATTAAAATTTGTAAAGTAATCTTTTCAATAGCGGGTTTTATAAAGTAAATAAATATAATCAATCAAACAAACATACTAATCAATTAAAGAAACATAAGTCAATCAAACAAATATTCAAGCCAATCAAAAGAAGATATAAGTCAATCAAAATAACAATATATGTATTGATATAATGAGAATGTATTTTAATTTTAACTATCAATAGTATACCGTTTATTGGTTTGCCTTTCTTTTGGTCTACAAAAAGTCTAGGATTTTCAATATTCCATGTGATATTTCTAACATGCTCCTAAAAATAAAATTCAAAACAGAACATTTTTCTAAATGATTTCCATCTCATTCAATGACTTGTTCTCCTTGAGAAAAAAGTTTTGTAAAAATAGTAAGAGTTAAGCTACATATACTTTAACAGTCCTCAAAACTAAGGTCTGTAAAAGGTCTGTATTCAGCAATGCCAACCTAAGGTCAGCAAAAAATCAATTTAAAGTCAGTAATTTATTGGCAACATCCTAATATAATATATTCTTAATTCCAAGAGCTGCTTTAAGTTACATATTACAGGTTATAATTCCAGATACAGTTTCTACAAATCAAACTTATTTACAGAAGTAAACACTCATTAACACCCTGATAGTTAATCAAGTAAATCAAAAAAAAAAATTATGTTTATAAAACAAAATGAGTTTCTTAACCAATTTTAAAACAATTTTCAATTTTAAAAATTCACTTCAAGAACTTGATTATTTTAAGAAATAAAACTTACTGTAGTTTCACCTGACCATTTTCCTTTCTTTGCAGCTTTTGCTTGGTCTTCCAACTCAATTAATTTTGTTTGGTCACTAAAAAAAAAAAATTTAAACAGATTGTTACCCTTTATAAAATAAAATTAATTGCATAAAGGAAATAAAATCTCACTCAGATGGTTTAATTCCTCCACGACGAACTTCAACCAAACCTTCTGAAACAAGTTCTTCAGTAATACTTTGCAACTCACCAGAGCCTGAGGTAATCATTAGTGTACATGTTAAAAATTATGTACTAAAAAGTGTTACACACACACACACACACACACACACACACACACACACACACACACACACACACACACACATCAGTCTTCTCTCCATTTTAAATTTAATGCCAGCGCACAAAAAAGTGCTGGCAGGCTGGTCATTTTTAAGTTAATCTGCACAATTTAAAAAATTCATTTTTTCCTGCTATTTAAATAATAATAGCGAAAAGAATGCTGTGAATAAATACATGAAATAGTTAAAAAAAAAAACTGGTAAAATAAGCCATTTTTTATAAAAGATGAACAAAAAATCAAAATTTTTTTAATGCAATCTAAAACAAAATGCTTTTATATTTTTGGCAAGCGCATTTTTATGCGCTCGTTAAAGTTTTGTATGTGTGTGGGCAAACGCGAAAAGACTTTAGCATTTATGGATATCAATAAAATAACAATAAATGACAAGTACTTATTTATAATGATATATATGTGTATGTGTGTGTGTTTGTATGTGTATTTCAAAACTGTTAGTTTGGTGACCATAGTATTTTATGTGACTCAATGTCTTTTACATTTTCTTCCAACTTAGTTGAATGGATTCCCTAAACTTTCTCCAAGTTAATCAAAGATAGCAGAAACATTTTTTTTTTAATGTCATACTATTCTATAGAACTTTAACTAATCTAAATATGAGAATTTAAATAATTATATTCTGTTAAAGCAAAGATTTTTTTTAACCATGCATTTTTAAATTTATGAATTATTTATCTGCTAATCTAAAAACCAAAAAAAAAAAAATTATAAAAAACTTTTAACTTACTTGATTTCAAAAATATACAACCATATTCTCTTCCGGATCCAGGTACTTTATATTCAATAAAAAATTCAATCTCTTTTCCAATAAGTTTCTTCCTAAGAAATTCACGACTTTCCCAGGCATATGGCTATGAATCAATATACCTAATTGGTAACACCTAACAAATCATGGTACTAATATTTTATTATAATCTAAAACTTTTATAAAAGAACTCGACCCAAATGTTGAATAATCTTCATTAGCAAAGTGAATATTATATTTGAATTTCATATAAGTTCCAAAACCATAACATTAGCATTTTTATTTAAAAAAGAAAGATTTATTTAATATATTTTCAAGATTATTTTCTATGCTTAATCAATTGTTGATTTACCTCATCAGCTGCTGTTTCAACATTTCCTCCGGGACGTTTTGATAAACGTGGTGCAACTACATTAGAAAGAGCAAGCTGTCTTTCAGGAGGAGGTCCACCTTTTGGTTGACCACGAATTATGACACTATCACCTGATAGAACCTAAAATTTTGGTAAAATATTAAAATCGTGTGAAAAATTTTATATGATTTTTTATACAAATGCATACATGGGTATGCATTTGTATAAAAAATCAATTTGTACAAAAAAGAGTGAACCATTTAACTTATACTATTTCATACCATTTTTTATATATGTACATTTCTTCGGATATTTTATTTACGTTTTGAATTTAAAATAAACTTTATTATTTGTATATTTTTATATTATTATGTTCATGAATTATAATGAATGAAATGAGTTGAAATCTTATTTGACAATAATCTTACTCAAAAAGACAGAAAAATCTTGAAAAGTACCTAAGTTTGGAAATACTAACCGACTTTACAATGCCTTTATGAATGGTAGGTGGTTGAGCCATTTTTAAGAAGGTACACTTAAATTTAGGTTAGGTACCACAGGTACTACTACTTTTCTTCCGGGTGATTTAACAAAAGGTTTCGTATGTTTTAAACTTCCGTAATAAAAAACTGGGAACAAGTATACTACGTGGAAAAAGAAAATAAACATTCTGGGGATTCCCTTTTTGCAAAACAAGTATATTGTGGGGGTTGCCTTTTCGATCGTATACTGAAAGGCAAACCCCACATATATTAATACATTTTAGTCCGGGTAAGAAATGTCGAGTTGTGTATATAGGAAAAGCAATGGCTTTTATTCTTCGTTTTAGGAGTAATTAAACTTAAGGGAATAACAGTTTAAGCGATTACTTTCGTGTTCACAAAAGCTCACTATCATCTCTTCAAAGTGCTAAGTAATTTCTCATAAATGAGAAAAACGAGGGAATAGTAAAGCTTTAACTCTAAGAACGGCATGCAGTTGCTTCTCAGTGTGTTAAAATAATAATGATTGAAAACGTATATTTCTTTTGTATAGACGTTTGTTATTATGACTGTGTTAATGTTGTAGCTTTATGTTGGAGGATGGATTTATAATTAATTTTTAGCTTAGGGATATTTATAAATTCACGTTTGTAAAATTTGTATACAATATACTTGCAGGTGGTACTGCAGTTAGTTATACAATCAAGATATTATATTGGATAAAGAAAAATGAAAAAAATATATAAAATAAAATAATAATAAATAAACGATATAAAACAAAGAATAATAATAAAAAAAACACATAAGGTAAATAATAAAAAATAAAGAATAATAAATAAAAATAATAAATGAAGGTCATTTTCTTTAAAAAAATCTTTTTTTGGTTTGTTAATTATTGAAATTTAGCATTGTGTGTTTTTATGGACAATCATTATCTTCTTGATTTTGCTTTAATTTCAATGTTTTAGAAAAAGTTTCAGTCAATCATTTCTATTAATCTCATTCAGTTAAACTTTTGAATGAGACCATTAATAAATTTGAAGAGATAAAGAGTCGTCGTAAGGGTAACTTGTTTTAGAATACTCATCTGTACTGTACTACTACTAAATACAAACTTGTTGCTGATATATGAGTTCATAACATTGAATGAAACAAAATTTAGTAACATTTTCAATTTTATTTATAATATTTAATCCATTTTAAAGCAAATTGAAAACAATTTTTCGTTTTGGCATAACATTGCAAATTAATAATAAAATTAAATTAAAATAAAATATCAAAAATTAAAATCATTAAAATTTAAAACATATTCCTTAAAGGTGAGTCGAATTAAAAATATAAAATTATTGTCTATCGACTGTTGTTATGAGGAAAGGGAGGAGGGAAGTTTAAAAAATTTTACGTTGAGGAGGAGGAGCGGAATTTGAAGTTACGCCACTAACTATAAACTGTAATAATCAAAGTTCACGTTTCTTAGAAAGTACATCACATTTTTGGTGTTAATGCTAAAATTCGTGGAGATTCTCTAACAAACAAACAGAGAGTGAAAGAAGCATTATGGTATCTTTCAAAACTTGGCTTCCACACTAGGATTGTAAAGAAAACAAGAGTTCTTTATCTCATTTTCAACACAAATAATGTGCGGTTATGTTATGTACTTGTGTGTTATGTGGGTCTATGTGCGTGTAGGTGTATATATATATATATATATATATATATATATATATATATATATATATATATATATATATATATATATATATATATATATAATTTTAAACATCTTCGCTTCTAACGAGGCTGCAAGCAACCACTAATTAGTGTTGAATTTTACTGGAAGAGAAAATATGAAGATTGTAGAGCAAGATAACGATTGACAAAAAAAAAAAAAGATTGCAAATTATATGAATCAGGAAAGCAAGATGAAGGAAGCGAATTCCAAAGAACTGATATTCGAGGAAAAAAACTAGACGAGTAAGAGTTTTTGGAGCACTTAGGAACAGTAACAGAAAAAGGATGAGACTTAATTGAATGACGAGTAACACGAGAATGAACTTTAGTAGATGGCACAAGAGACGCTAGCTCTTTAGAGCAGTGCCCATTATAGTATTTATAGAAAATTGAAAGAGAAGCAACATTATGACGATGTTACAGAGGTTGAAGGTTGGCTGCAAGAGCAGGTCCAATTATGTTTACAATGCCTTTTTGCACCTTGTTTAAAAGAGAAAGGGCATCATTAGAAGATCCGCCTCAGATATGACAACAGTATTCCATAACAGGCCGGATTTGAGATTTGTAGAGATAGAGAATAGAACCCAGAGTAAGAAAGTGACGAGCTCGATAAAGAGAAGCAACTTTAGCAGATGCTAGTTTTACAACGGCTTTGATATAAGGTTTCCGAGAAAGATCAGAAGTAAGAGTTAATCCTAGAAGATGAATGGTAGGAGACTCATTGAGTACATTACCATTCATAAATATAGGAAGGTCTAAATTATTGCAATAATGATTGGCTGAAAAAAATTGAGTTTTATCTGAATTAAAGTTCACCAGCCACTGTGAGCCCCATGCTGTAGCAGAGGTGAGATCCTTTTCAAGCTCAGATGCCCTCTGCAAGCAATCAGTGGGAGTTGGCTTCTTATCGTGACAAGAATAAATGGTAGTATCATCAGCGAACAATGCCACCTTAGATGTGAGAATATCTGAAAGAACGTTAATGTAAATTAAAAAAAATATAGGGCCAAGGATTGAACCTTGAGGAACCCCTGAGGTTACAGAATAAGAAGAAGAGTGCTGTCCATCGAGGACAACTTTTATACTACGATTGGAAAGGAAGGACTCAATAATCTTAAAGGTGTTTCCAGATACACCGTAGAAGGAAAGCTTATGGAGAAGACCAGTATGCCAAACTTTATCAAACGCTTTAGAAATATCAATAGCGATGGCCTTAGCCTCTCCACCTTTATCTAATGCGCGATAAAACCTATCGGTTATTACTGATAGTAAATCAGCTGTAGAACGAGAGGATCGAAATCCATATTGATGATCAGAAAGTAGGTTATGAGATTCGAGATGAGAGATTAAGTGTTTGTTAATTAAAGATTCAAATACCTTGCTTATGATAGGAAGAAGACTAGAGGGACGGTAATTAGACGAATCAGATCGCTCTCCAGAATTTTTGAAAATAGGGAGAACAAATGCTGCTTTCCAGCAGGCTGGAAAACAAAACTCTGATAAGCATTTGTTAAATAGTTTTGAAAGGATAGACGACAGCTCCGGAGAACACTTCTGCAAGACTATAACGAGTATGTTATCTGGGCCGCAAGCTGTAGAAGAGTCTAAACAGGAAATCACTTTAGATACAGAAGCTGGAATGATACAGATGTCGAGCAATGGATCAACCTGTTTGATGGCTATATCAGGTAGAACGCAACTAGTGGAATCAAGAGATGATATTGATGAAAAGTTCTTGGCAAACAATTCAGCTTTGTCTTTAGGTGAGGTGACAAAGTCTGAACCATAAAAAAGAGATGGAATTACAGACTTGCCCTTGTTAATGATACTATTAAAGATTCTCCAGAAGTCACGAGAGCCTAATTTTTGCAATGAAATACAAGATTTCATGGTCTGAGAATAGCGGGCTTCGGCGTTAGACAGAACCTTTTTACAATGGTTCCTAGCATTAATAAACAGACGTCTGTTTTCTGGAGAATTGTTTTGCTGATAGATATGGAAGTAATGGTTTCGATTGGCAACTGCAGCAGCACAATATGAGGAAAACCATGGAGAGGAGTGAGGCTTGACCTGGAATCGTCGAGAGGGAATAAAGGATTTCATACCAGCCTGAATCCATGAAGTTATGTAAGAAGCACATTTGTCAACAAGAAGATGAAAGATTTTGATCCAGGGGCCATCACGAAGAAAATCACGGAAAGAGTCCCATTCAGCTTTAAGGTAGTTGTAAGATGTTCGATAATAGGGGGATTCTGATGGTAAAGAAGAATGAGATAATAGTTTTAGAGAGACCAAACCATAATCAGAAGCACCTAAGGGTGAGTGTGGAGAAACTGAGCACTGACTAGGATCAGAAACAAGACATAAGTTGAGTAGAGAAAGTAAATGATTCGGGTTGTCTGGAAAGCGAGTTGGAAAGTTGACTATTTGAGTTAAAGATTAAGAAAGGAAAAAAGTTGTAGGGTTTAATGCCTGCAGAGTCACTGACACTAGAGCCAAACCATTCAGTGTGATGAGCATTAAAGTCACCGACAACAACAATATTGGCTGATGGATAAAGAGAGATGGCATAGTCAATATGATCAGAAATAACAAAAAGAGTGCAGCCTTGAGATGAAGGAGAGCGATATAGAACAAAGAGAAAGGTGATAGAGTGAAGTGGTGTTAAACGAAAGCACATAAAAGAGTAGTCTGTGGATTCAAACCTAGTTTCCCGACAAATAGGTGAATTCTTACGAATGTAAATGCCCAGGCCAAGCATGTGACTATTAAAGTTTTTACGAATTAAAGGAAGGTAACCATCAACACTAAGATCTCAAGATGAGACAGAAGAACTCAAATTAGTCTCACAAAGAGCAAGTAGGTCTGGTGAACTTTGCAAGAGATAAGACTCAACAGAAGAAAAGTTACTTCGAAGACCATGAATATTGGTGAATGATAGGTTTAGCGAACTTGGTGATGACTGTGGTTTTTTGTGTTTTATAGTTTTTGTTACTTTATTCATTTTTAAATTTGTTAAAGAACTTGACTCGAAACATAGATAGTTCTCAGAACACTGTTTTATTGCCTAAGCAATTGCCTCATTTCCACTAAAAAACCCGTAGCCGTAACAAAGGGCTCCAATGTGGCCTTGGCAATGCACACCAAAAGTACAAACAGAGACACCATCCATGCGCAACATGGCACTGTTAATACTATGATATTTTTCAGCTGTTGTTGGAATCAGCCTCTCTGAGAGCTACAACAGAGTTCGGGAAACCTGGATACCAGCCGGCCTCAGAACCATAAAACTGAGTTTTAGAGCTGTACCCTTATTTGGAGATAATAGAATGAGTTGCCTAGTCATAAAAACAGAGACTCAAGCAAAACCCATGCATCGAGTCAAGAAGATCCAGCGTTCAACATCCTAAACTGGAAACAATGTATTAAAAATACATCTGCGCCAGCCTAAAAGATGCGAGGGGTGCGAGACTGGTCAACAGATAGAATCTGTTTACCCCTTAAGTTTTTGCCTAGGAGACCTTCTACAAGACAGCAGCCGGATACATTTAACATCTACTCAAGATGAGTATTTTTATCGAGACACCATCTCTAGCCTTTACTCAACCAAGAGCCCCAAGGCAGGGGGTGTTTTATGTCGGAGTTTGCATCTCCTAGCCTTTGCCTAAAAAGGCATATTCTACAAGGCAGCAGGACATGAAGCAGATTGTACTGGGTTACATGTTACCAGTAGCAGGATAAACCTGACCTGACCTTTGATATATATATATATATATATATATATATATATATATATATATATATATATATATATATATATATATATATATATATATATATGTATATATATATATATATATATATATATATATATATATATATATATATATATATATATATATATATATATATATATATATATATATATATAAGTGTAGATGTTTTTTAATTTCTCTTAATTTAGCTGTATGCTTACTTAATTTTTATGCAATTATATTTATAGGTAAAAATCAAGATAATTTCAACATGTATCTTTGAATCTTTTGTCTTGAATAATATAGGTTATATAACAATACAGTTAATTAATAAGCTACATATCTTTTTCTTTTTTTGTTCAAAATCAAAGTCTTGAAATACTTGTAATCCGCATTTGTGCAAACTCAAAAAATAACTATTTAATTATATATTATTTTAGAATTCATCAAGTAATTATTTGATTGATTATATTATTTTATTGAATTTATACAAATAAACACATATACATCTCAATCAATTATGAATAAGTATGACTTATTATAATATTATGTAAATTATAAATATATGCCGCTCATTCACTTGATATTCATTCCAGCAACATTTTTCTCAAATCCATTCTTGTGAAATGTTGTTAAATATTAAAAAATAGACATTAAGATATATATTTAAGGCATTTGTAAAATATATTTGTATTTTTTATATTATGTTTTATATATTTTTAAAAAAATAAACTTTTTTAGCCTTTTTATTAACTACTAGCATTTCGGACCTGTAAAATACGGGTCTATTCTGCAACGACCATTTTATACTTATACTTTACTTCAATATTTTTTAGTCAGCGGTAAAAGAACTTTATCCAAAAGATCTACGTGCACAAATCTTCTAATGACTGGAATAAAGCTTTAGACAGCAATTTAATTTCTGATGTGGTGTACATTGATTTTCAAAAAGCATTTGACTCTGTACCTCATCCAAAACTTTTGAAGAAACTTGCAATGTATAGCATAATACTATTATGTGTAATAATAGAATCTATTATTAGATAATCTGCTTCATTGGATATAAGCATTTCTTTCTAACAGATATCAAAGGGTTCTGGTTGGAAATTCACTATCTAATCCAACCAGCATCCTAAGTGGAGTTCCACAGGGTAGTGTTTTGGGTCCAACATTATTCTTGTTATATATTAATGATCTACCCTCTATAGTAAAAGATCTTAATTGCTCTCTAATGTTATATGCTGACGATATCAAGCTATATAGTTCATTCGAGGATAGCCGATTACAGTCACGATCATGGTGTTGCCATTTATAAAGTTTATCTCTGGTCAAAAAAATGGCAGTTAAAAGTAGCCAATAATAAGTGCTTTACTCATAGAATAGCACCTGCTTCATTTTGTAAAGATATAAGTTACAACTATCAATTAGGCGATCATAATTTAACTTGGTCTACAAACTCAAAAGATCTTGGTGTGACTATGGATTCTTACTTAAATTACAATAATCATATTTCAAATATCGTCCGCGCATTAAACGTTCGAGGATATCTAACTCTTGTTTTAAAAGTCGTGATCCACGTGTTATCGTTAAAGCCTTCACAACTTATATAAAACCGATCTTAGAATATTGCTCTCCGGTTTGGTCGCCAAATCACACTGAAATGAACAATACAGTGGAAAGAGTACAAAGACGTTTTACCAAGAGAATTTCTAACCTAAATAATGTTTCATATTCAAATAGACTTAGAATTCTTGGTTTGGAACTACTAGAAATTTATCGCCTTAAGCAAGACATGATTACATGTTACAAAATTCTGAGCAATTTAGTTTGCCTAAATAAATCAAGTTTCTTTTTATTTAAAAACTATATTTACACTCGAGGAGATAATTTCAAATTACGCAAACTAAAATGTAAACTCGATGTCCGTAAATACTCTCACTCAGGGTTGTTAATATTTGGAATAACTTGCCGTCTGACGTCGTGAACGTCAAAAATATTAAGAGCTTCAAAATTAAAATTAACATTATCGACTTTGAAAAATGCTGTTCCGGCTAACTGGTTTTTGCTTTATAACTATGGTCTTATATATAATTGTAATATATATTTTAAATTATCTAGCATATGTATTATGTGATTGTAGGGCACGTTGTCAGAGTCCTTCATATTTTATGGACCTGCGTGTCTTTTAGAACATGTATCACTGTTCCAATAAATTTTAATCTAATCTAACTATACAGTAGTGGTCATTGAATTAAGGCACCTAGCAGAATTGCAGTTTTAATTAGCAAGTCCAGTTTCTCTTTTATGAAATCGTATTATATGTACTATTAGTATTATAAAATGTTCTAAAACATATCTAGCAGCATTACTTTTAAAATTCATCAACAAAAAGTCTCAAAATCTTAGTATTTCGTAGGGTAACCACGATTTTTCAATACAGCCTGTATACAAAAAGGCATACTTTTTACAAGCTTGTCACAGTACTCTGGGGTAATTTCATTTACCCACACTTGTTTCAATACATCTTTTAAATGTTCCTCTGACATTAGACGATGTGCTGACACTTTAGCTTACATTAAAGTCCAACAATTTTCAATAACGTTCAAATCAGGCGAATTTGAGGGCCAGTTCTTCAAATGTTGCACATCGTTGTCATGAAACCACTTCTTGACTGATTTCGCAGTGTGACATGGTGCTAAGTCTTGTTAAAAGATGGTAGTTTCAGAAATGTTCATATGTGTCTTTGACTCTAAAACCTGTATATACTTTGCAGCATTGACCTTTTCGCCCTTACCGAAGATGTGAATTCCGCATCTACCCTTAGCTCCCCACACCATAACAGATGGCGGACGTTTAACGGTTTTCAGAGTGTATTTAGGGTTGAGTCTTTCACCTACTAGTCGACGAACATAATTGAACCCTGAACCACAAAGCTGCTGGAAAGTACTTTCGTCAGTAAACATTAACAGTATTCCACCACTCAGCAGTTTTGTCCTTCATATCACGCCAGAATTTCACACGTGCCTGAAGCTGCTTCTTGGTGAGAAACGGCTTCTTTGCTGGTCTACGCGCATGCAGTTTAAATTCTGTAGACAGACATCTTTGAACACTTCTGGCACTAATACTAATGCCTCTTTCCGTGGCCAATTGGGTAACTCGTGCAGAGGAAGTGTGAGGACTGGCTTGCACAATACTTTTCAGGTATCGATCATCACGGGGTGTAGTTTTGCGATCGCCGTGGCAATTTTGACGTCTAGAACTCCCATGCAATTTATAACGGTTTATACAATGCATCTCGATACTTCTAGACGTTTACTAATGACAACTTGTGAGTACCCTTTACCATGCAAAGTTATGACTTGACCTTTCACAAAATCACTCACATCTGCTTTTTTACCTATATTTACTTTATTTAATTTATTTACTATTTACTTTAAAAAAATAACTTTAATAAGCTTTGATGACGTCTTTTAAACAAAAATATGCGAAAATTTTTAATTTAAATCATTTAATGACATTGACATATAATACTTTGCATATTTAAGAGGCACATTCAAAGTTATAGTAAATTTATCCAAAAACCGTAAGGTGCCTTATTCAATGGCCACTACTGTACATATTGCTTGCCTTTTTAAAGTTATGAATAATAAAATAATTTATAACATAACTTCAAAAAATTTTTAAACGCTCCCTTTAAACATAGCCGTTGCGCAAACCGCTATTTAGTGGTCGAAACCGCTATTTAGTGGTCGAAACCGCTATTTAGTGGTCGAAACCGCTATTTAGTGGTCGAAACCGCTATTTAGTGGTCGAAAATAAAAATCTGTCAAATCTTTGTTTTGAATTAACAATTAACGTTTAATACTTTATAACTTTATATTGTAAAATCTACAAAAATTGTAAACTTCTACAAACAAAAGGAGTACAGACATAAATATTTTTCTTTATTAGGTTTTTATTAAATTTTTTTCCCAAACCATCCGCAGCTTATTAGGAACCTCGCTCCGTTATTTAATTTTGAAAAAAATAAAGGTTTGAATGTTAAATCTTTTTTCCTATAAAAAAGTTGTTTCTTTAATTTGTATTGAACGGGTCATAGTAACAATATCCGTTTTTGCTATGTCTAATAACATCTGTCCAACAACATCCGAAATTTCATTGATGCGTAATACTATCCGTGCAACTAGATCTGTAGATTTTTTGGTAATGCAACAACATTTTTCAACCAGATGTAATTACACATCTGATTTTTTTCGGATGTAACTACATCCGCCAAAAAAAATTATTATAATGCATCATTATTGTAATGCATCATTATATTATATATCATTATTATAATGCATCATTATTATAATGCATGCATAATAAAAGATTTTTTTTTTTTTGATAGACTGCCAGTCTAAACCAAACCCTCAGTTGATGTAGCAGCACTTGATGTAACTACATCCGGGAAAAAAATAATTTAAAAATGCATTATTTTAACCAGATGTAATTACACATCTGATTTTTTTCAGATGTAATTACGTCCGGAAATTTATTTTACTTTTTAATGCATTATTTTAGACGGATGTAGTTACACATCATGAAAATCTCCCGGATAAAGTTACATCTTTCTAAATATGTTGTTAGACATCAATGAAATTTCGGATGTTGTTGGACAGATGTTAATTTAGTAAAAAAAAAAAGCGGATGATCTTGGAAAAAAATGTGCGGATGTTATTTCACTACTTCGCGGATGGTGTTGGGCAGATATAATAATCTTTTCCCTATTGAACGTGTAGACGTAACTAATTACCTAAACACATTAATAACTTAAGTATCTCTATCGTAACGTATTCGAAAAATTTCTCTGTTTTGATGTTTATTGTAAATTTAAACTTATTAAAGACTCTCTCCCTTTTGTTTGTAATAGTATGTTATATCTTTATATTTCAAAAATAGAAATTCTAAAATTTTTTTTTAATTTTAAAAAATCGAAAAAGATTTTAAAAATGAAAAAATAATTGTCAAAAAGCAAGAATTTGAACCACAGCATTTCACTTAAAAATGTTGCGACCTAACCACTTCGTTCACTAAAGCGTATTGTTCGAGGAAAATTTTTTAATAAAGCAAAGACTTTTTAAACGTAAAATAAACGCTATAAATCAAAATTAAGGAAATGTTGTTGCAATTAAATTTAAAAGTAAAAGTAAAACTCTAAAACTTACATTGATACATTGCAACACTTTCTCGCCATTACCTCGGTTGCAATGGCTGACAAGGGTTCCGTTTCAAACACGCTCGAAAGGGCACTACTCACAGCACTGCTATTAAGTTCGGAAATAATATATAAGATAGAGTTGAATATAGTCACATAGTTTTATATGTTATGGAGTTGAGTATAGTCACATAATTGTATATGTTTTATGTGTTATAGAGTTGAACATAATCATATATTTTTATACGTTTTATATGTTATAGAGTTAAATATAGTCACATAGTTTCAATACTTTAGAAGTAAAATGTTTATTTACAACACAGTTTGTAAAAATTTCAATTTCAACTCATTTTAGTCTTAATTTAAACTTTATAAGATTCAGTTAATTTTTAAATAAATGTAGCCAAATTAAAACTTCTAGTTCAGTTTCATTTTAGTTACAATTTAATTTAAAATTACCATTTTCGAATGTTTTAATTAAGAGTTCAGCTATTTACTGCCCACGTTTAAAAAGATACTGCCTACGGTTAATGATACTGCCAATGGCGTGCGGAAAAATAATTGGCGTGGTTGATATACTAACTACCATGTTTTTATTTTTGTCACATTTTTTCATTGAACAGACTTTTGTAATTAAGATTTGATAAGCATAATTTATTTTTTACTTTGCATGATAATTTGTCTAAAGCATATATACCAATTCCTCCTCATTTTTTTTCACTTCTTTTCCAGTTGACTAATTAATTTATAATTAGACAATTTGTAAATAGAATAAAAATCAAGTGTATTTTCATGCCGAGTCTCTGTAAGAGATATGACGTCAAACGTGTAGTTTATAATATTCAAAAAGCCTTTAAACTTTTCAAAGTCGTAGTTTATGCTCTTAATATTTACATAATATTTTACTTTTTTTTTTCCCGTAAACTTATTATGATCAAACGTTAGGGTTTACAATCCCGGGATCCCGGCCTTTTTTATAATCCCGAAATCCCGGAATTGTCTAATATCAATCCCGGGATTCCCTATGCGATCGAGCAAAACAAAGGGGAAATTAAAAAATATATTAAAATAACAACAATTTATGCGCATCAATATAATAATAATTTTTATTTAGTATAATATCACAGAAAGTAATTCTATATTCAGTTATTCTGTTCTGTAGTTCTGCAAAATAAACTTTTTTAAGCTGAAAAAAAAAGCGCGTTTCTTTACAAGGTTTACTTTTAAAATTAAAACTTAAATAAGCATGGCGTATGTGGATTTTACAATTAAAAGTAACTCAACTGTTTAGAAATATTTTCTACGAGAAGAGAAAGGGTAAACAGCGATGTGTAAATTGCCAAACTGCAAGAAGATTTTTAAAATCTGTGGTAGTTCAACAAAAGGACTTCATACATACATGTTGTCGGTGCATAATGTGAACGTCGAATGTCCAACCCAACCTAATATTACCGGAGAAAGCGCATCAAATAAACCACCAAAAAAGAAATTTAAACCAATAACAGAATATTTTTCGATTTTTTGAAAAGTAAGATAAAACACTTCACGTTACACTTACTCATCTAACGGCGTCTGACGGGCTTTCATTTAATGTGATTTGTTATTCAATAGATTTACGTGCCACTCTAACTGCTATGGGATTCAGAAATCTACCAACGTCAGTAAACATAATTCGTAGTGTAACGAGGGGCAAAATGAGACACTTAAGCGCTAATATTTCTAATACGGCCCGTCTAACAACTTTTGAAAAAATAAATTGATATTTTTCAATTCTTCTACGATCCTACTTGAAGCCTAAAAAGTATGAGTTGCAAAACTTCAGTAGTTTGGTCACCAAAGATCATTTTTTGACAGCACCTATCCTGTCTCATTTTGCCCCGCATACCGGGGCAAAATGAGACAGATTTTTTTTTTAGTAATTTAAATAAATAAAGTTAAAAAAAAACATATCTTTAAGAGGATTAGCAAGATACATTTTATAATATATTACAGCTACAATCAAACTGTCACTAGTCACATAAATCACATATTGCTTAACCAGTATTTTGAAACAAACAACAGTCCGAATGAGCCCGGGTTGTGCATTTTGAAAATTGACTCCACTTATATATATATATATATATATATATATATATATATATATATATATATATATATATATATATATATATATATATATATATATATATATATATATATATATATATATATATATATATATATACATATATAAAAAAATATATATATATATATGTATATATATATATATATATATATATATATATATATATATATATATATATATATATATATATATATATACATATATAAAAAAATATATATATATATATGTATATATATATATATATATATATATATATATTATATATATATATATATATATATATATATATATATATATATATATATATATATATATATATATATATATATATATATATATATATATATATATATATATATATATATTATATATATATATATATATATATCCACTACAAGAACTAATAAAACCATACATGCATATATTAAACTTATGTATTTAAAGCACGCATAACATTCATTGTATTTTGTTTATAGGTACTGCAATAACCTATGTTATAATCTACTCACTATATATTTTATATACTACTTACTTTATTCAATTTGATTAAATATTTATTATATTTAAATATAAGTTAACAAAATATAAAACGTAATTCTATATTGGATAACAACTAAACATTTCAATTAACAAAATAAAAAGTAAGTTAATACAGTATAATAAATTTGAATCTACAGCATGTAAATATAATTATTTGCTTTAGTTGTTGTTTTAATGTAAAAAATTAAATAACCATAATATTAGATATCGGCAAAAAAAAATACAAACAGAATGTCTCGTTTTGCCCCGCATCATGTTGGCATCGAATAGCCTAATTTCCAGACTATTTTATTGAAGAAATAAAATATCAAATAATGGAAATGAAAGGAAAAGGCCTAAAGATTCTAATTTAAAAAAAAAAATTTATATAAAAAGCTTTTCCACTCAGTGAGATCAAATAAGACTAGGAAAAAATATAATAACAACTCTTAAAAATTCGTAATTTTCGCGAAGCCGAGGGATAAAATGACTCCCCTTTTACTCAACTTTTTTATTTAAAAGTGACTCAATATATTTTTCTTGACACAAAATAGTTTTTGAACACAACTGCACTTTTAAAAATCTTGCAAATAATAATTTGTAGGGCTAACATTATGTTAAACACGAACTGTCTCGTATTGCCCCGCTGTCTCATTTTGCCCCGCATTACCCTAATTATGTAGTAGAGTACAAAAAAAAGTAAGATTAGGTTTAGTTCAGCAAATTAAAGCACTTAAGAGTACAGAATTTGGGGTAGGAGAGAAATTTTATTTGTCTTTTGACGAATGGACGTCACTTTGAAATCATCGCTATATGAATATTAACGTTCATGGAAAAAATTCTTAATTTTGGAGTTTGGGTTTAGTGCAAATAACATGGTCAATGCCAGCAGAAAAATGCATTGAACTGTTAGAAAAAAAACTTAAAGACCATTGTCTTGATCTATACGGCGACATAGTGGTAATAATGACCGACGGAGCTATTTTTATGAAAAAAAGTGGGAAGATTGCTGGTGTCGTACAAATTTATTTCCCCCATAAATTTATTTCCGAGTCGCACGCCGATTGGTTAAAGAGGCCACCCGAAATAACTAAACAACCCCATACAAACTAAACAACAACACCCATAAATTTTCTTCCTATCCTGATTAGAAGTGGGTTTAAATTTACATTAGGTTTTAATAAATAAATTAATAACTTTCATGCCAAGTATGATATATTATTTTTATATTTTTTTCTTAAGCAATGCCTAAGATCATTGCAAATTCTCAAGAGCTACGTCTCGAAGAGATAAGACAAAAAAATATATATATAATGGAACACAAAATGCATAATCTAAATATAATAACAATATTGCAATATCACAGTATCTAATAGTTTCCACTTAGTTTTAAATATTTTGTTTTAAGTTTAGGCTTTTAACATATGTTTGAACTAAGTTTTAAAATTTGGTTAAATTTTTAGATGGACGTTTTTACTATATTCAAAATAAATCTCTACGACTTGTTTTGTATAGTCAAGAAGAAAGAAAAAGGGTTCTTAAAGAATGTCATAATGGTGCTGGTGGGGAATAGTAAGAACTCAAAATAAAATTAAAAATTTGTATTTTTGGATGTCAATTACATCTGATGTATAAAATTTAAATGCAATATTGCAATAATAATATACATTATAAATTGTATTATTCTAATTGAATAATATATAGTCTATTATAGATCCAGACATGTAAACAATGTCGATCATTTGAAAAAATAAAAACAATTGCGCCACAACTACACCCAATTCAGGTTACAGAAAGTTGGTCAGTTTTAGGAGTAGATCTAATTGGTCCATTACCAGAAACAGTGAATGGCAATAAATATGTTTTAACAATAACAGATTTGTTTACAAAATAAATTGTTGCTAGAGTATTTCCTGAAAAATTTGCTGCTGCTGTAGCTTTGTAGCTGCTACTGCTTTAGTTAACACTTTTCATACTTATGGTCCACCAAAATAAGTAATTACAGATCAAAGAAAAGAATTTGTGAATGAGATAAAGACTAAAAAAGTTTCTAAAACTTTTGTTTTCTTTGTGTTATTAAAAATTTATTTTATTAGTTTTTTTTATTATATTTTATGTATAGCTTAACAATAAAATTTTTCAATTAATGGGTATTAAACATTCTGTGACATCAGCATACCATCCTCAAAGTAATGGTCAAGATGAACGTACAAATCAAACTTTTAAACGTGCTTTAAGCAAGTATACTAATAATGAGATGAATGACTGGGATAGGTTTAGTAGTCTATATTCTTATTTCATTTTCCTTATATATACACTATAATTTATTATTACAATAATTTTTTTTTATGACTTGTATTAGTTACACATCTGCAATTGCTTATGGACTGAACATATCATGCCAGAAATCTACAGAAATGACATTGTTTTATTTAATGTATTTAAGACATCCTCCAGGTAATGAGATGATAAATGTTCTAAATGAGACTGATGATTCTTTAAATAGTTGTTTTCTTGGAAAAATATCTGACTCAACAGTAGAAAAGTTAGTTAATGATTGTGAGGCTGTTGAGAAAAAAGTTAGGGAAAATATAAAAATTGCTCAAGAAAAGCAGTGTAAGCAACATATGAAAAAAGTTGCAAAAAAGGGTATAAAGACATTTACATTTAAAATAAATGATTAAGTGATGAACTTAAATGCAAGAAAACAAGGTCGCAAAGGTGAGCCTTTATCTAAGGAGTTTTCAAGGATGGGACCATATACTCTAGCTGATTTAAACATAAAAGGTCAATGCACTCTAAAAAACCTTAATGGTGAATTTTTAAAAACAAAAGTAAACGTTTCTCAGCTTAAACCTTATTATCCATGTCAAGACATATATACTAATATTCAACTTTTAGAAGCAACTCATTTAAATTTGTCATACAGTAGTTACCCTGCAACAAATACAGTCAAAAAATCTGATCCAGGTCAAATAACGTCATCACAAAATCAATTTTATATTAAAAACATTGACTCTATTGATACTTATTTATCCAAAAATAGCATTACATTTAGTGTACCAATATCAGCATTTGAGAGTATATTGAATCAAAACATGTTAGGATACATTGAAATTAATGCTGCTCAAGTAATATTAAAAAATTCAAGGTATGCAAGACACCTTATTAGGAACAAATCTCATGTTCCGTATACAGTCACAGGAGATGCTACAAATTTTGCATGACGGATCCCTTCACTGGTTGTTGATTAGCACACTTGGTTGCAGCGATAGAGTCGTTAAAATTTATGACTCAATGAAGACAGAAATGCCAACTTTGCATGTACAAAAACAAATTGCTTCAATTAGATCATGTTCTAAAAATACAGTTATGTGTCAATACCAATCATGTCAGCAACAAGTTGGAGGAATTGACTGTGGTTTGTTTGCAATCGCATTTTCAGTAGATATTTGTATGGGACAATCAATCTGCAATGCGCCAGCATTTACACAATTGCTTCAAAGCTAAGCATTTAACATCATTTCCAAGATCATATTCAGAAAGTACAGTTAATAAATGTGAAAGTTCTACGATTTTTAATGTTTGTTAATGTTCCTCTAATATTGGATTTGAAAAATTATTCAGTTTAATAGATGTGAAGCAGTCACAAACACATATTCAGATAAAGTTAATGCATGAAAATGTCTGTTGTGTATTATTTAATAGTTTACTTTTAGTATAGCTTCGATTTATTTTAGTTGTTTTTATTTTAGTTCCAGTTTTCCTTTTTTTGTTAGTTTAATAGATGTGAAGCAGTCACAAACACATATTCAGATAAAGTTAATGCATGAAAATGTCTGTTGTGTATTATTTAATAGTTTACTTTTAGTATAGCTTCGATTTATTTTAGTTGTTTTTATTTTAGTTCCAGTTTTCCTTTTTTTGTTAGTTTAATAGATGTGAAGCAGTCACAAACACATATTCAGATAAAGTTAATGCATGAAAATGTCTGTTGTGTATTATTTAATAGTTTACTTTTAGTATAGCTTCGATTTATTTTAGTTGTTTTTATTTTAGTTCCAGTTTTCCTTTTTTTGTTAGTTTAATAGATGTGAAGCAGTCACAAACACATATTCAGATAAAGTTAATGCATGAAAATGTCTGTTGTGTATTATTTAATAGTTTACTTTTAGTATAGCTTTGATTTATTTTAGTTGTTTTTATTTTAGTTCCAGTTTTCCTTTTTTTGTTAGTTGAATGAGTTATTTACGATAGGTTTTCTCAAAAGATTATGCTATTATTTTCTCTTTTTTTTATTTAGACATTCTAGTATATTTAATGAGAATATACTATTTTATTTACTAGATTTTTGACTTGAATTGAAATTTTTTTTTTTTTACAGTTTATGCTTTAAACTTGAAACAATTTGTATTGAAGTTTAATTTAGTTACATTTTTGAAAAGTTTGTTATCTTATTTTATCATGTCCTTTATTTTTTACATGAACCAATTTCAAAAAACTTCTTGTATTGTTTACGCTTTTCTTATCTTTTTTTTTGTGTATTTTAGCTGTTTGAATTAACTATGTGCAATACACCTCAAAAATGGTATTTTAACTAGTCCTCTAATGTTCATAATGGTAGTTTTTCATGCTATAAACGAGCTGATGAGTAAGATTTTTTTTTATTTGTTTTTATTTGTTTTTTCTGAACTTCTGATTCACATTTATGTCAAATATTTTACTGTCAGTTTCAGCTGGATTTCCTTCAGCTGGATCATCAAGTAACTTCCTGATAATACTGCTGAAAAAAAAATGACATTAAAAGTTCCAGTTTTTTCTAATTTATATATATATATATGTGTGTGTGTGTGTGTGTGTGCGTGTGTGCGCGTGTATGTGGTGTGTGTGTGTGTGTATTTAAATTAGTAAAAACACTTATCTAATTTTTAGATTTCTTTAAAATAATGTTTCTCCATCAGTAGGTTCATCAGTATCATGGCTTCCTGATGAACCTACTGATGGAGAATACAATTTTAGCTACTAAATAAAAAATTTAAATATGTGTGTAAATTTTGTTAGTGTATGCTACAAAAAGAGTGCTTGATTTTCATAAAAAACAAAAATGTAATAAAATAGCTTCTTGAGGATCCTATAGATGGTGAGACTGTTCAAATCATTTTTTATTTATTATATATAGTAGTATAAAATAAGAAAATATTTTTTTAAATAATACAATATAATAATATCATGATATTTTTGAATATATCACTATATTATTATATTGTTATTGCAATAATAATTGCAGTTATGCAATTAGTAACAAAAATATAAAGGAAAGAATCCAGAAATGAAGGGCTTTTTTTTTTGTCAATAAAAATACTTTTACAGTTTAACAATACTTTTACGCCCAATAAACATTGGAAAGAATTTAGAATTGGAGATCTAACCTTAGGCAGCATTACAACATAGATATGAGGTGCAAAGTCCTATGGCTTACCTTCTAGTTGGTGCACTTCGTTAAGTAAGTTAGACATTGTATGTCTAATTTACGAACAGAATAGCCAAGGCAAATTTCATATTTTATTATTAGTTATTTTACTAGAATCCATTCAATATATATATATATATATATATATATATATATATATATATATATATATATATATATATAATTTATATAATAAACAAACACATGTGTTTGTGTGTTTGTTTATTATATAAATAATTAGTATATAATACTTTTTACAGTAGCTTTTATCAAACAAAAGATGCAAGTTCAGAGAATTCTAGTTCAGAGAAATAGTATATACAGAATTGCCAGAAAAAGTATATTGCTAAACAAATTTCTCAAGAAATAAATCTAACTCTTAAAAATGACATCTCAAGACAGACAATAAATAGAAGATTAATTGATCGTAAACTATGCTTGTATACTGCTGCTAAAAAACCAATGCTTAAACGATCAGTTTGGCTCAAACGGCTTCAGTTTTGCAAAAAAAAATTTAAGATGAGTGATAATGATATTAAGAAAAATAGTATTTAGCGATGAATCAAATCATACAAAACTTTATTTATTTATTAACTAAGTTTTATTCTAATTCTACAGTGGGTGGCCATTGAAATAGGGCCATTGAGTTTTCTACACATTTTTGTGAAATTTTATTTATCTCCGTGGCATGCTGTCAATGCATTTCTGTGCCAATTCTTTTATGTGAGGATTTCGATGCCAACCTTCATTTAGTTTTATGTGAGAATTTCGATGCCAACCTTCATTTAGTTTTATGTGAGGATTTCGATGTCAACCTTCATTTAGTTTTATGTGAGGATTTCGATGCCAACCTTCATTCAGTTTTATGTTAGGATTTCGATGTCAACCTTCATTTAGTTTTATGTGATGATTTCGATGCCAACCTTCATTTAGTTTTTCAATATGCTGTGTTTTATTTGTCACCAGTTGTTTTGAAGAAACCTCCCGTTTTAATAGCTCCCACAGGTTTTCTATAGGATTAAGATCCGGGGAATTTCCTGGCCAATCCAGCAGTGGAATTTTTTTCTCTCTAAGAAACTTTTTAATGCATTTTGCCGTATGGCATGGGGCAGAATCTTGCATAAATATAAATTTGCCATCTGGAAGCCATTCCGAGACTTGAGGAATGAGCTTTTGCTCCAAAACCTCTTTGTATTGGCCCTGCCTTATTGTCCCTTGCACAATCTAAAGCCTTCCCGTACCCTAACCACATATAACGGACCACATCATAATTGACAATGGATATTTTACTGTCTCGATAATGCAGTCTGGATTAAATTTTTCACCCACCCTTCGTCGCACAAATGAGGCTTTGTCGTCCAAGATCTGAAACGTGGATTCATCAGAAAAGCACACCTGAAAACAAATGTTTCAAAAAATGTTAGTCTTTCATTAATCTAAAGAAAATCGAGAAATAAAGCAGAGCATGACATGTTTAAGAAATAAATACCTTTCTCCAATCATCTGTTGTCATATTGCGGTGTTTTATAGCCCATTTCAGTCTTTTATCCTTCATGGCAGGCGTTAATTTTTTTTTTTTCGCAGGGCGGTAACACTTAAAGCCTAACTCATCTAAGCGTCTCCTAACTGTGCAATCACTAATATTAATTCCAGCATCTTTATTCAATGTTGTGATTATTTTTCTGGGTTTCTTTCTATTCTCCAAACAAATGTTCCTTATAATTCTCTCAGACCTTGGCGTTGTAAGGCGTTTTCCTTTACAGTTTTTACGGAGTGTGGATAAGGGTTTTTGCCATTTTTTATTTTTGATGCTATTCTTTGCACGGTCTGCCTAGAAACGCCAATTCTTCTTGAAATTTCTCGTTGAGAATAGTTGGTGTTCCTTAAAAGTGACATTATTTCACTTTTTTTACAAACATTCACATCTTTTTTTTTTACCCATTGTCAGAAACTTTAAAAAATCTAAAAGACCAATAAACACACTACAAAAATATGTAAAAGAAAATTAAAAAAGTTGAAATAATGTATATTTTTGGAAAAACTTCTTTCAAAGAAGTCTTTCACTAAATAAAACACTTAAAAAATTAAAATTTTGAAAAATAGTCGGTTAAAAATAACGTTTGAAGAAAGATCCTTAACACACACACAACAAGCTTCGGCAATCTACAAATGGTAACTGAACACAATTTCACGGTTTTACTTGTCAAAACATGCAAAATATAGTGTTGCTAGCAACAAAAAAGTGTTGCCTACACAATTATTTGTAACAATGTCGTAAATAATTATAAAAAGTTGTGATTTTTTTTCTAAATAATTATGAAAAATTGTGAATTTTTTTCTTTCTGCGATTTTATTTCCACATCGGAAATAAATTTATGTCGGGAAACAATTTTATGCGTAAGCTGCGTAATATTATTTCCTAAAAAACCGAAACTAGCGCCACGGAAATAAATTTATTTCCCCCATAAATTTATTTCCGTGGCGCAAGTTTCGGTTATTAAGGAAATAATATTACGCAGCTTACGCATAAAATTGTTTCCCGACATAAATTTATTTCCGATGTGGAAATAAAATCGCAGAAAGAAAAAAATTCACAATTTTTCATAATTATTTAGAAAAAAAATCACAACTTTTTATAATTATTTACGACATTGTTACAAATAATTGTGTAGGCAACACTTTTTTGTTGCTAGCAACACTATATTTTGCATGTTTTGACAAGTAAAACCGTGAAATTGTGTTCAGTTACCATTTGTAGATTGCCGAAGCTTGTTGTGTGTGTGTTAAGGATCTTTCTTCAAACGTTATTTTTAACCGACTATTTTTCAAAATTTTAATTTTTTAAGTGTTTTATTTAGTGAAAGACTTCTTTGAAAGAAGTTTTTCCAAAAATATACATTATTTCAACTTTTTTAATTTTCTTTTACATATTTTTGTAGTGTGTTTATTGGTCTTTTAGATTTTTTAAAGTTTCTGACAATGGGTAAAAAAAAAAGATGTGAATGTTTGTAAAAAAAGTGAAATAATGTCACTTTTAAGGAACACCAACTATTCTCAACGAGAAATTTCAAGAAGAATTGGCGTTTCTAGGCAGACCGTGCAAAGAATAGCATCAAAAATAAAAAATGGCAAAAACCCTTATCCACACTCCGTAAAAACTGTAAAGGAAAACGCCTTACAACGCCAAGGTCTGAGAGAATTATAAGGAACATTTGTTTGGAGAATAGAAAGAAACCCAGAAAAATAATCACAACATTGAATAAAGATGCTGGAATTAATATTAGTGATTGCACAGTTAGGAGACGCTTAGATGAGTTAGGCTTTAAGTGTTACCGCCCTGCGAAAAAAAAAAAATTAACGCCTGCCATGAAGGATAAAAGACTGAAATGGGCTATAAAACACCGCAATATGACAACAGATGATTGGAGAAAGGTATTTATTTCTTAAACATGTCATGCTCTGCTTTATTTCTCGATTTTCTTTAGATTAATGAAAGACTAACATTTTTTGAAACATTTGTTTTCAGGTGTGCTTTTCTGATGAATCCACGTTTCAGATCTTGGACGACAAAGCCTCATTTGTGCGACGAAGGGTGGGTGAAAAATTTAATCCAGACTGCATTATCGAGACAGTAAAATATCCATTGTCAATTATGATGTGGTCCGTTATATGTGGTTAGGGTACGGGAAGGCTTTAGATTGTGCAAGGGACAATAAGGCAGGGCCAATACAAAGAGGTTTTGGAGCAAAAGCTCATTCCTCAAGTCTCGGAATGGCTTCCAGATGGCAAATTTATATTTATGCAAGATTCTGCCCCATGCCATACGGCAAAATGCATTAAAAAGTTTCTTAGAGAGAAAAAAATTCCACTGCTGGATTGGCCAGGAAATTCCCCGGATCTTAATCCTATAGAAAACCTGTGGGAGCTATTAAAACGGGAGGTTTCTTCAAAACAACTGGTGACAAATAAAACACAGCATATTGAAAAACTAAATGAAGGTTGGCATCGAAATCATCACATAAAACTAAATGAAGGTTGACATCGAAATCCTAACATAAAACTGAATGAAGGTTGGCATCGAAATCCTCACATAAAACTAAATGAAGGTTGACATCGAAATCCTCACATAAAACTAAATGAAGGTTGGCATCGAAATTCTCACATAAAACTAAATGAAGGTTGGCATCGAAATCCTCACATAAAAGAATTGGCACAGAAATGCATTGACAGCATGCCACGGAGATAAATAAAATTTCACAAAAATGTGTAGAAAACTCAATGGCCCTATTTCAATGGCCACCCACTGTAGAATTAGAATAAAACTTAGTTAATAAATAAATAAAGTTTTGTATGATTTGATTCATCGCTAAATACTATTTTTCTTAATATCATTATCACTCATCTTAAATTTTTTTTTGCAAAACTGAAGCCGTTTGAGCCAAACTGATCGTTTAAGCATTGGTTTTTTAGCAGCAGTATACAAGCATAGTTTACGATCAATTAATCTTCTATTTATTGTCTGTCTTGAGATGTCATTTTTAAGAGTTAGATTTATTTCTTGAGAAATTTGTTTAGCAATATACTTTTTCTGGCAATTCTGTATATACTATTTCTCTGAACTAGAATTCTCTGAACTTGCATCTTTTGTTTGATAAAAGCTACTGTAAAAAGTATTATATACTAATTATTTATATAATAAACAAACACACAAACACATGTGTTTGTTTATTATATAAATTATATATATATATATATATATATATATATATATATATATATATATATATATATATATATGAATGGATTCTAGTAAAATAACTAATAATAAAATATGAAATTTGCCTTGGCTATTCTGTTCGTAAATTAGACATACAATGTCTAACTTACTTAACGAAGTGCACCAACTAGAAGGTAAGCCATAGGACTTTGCACCTCATATCTATGTTGTAATGCTGCCTAAGGTTAGATCTCCAATTCTAAATTCTTTCCAATGTTTATTGGGCGTAAAAGTATTGTTAAACTGTAAAAGTATTTTTATTGACAAAAAAAAAAGCCCTTCATTTCTGGATTCTTTCCTTTATATTTTTGTTACTAATTGCATAACTGCAATTATTATTGCAATAACAATATAATAATATAGTGATATATTCAAAAATATCATGATATTATTATATTGTATTATTTAAAAAAATATTTTCTTATTTTATACTACTATATATAATAAATAAAAAATGATTTGAACAGTCTCACCATCTATAGGATCCTCAAGAAGCTATTTTATTACATTTTTGTTTTTTATGAAAATCAAGCACTCTTTTTGTAGCATACACTAACAAAATTTACACACATATTTAAATTTTTTATTTAGTAGCTAAAATTGTATTCTCCATCAGTAGGTTCATCAGGAAGCCATGATACTGATGAACCTACTGATGGAGAAACATTATTTTAAAGAAATCTAAAAATTAGATAAGTGTTTTTACTAATTTAAATACACACACACACACACCACATACACGCGCACACACGCACACACACACACACACACACATATATATATATATAAATTAGAAAAAACTGGAACTTTTAATGTCATTTTTTTTTCAGCAGTATTATCAGGAAGTTACTTGATGATCCAGCTGAAGGAAATCCAGCTGAAACTGACAGTAAAATATTTGACATAAATGTGAATCAGAAGTTCAGAAAAAACAAATAAAAACAAATAAAAAAAAATCTTACTCATCAGCTCGTTTATAGCATGAAAAACTACCATTATGAACATTAGAGGACTAGTTAAAATACCATTTTTGAGGTGTATTGCACATAGTTAATTCAAACAGCTAAAATACACAAAAAAAAAGATAAGAAAAGCGTAAACAATACAAGAAGTTTTTTGAAATTGGTTCATGTAAAAAATAAAGGACATGATAAAATAAGATAACAAACTTTTCAAAAATGTAACTAAATTAAACTTCAATACAAATTGTTTCAAGTTTAAAGCATAAACTGTAAAAAAAAAAAAATTTCAATTCAAGTCAAAAATCTAGTAAATAAAATAGTATATTCTCATTAAATATACTAGAATGTCTAAATAAAAAAAAGAGAAAATAATAGCATAATCTTTTGAGAAAACCTATCGTAAATAACTCATTCAACTAACAAAAAAAGGAAAACTGGAACTAAAATAAAAACAACTAAAATAAATCAAAGCTATACTAAAAGTAAACTATTAAATAATACACAACAGACATTTTCATGCATTAACTTTATCTGAATATGTGTTTGTGACTGCTTCACATCTATTAAACTAACAAAAAAAGGAAAACTGGAACTAAAATAAAAACAACTAAAATAAATCGAAGCTATACTAAAAGTAAACTATTAAATAATACACAACAGACATTTTCATGCATTAACTTTATCTGAATATGTGTTTGTGACTGCTTCACATCTATTAAACTAACAAAAAAAGGAAAACTGGAACTAAAATAAAAACAACTAAAATAAATCGAAGCTATACTAAAAGTAAACTATTAAATAATACACAACAGACATTTTCATGCATTAACTTTATCTGAATATGTGTTTGTGACTGCTTCACATCTATTAAACTAACAAAAAAAGGAAAACTGGAACTAAAATAAAAACAACTAAAATAAATCGAAGCTATACTAAAAGTAAACTATTAAATAATACACAACAGACATTTTCATGCATTAACTTTATCTGAATATGTGTTTGTGACTGCTTCACATCTATTAAACTGAATAATTTTTCAAATCCAATATTAGAGGAACATTAACAAACATTAAAAATCGTAGAACTTTCACATTTATTAACTGTACTTTCTGAATATGATCTTGGAAATGATGTTAAATGCTTAGCTTTGAAGCAATTGTGTAAATGCTGGCGCATTGCAGATTGATTGTCCCATACAAATATCTACTGAAAATGCGATTGCAAACAAACCACAGTCAATTCCTCCAACTTGTTGCTGACATGATTGGTATTGACACATAACTGTATTTTTAGAACATGATCTAATTGAAGCAATTTGTTTTTGTACATGCAAAGTTGGCATTTCTGTCTTCATTGAGTCATAAATTTTAACGACTCTATCGCTGCAACCAAGTGTGCTAATCAACAACCAGTGAAGGGATCCGTCATGCAAAATTTGTAGCATCTCCTGTGACTGTATACGGAACATGAGATTTGTTCCTAATAAGGTGTCTTGCATACCTTGAATTTTTTAATATTACTTGAGCAGCATTAATTTCAATGTATCCTAACATGTTTTGATTCAATATACTCTCAAATGCTGATATTGGTACACTAAATGTAATGCTATTTTTGGATAAATAAGTATCAATAGAGTCAATGTTTTTAATATAAAATTGATTTTGTGATGACGTTATTTGACCTGGATCAGATTTTTTGACTGTATTTGTTGCAGGGTAACTACTGTATGACAAATTTAAATGAGTTGCTTCTAAAAGTTGAATATTAGTATATATGTCTTGACATGGATAATAAGGTTTAAGCTGAGAAACGTTTACTTTTGTTTTTAAAAATTCACCATTAAGGTTTTTTAGAGTGCATTGACCTTTTATGTTTAAATCAGCTAGAGTATATGGTCCCATCCTTGAAAACTCCTTAGATAAAGGCTCACCTTTGCGACCTTGTTTTCTTGCATTTAAGTTCATCACTTAATCATTTATTTTAAATGTAAATGTCTTTATACCCTTTTTTGCAACTTTTTTCATATGTTGCTTACACTGCTTTTCTTGAGCAATTTTTATATTTTCCCTAACTTTTTTCTCAACAGCCTCACAATCATTAACTAACTTTTCTACTGTTGAGTCAGATATTTTTCCAAGAAAACAACTATTTAAAGAATCATCAGTCTCATTTAGAACATTTATCATCTCATTACCTGGAGGATGTCTTAAATACATTAAATAAAACAATGTCATTTCTGTAGATTTCTGGCATGATATGTTCAGTCCATAAGCAATTGCAGATGTGTAACTAATACAAGTCATAAAAAAAAATTATTGTAATAATAAATTATAGTGTATATATAAGGAAAATGAAATAAGAATATAGACTACTAAACCTATCCCAGTCATTCATCTCATTATTAGTATACTTGCTTAAAGCACGTTTAAAAGTTTGATTTGTACGTTCATCTTGACCATTACTTTGAGGATGGTATGCTGATGTCACAGAATGTTTAATACCCATTAATTGAAAAATTTGTCACGTGATGGATCACCATTAATATATATATAAATGAAGACTTTGCTTAAGAGACGATGGAAGAGACAAAGAAACTTTGGGAAGAAGTCAAAAATCTTCGCAACCAAGGTAAATACGCAACAATTAAATTTAATAAAGTTTTTTGTCGCGAATTTAGGAAGTAAGAAAATTTTTGCGTATAATTAAGAAAATTTTTTTTACTTTATAACGTAAAAATGTACTAATGGCTAAACAAACAATAGATTACGAAACGCAACACTTTAATGTTTTCAAATCGCTAAACTTTTTTCTTGATAACTCCTACGATCCAGATTTGCATTTTTTTAATGAAAATAAATTTAGCTCGCGGTTTTTTGAATTAGGAACTTTTAAAAATGAATTAAAATCATTAAATAATAACTTTACAATGATACACATAAATATAAGGAGTATAATTAACAATATTGACAAACTAAAACATTTTCTCATTGAATGTAATTATTTGTTCAGTATGATTTGCTTAACAGAAACTTGGTGTTCTGACGAATCATCTAGAATAAATTCAAACCTAATAACTCCAAACAAATAAAAATTTACAATAAGATATATAGTATAAAGTATAAGTTTGTACTTGAAGCGCATACAACTTCTGACGGCAATGCATTCCAATGATTCACTATTCGATTAGTAAAAAACTGGTGCCTTTGCTCACAATTTTTAACATATTCTCTAGTCATTTTTAGATGATGTCCTCTAGTTTTTATTTTATTTGACTGCCCAACACGAAGGACATGGGGTTCACTCCATGAGACAATGTCTATATTGTTAATAATTTTATAGGCCTGTATCAGATCTCCCCTAATGCGACGGGTTTCTAGGGACGTTAAGTTCAGTATATTCAGACGATCTTTGTATGACATATGACGGTACGAAGGTACTAAACGGGTAGCTCTTCTTTGTACTTTCTCGATTTTGTCAATATCTATTCTTGATGATGGATTGCTGGCTGCTACCGCAAATTCCAGATGAGGTCGTACAAAAGTTGTATATAGAATTTTAAGTAGTTGCGGAGTCATGTGACTGAAAGTACGATACAACATGCCTAATACACGGTTAGCTTTATTGGTGGCAAAAGTTGAATTGTTATGCCATTTTAAGTCTGGTGTAATCATGATGCCTAAATCACGTTCGACTAAAGTTGATGCAAGTTCGACACTGTTATTGTTATTAGCTGGCATTAAGTAGACATAAAAGTTGTTTTTTTTACCTATGTGCATGATTTTACATTTATCGAGATTAAGTTTCATTTTCCAGGTATTACACCAATCGGCTATGTTGTAGATATCAATTTGAAGCATTTGTGAAGCTAATGGGTGGTCTAAACGGGCCAGCAGTTTAGTGTCATCAGCATACATTTTACATGGATGGTTAACAATATCGGATATATCGTTCACAAAAATGATAAAAAGTATTGGACCTAATACGGATCCTTGAGGGACGCCAAAAAAATACCTCAAGCCACGAGGAAACATAATCGCCCATCACAATTCGTTGAAAACGCTGGTATAAAAACAATTTTATCCAATTCAGGAGATTTCCAGTAAAACCATATGCCTCAAGTTTGTAAATTAGTCTCTTGTGGGGAACCATATCGAATGCTTTACTGAAATCTATAAAAGCTACGTCCATAGATATCTTGTCAGATAATGCTTTTGACATCATGTCAATCGACTCCAACAAATTAGTCACACAAGCTTTTTTATTGACAAAACCATGTTGATTTTTTGAAATAAGGCTATGTTCGACTAAATGATTGACCAAAGTGTCACGTAATATTTTCTCCATCACTTTACATACAACTGATGTTAAGGATATAGGCCGGTAATTGCCTGGGTCGAGTCTACTTCCATTTTTAAACAGTGGTGTTACATTAGCTTTTTTCCATACTTTAGGACAACACCCACTATCTAGCGACTTCTGAAAAATTGCGCTTAAAGGTATTGAGAAGCTGTCAGAACAGTTCTTCAGTACATATGCGCTTACACCATCCAAACCAACGGTTTTGTCAACTGATAAATTGCTCAGCTTGTTTTTAACCAGATCTAGCGTTATTTGCGAGTATTTGCAGATGGCTTCAGTTCGTTTTATAAAATATGGCAGTTCATCGTCTTCATTTTTGTTGAAAACACTTTGAAAGTGATTGTTCAGCCGAATTGCAATTTCTATTGGATTTGTGATAGTGATATGATTTGTGATGATTTGTGATAGTGTCGCCATTGATTCCTTTTAAGACTGTTATTGTAGTTCTAACATTTTGTTTACTATTAACATACTTGAACAGGATCTTTGGGTTGTGCTTCGATTTTATCGCTAAATCAAGTTCAAACTCACAACGAGCTTTATATATGAGCTTCTTCAATTGAATATTACACGCTTTGTATTCGTTGACTAGTTTAAGATTTTTATATCCATTCGCTCTACATCGAAACCATAGTTTATTTTTAGCTTTTATTTTATTTTTGATGTCATCATTCATCCATTCACTTCTACGACGAATCCATTTTAAGTTAGTCACTGGGACATAATTTTTGCATGCAGCCTCGTAGTGGTTCAGGAAAATGTTATAACAGTCATCAGTATTGTGTCCATTGAATTCCATCTGCCAGTTGATATTGTTAAAATATTCGGATATCTTTACAAAGTTACTTTTATGATAAACGCGTTTTTCAATGTGTTTTCCTACAACTGCAGCGCTTTTAACAACGTAATCCCATTGAAGGACGTGGTGAGATTTCTTCAGAGACGTTAAAGGTGCATGGTGAATAATATCGAGGACCCGATTTTCATTTTCGGCTATAATTAGATCAAGAGTATTGTTCGATGTAATTTCATCAAGTTGAAAAGTGGGCTTAGTAACAAATTGTATCAAAAACGACTCGGCGAGGATGTCAATAAAATTACTTGAAAGGATATCTGTGTTGCTGACAGTTGGGATACTGCTCAAATCCCAGTTAATCCCTGGCAAATTAAAGTCTCCACAAATCAACAAGCCGCTGTATATTTTAGACAGAAGTTCATTCGCTTTAATAATGGACGCTTCAATATTCTCGAGTGGATCTAGCGTGTGTGGCCTGTATATACAACCCAGAAGGATGTGTTCGGAACCGTACGATATTTCGCACCAAATTTGTTCAGGGGAATCTAATAAAACAATTTCGCTTACTTCATTAGGTTTTAATGAAGTGTCGACATAAATAGCCACCCTACCTCCTCTACTGGACACGCGATCTTTTCTGAATAACATATAGTTTTCAATGTTAGTTATCGATGATTCATGCCACCAAGTTTCTGTAACAAAGATTATTTTAGGGTTGTATGTCTCAATTGATGCTAGAAACTCTGGCATTTTATTGTTAAGAGATGTAGCATTGGTATAACAGCATGGTATTTTATGGAAAGCTGACTGTTGTAGTAGACTAATAGTTGAAAATGACTTTCGCTCTAAAGAAATTTCGTTTATAATTAAATTGTCATTATATGGTTTTAAATTACTTACTGTTGATTGCTATTTGTCTACTTTAACTACAGCATTATTACGAATAACGTAGTAATGACTTGTCTTTGCCCAGTTGTTTTTTAAATTAAGAGGCTCGTTTTTCTTTTTCAACTCGTCTCGTAATTGTCTATCTTGTCTTCTTTGTGCTTCTGTCAGATCTGGATTAACATAGATGCCTTCAAATTTACGCCGGGCTGCTTTAACAATATTATTTCTGGTGACAGTGTCTGTCGTCTCAACTATAATAGGTGGAGGTTTATTCGGATCTTTTGACCGTAAGCGAAAACATTTTATTATGTTGTCCGAATTAATTTTAACGTTGGTTAGAAGCTCTTTTATTTTGTTCTCATCGTCTACTTGCTTCTCGTTAGGTTCTTTTTTAGTCGATGCTGGAATGCCAAAGACGATAAGATTTTTGTCACGCTTCATTCTATCTTTGTTCTCATTAGCTACACAATTAAGCATATCTAGTTGAGCTGGCGTTTTAGTTGATTTTTTTCCGACCACAAAGTTCCATGTTTCCGTTGTAGTTGAGGAAGCAATAGGTTTTTCCTCAAGTTGTTGGATTCGCTTTGTGAGGGCGATGATCGTCGATGTTTGTTCAACAACAGTTTTTGATAACGCTTCTACTTGCTTTAGAAGCGTCTCATACTTGTTATTCAACTCAGAATTGTCGGCTTTTGGAGGCATTTAGCGTAAATATGTTTAAACAACAGTATATATAGTTTATATAATATTTAAATTATATATATATTGATATATATATGTATATATATAAATATATATAGACATATAATAATATATTTGTATTATTATTATGAATATAAATTTCATATAATTTATATAAATTTTTTATAAATAATTTTTTTTTTTTTTTTTTTTTTTTACAATAAATGCAATAGTTTCTCTATACGAACAATGACTTATTATCTAAGTGAAAATAAACAAAAAGATTAGAAAACGATAGAAGGGCAACTTTAGAGTTTAGAATACGACTTGAGTATAATAAAAATAAAAAATAAAAAGTCGCTGAAACTTTCAAAAACTCTCTAAGATAATAACACTGAATTTAAGAAAAAATAAAACCGTTAATTAAATAAATGTTTACAACAATAACATATAATAGAGGTATATAATTATGTATATACGAATAAATATTAAGAAACAAAATACTATAATTAAATTACTCAAAAGCACGTGAATATATAATAGTAAATGTAGAAAAGTAGCGAAAGTAATACTAAAAAAGTATTACTAAAAAAGTAAAGTAAATACCAAAACTAAGAAATAGAAGTATGAGATATAGTTGATGAGATATATAAATAGAGATGAGATATATTGGAGTGAAAAAGTTGATCGCAAAATACTTATAATGCAGGAAAAAAAAGAAGACTTACGCCAAAATAAAATACGTCTTATCTCTTCAAGTGAAACACGCGAAAAAAAAGAGCACAAAAAAGAGCACAAAAAATTATTCTGTATTGGTGACATAAATATAAACTGTCTACAGTACGATGAAGATGCTGTTACCAAAATTTTTTTTGACGATATGTTTCAACACTAATCTTTCCTATAATAAACAAACCAACCCGGGTAACATTAAATTCAATCACTGCAATAGACAACATTTTGACTAATTCATTTTATGGTTCTTCATTAAAAGCAGGTGTAATCAAAACGGATATCTTTTTTCAAGATACAAAAAATAATAACTCTAAAATCAAAGTCTATAAACGAAAAATTAATAATTTTACTATTCAACACACTTAAAGACTCACTATCGGCAGTGAGGTGGGACAGGATTTACCAAGAATGCAACCTTGGGCATACCAAATCTGCTTGTAATGAATTTATAGAAATATTCTTAAAGCACTATGATAATCATTTCCCTATAATAGAACAAGAATTAAAAGTAAAGTATTTACAATGTCCATGGATTAATAGAGGTATAAAAAAATCTTCAAAAAAAAAAAAAAAAAAAAAAAACTTTACATCAAGTATTTAAAAAATAGAAACGAAAAAAATCTAAATACTTATAAACAATACAAAAATTTATTTAAAAAAATAAAAAAAAGTTCGAAGAAAAATTACTACTCTAACCAAATAAAAAATGCAACTTGTGACATTAAAAAAACATGGAATACGATAAAAGAAATAATTGGGAACAAAAAAGTTAAATCAAATAGTTTACCTGCTCAAATCATCATAGACAATATAGAGTACAGTGACAAAAATACGATTGCTGAAAAATTCAACGAATTTTTTGTTAATATTGGCCCTAATCTTGCCTCAGAAACTCTAATAAAGTCTCCTAATAACTCATTTAAATCATACCTAAGTGATATCCAGAGCGAACTAAAATACAAAGAACTAAACTACCAAGAACTTAATGTTGCTCTAAATTCCTTAAAATTAAATAAAACTCCAGGTATAGATGATATCTGTAGTAGGGTAGTAGCAATTGTCTTTACAACAATAAATAAACCTATATTTGAAAATTTTAAGTCTTCGATTAAAACAGGAGTTGTACCGGACAAGTTAAAAGTAGCTAAAGTAGTACCAATATTTAAAACAGGTGAATCATACTTAATTAATAACTATAGACCTATCTCGGTACTCCCTACCTTTTCTAAGCTTCTCGAAAGAATAATCGATAACAGATTGTATGAGTATTTAATCCAAAATAGAATCCTAAATAAAAAGCAATTTGGTTTCCAAAAACAAAATTCAACTGAACACGCAATTCTAGATCTAGTTAACAACTTAAATGATTCTTTTTATAAAAAACAGTATGTTCTAGGCATCTTTATAGACCTGTCAAAAGCGTTTGATACTGTAAATCATAATATCTTCCTTAAAAAAATGGAAAGCTATGGGATAAAAAACATAACCCTTGACTGGTTTAAAAACTCTAAGTAAGAGACAACAATGTGTCTTTTCAGATTATTATAAACACTCAAAACTACTAACAGTTAAGTGCGGTGTCCCCCAAGGTTCTATTCTTGGACCTCTTCTGTTTCTTCTATATATTAATGACCTTACAAAAGCCTCGGAAAAACTTGATGTAATCATGTTTGCCAATGACACAAACTTATTTTATTCATCAAACTCAATCAAAGACCTTTATGAATGTATGAACAAAGAGCTTAAAAGATTAAATTTATAGTTGAAATTAAATAAGTTATTACTAAATACACAAAAAACAAAATACATATTATTTCATTCCAAAAAACAAAACAAAAATATACCAACTACCCTTCCCTCACTAAAAATAGATAAGGTAAATGTTGAGAGTTGGTAACGAAATACATAACATTATGATTGATAAGAGTGCGTTCATGTAGAACGCATTAGAACTCGTGCGTAAGTTAGAAAGATATTGTAGTGAGTTATGTTTGTTTATATAATACTAGTTGTAAATATGTATGTTATTATAATAAATCTTAAATACAAATAAAATAAGAGTTAGTATATATATATTTAAAATAGTAAACACAACAGTTGGCGACGAAGATCAAATTATGGCAAAAATAATTAATAATTTACCTGGAGTAGAACAGTTTATTATAAATCAAAACGACACAACTAATTTAGACAAACGTGAGAAACATGGAAAGAAGATTTTGAGTTATATCTAGTTGCAACTGGAGTCACGCAAGACGCGCAAAAAAAGGCATTACTTCTGCATCTAGAAGGGAACGATGTAAAAGAAATCTATAATACCCTGAAAGGAACTGACACCGATCAATACAAGGCAATGTGTGATAAACTGGATCAATATTTCAGTCCGAGAAAGAATATAGCATACGAACGTTACGTCTTTCCGAGGATCAAACAAAATGAAGGGGAAAGTACAGCGAGTTTTATTACGCGATTAAAAAAAACAAGCGGAGTATTGTGCCTTTCCAAATGTTACAGAGACAGTGAAAGATCAGTTCATATCATCGTGTTATTCTTTAAAATTAAAACAAAAACTCCTTAAAGATAGAGAAATAAATCTCGAGAAATGTATTGAGATTGGTTGAAACATGGAAGTATCAGAACAACAGGCAAAAGAAATGTCTTATAAAAAAGCAAATGTATGCCCAGAGGAAATCGAGTTAGTAGATCATTTAGAAAAACAAACCTTTTTCAGAAGAAGAAAACAAACGACAAACATTAAATCGAGACTTAGTCGAAATGGTAATATAGACAAAAAAGAAAATAACTTGTTATGTTTTCGATGTGGGAAGAAGTACTTTGTTGGACACCAAAATGATTGCAAAACCATGGGGAAAATGTGTTTCAGATGTCAAAAGAAAAATCATTTAGCTACTTGTTGCCGAAATACTCTACAATCGTAATATAGGAGAAACCGACAAGTTAATGAAATAAATAATAAAGCTAAAAGTGAACACAGCTCAGAAAATGAATCAGTAGAAACGCTTGCCCTGACATGTAGTTCAATACGGAAAAGACAATCTAATAAAACAAAAACAATAATGTAATAGTGGAAAATGTCACGATTAAAATGATTATTGACTCAGGTTCCAGTGTGAACTTAATTGATAAAAATACCTTTGAAAGAATTAGAAGCAACAATCCTAATTTAATAATCAAGAAATCATCAACAACCATCTTTCCATATGCTTTGAAGCCTTTAAAATTAATAGATTGTTTCAAAGCTGAAACTGAAGCTAAAAACAAAATAACTACAAACAATATATATATCGTAGATAAAAATAATGTTGGAAATATAATGGGAATTGAAATTGCTAAGGAGTTAAACATTTTAAAAATTGCAGAAAGTGTTAAGTTTGTGAATAATTAAGAAAATTATATGAATTCAGTGGATAATAAGTCAGTTGAAGCTGTACAGCATTCTAACGTGTGTAAAAACATTGATGATAAAATCAAACTTCCAACGAATCAAAATGATAATAATTTTGAGCATATTGATTCAAATTGTAAAGTCACTTTAAAATTTGAAAATAATTTGACAAAGTTAATTACAAAATACGAAGACATAATCGAAGGACATGGTAAGTTAAAAAATTTTCAATGCAAACTTTATGTAGACAAAAAATACAACCAGTTGCGCAAAATTTGCGTCGTTATCCTTATCACCTTCGAAAAGACATTCGAGCAGAGTTCAAGAAGCAGACATTATTGAAAAAGTTGAAGGACCACAAGAATGGATAAGTAATTTTGTAATTGTACCAAAAGCAAATAAGACAGTAAGGTTATGTCTTGATGCTAGAACCAAAACAAACAAAACGAAAAAAACTAGAACCATAAACGTGAAAGATACCCAATACCTACATTAGATTCGGTAAAAGATGAAATGCATGGTTCAAAAATATTTGCCAAACTAGAAATGAAGGAAGCCTATACTCAGCTAGAGTTGGAAATCGAATCAAGAAAAATTACAAATTTTCAAACGGATGAGGGAGTCTACCGACACAAAAGATTAGTGTATGGGATCAACAATTCGTTCAAAATTTTTCAAAAAACTATGGAGCAAAGCTATGGTAGAATAGAGGGAGTAAAATTTATCAGTGACGATATTATAATATACGCATCAGACGAACAAGACTTATTAAGAAAATTAGAACTTTTGTTCATCAAAACAAGGACATTAGGTCTGAAGTTAAATAAAAAAAGTGTATTTTTGCTGAAGAGAAAATAAAATTTTTTGGTATTGAAATATCTAAAAATGGTATTAATCCTAATCCAATCAAAGCAGAAGCTATCAAGAATGCAAGATCACCAACAACGGTCAGTGAGCTTCAAAGTTTCCTTGGTTTATGCACATTTGTATCAAGGTTTATTAAAGACTTTAGTGAAAAAACAACAGTACTACGGGAACTATTAAAGAAAAATTCAAAATTTAAGTGCGAAAAAAAAACATTATGATGCTTTCAACATGCTTAAACGTGAGTTATCAAGTGAATCTGTTCTGGCTTTCTATGATCCGCGCAAAGAAGTACAGTTAATCACTGATGCTAGTAATCATGCTATAGGTGGAATACTCTTGCAAAAAGAAGGAACATGGAGTAAACCAATCTGCTACATAAGTAGATCATTAACCGCAGCCGAGTTAAAATATAGTATTACAGAAAAGGAAGCTCTTGCCTTGGTATGGGCTATTGAAAAGTTACATTTGTATTTATATGGAAAAAATTTTAAGGTCATAGTGGACCACAAACCCCTCAAGTTCATTTTTTCTTCTGGTTCTAAATTAAATGCACGTATTGCAAGATGGCAAATCAAATTACAGGCATACGATTTTGATGTAATATATCAAAAAGGAGAAGAGAAAATTGCAGATTTTATCTCTAGAAACTGTACTCCAAATGAAATACATAGTGAGTCAGATGAAAATGAAATTACAGCATATGTAAATTTCTTAGTGACAAAAATGACACCCAAATCAATATCACTCGAAGATATAAAAACAGAAACAGCAAAGACATCAATTTAATTACAGTAAAAACAGCGTTGTTGTCGGGTAAATGGCATGACAATCCAATACTTGAACCGTATCGTAAATTTCAAAATGAGTTAACTGATCACGACGGAATCATATTACGAGGAGAAAAAATTGTTTTACCAAAGACGCTTTAAAAAAGAGCTTTACAAATTGTACATGAAGGACATTTAAGTGTTGAAAAATACAAAGGCTTATTGCGACAAAAAGTTTACTGGGTCACTATGAATACCGATATAGAAGTATATGTTAAAAAGTGTTTGGGATGTCAAGCAAATTCACGTGTTCCAAATCCTGAACCAATAAAAATGTCGAATTTACCTGAACATGTTTGGGATGAATTAGCAATGGATTTTTTCGGACCATTACCGTCAGGAGAGTATTTATTTGTTATAGAAGATTTATAATCAAGATATAAATCTTCTATTCCATTTGTTGATATAATAAAAACCACAACAGCTTCAAGCGTCATAAGCAAACTAGAAAGATTATTTGCTATATTTGGTTATCCTAACAAAATTAAAAGTGACAACGGACCACCGTTTCAAAGCGAAGAATTAAAACTATACTTTCCTAATGTTGACATAAAGCACATTAAAATAACGCCTCAATATCCGCAAGCGAACGGTATCTTAGAAAAATTTATGCAAGTTATAGGAAAAACAATTAAAACAACTCATTTTATGGGGAAAAGTTGGAGAGAGAAACTTCAAAGCATGCTTCGAAATTAGAGATGCGCACCTCATGCTACAACTGGCAAACCACCAGCTACGTTATTATTCAATAGGAATATAAAAAATAAGTTTCCTTCAATAATAATTGAAAAGAAGTGAGAGAACGTCAAGATAAAAAGTATAAGAAAGTACAAGAATATTTTGATATGAAACATCATGCAAAGAAGAGAGATGACATTAAAGTAGGAGATCAGGTTCTTGTTAAACGCCATAAACCGGGAGGAAAATTAGACTCAAAATATTTAAACAAGAAATATATAGTTAAAGAAAGAAAGCAAAATTTAATCATTGTAGTCGATCAAGAAGGAAACGAGTTGGCGCGTAATATACAATTTATAAAAAAACTCTTAAAACCTGAAGCCGAGAGTATACAACGTGAAACACCAGTAAATTATATCGAAAGAAAAATAGTTAAAAGAAAATCATATCCAAAGCGAATTAATAGACCTATAAAGTTTTACTATTAAAAGTTTCTAAACAGGATTTATTTATTTGTGTAATAATAGAAACTTTCCCAAACAGGGGGAACTGTTGAGAATTGGTAACGAAATACATAACATTATGATTGGTAAGAGTGCGTTCATGTGGAACGCATTAGAACTCGTGCGTTATTTAGAAAGATATTGTAGTGAGATATGTTTGTTTATATAATACTAGTTGTAAATATGTATGTTATTATAATAAATCTTAAATACAGATAAAATAAGAGTTAGTAGATGTATATTTAAAATAGTGAACACAACAGTAAACATTGAAGGAACAGAAACAACTAAATTTCTTGGGATACTAATTGACGAAAATATATCTTGGAGAGCCCATGTAAGTTCAATAAACACCGAAATTTCAAAAAATATTGGGATACTCTATAAAGTTAAACCTATGTTATGCCAACATAATCTTAAATCGCTTTATTTTTCTTACATCCAAATTTATCTTACATACGCTAATATTACATGGGCAAGTACACACAAATCCAAATTAAGTACTATTTACATAAGTCAAAAACATGCATCAAGATTAGTTTATAATAAAGATAAACTCACCCACGCTGAACCCTTATTAAAAACCTTGAATACACTAAATATTTATCAAATCAACATCTACCAAAATGTTCTATTTATGCTTAAATACAAGCTTGGACTAGTCCCATCGCATTTTTTAGATAACTTCTTTCAAGTAAACTCTAATAGGTATATGACAAGAGCAGCAGGCAACTTCACACTGCCCAAAAGAGCAACAAAGTTCTCACGGTTTTCTATTTCCTACCGGGGTCCGAACCTATATAACAAAATCATATCCAAAAGTATAGAACTTAAAGTATTAAATAATGCTGTTAACTTGAAAAATAAATTAAAACACCTAATACTTAATACAAACAATTATATCGACATGTATTAAACTTAACACTAAAACTTATACTAAAATATTTATGTGTATTACTGACTGTATATTGTTTAACCACTTTTGACTATATATAAAAATAAAATAGACTTTATTTAACCATTTAAAGAGGTACTCAATGATAAGTCTTCATAGACTTCTACGAGTTTTCCTTTACAACAACATGTATATATCTGAAGTACCAAAAAATTTCTTGTCTTATTTTTATTCTTTTATTTTTTTTACGATATGTAAATTTATTTGTTGTAAAAAAAAAAAAAAAAAAAAAAAATCTTTATCAAGAAATATATTATGCATGACGGGAAAAGTCATGAATTGTAGGCTTATATAAATTCTGCAGCTTTTCTCGTTTAATTTTCATAATAAACTTCATAACATATTGACCGTATGTTTGATGATTGTTGCTCGTAGCTATTCATTAATTTATCGTTGCTGTCTTTTATAGTACCTTTAGCTTTTTGACATTTTAATTGCTTGCCAATATCGATCAGAGATAAATTCAATACCTAATAAGTCTGTCCCATCGTCTATCTCATCATTAATAGCTTCTTTTTCATCAGAATTGTTATCCATAGCAACTGCATTACCATTATTTTCTTCGAGAGACAAAAAATCTTCAACATCTTCATTGATTGCTTCAATATACGTTGAAGAATCTTCACAGCCATAAGAAGTAAGGATTAAAAAGTTGGAATAAGAGAACTGTGAATAGACGGCTAAATTTAAAATGAAGTGTTTTTATTAAAGTTTTTTTAATGAGATAAATCGTCAAAACTTATTATTATCTGTTTAAAACAAGATTTATTATTTACTTCGATTCGAATTCGAATTATTTATCTATTTGCATTCTGATAAAACCATTATCTCAAAATATTAATGATAAAACTAGTTTTTAACTTAACACAGGAAAATAATAGTTACGTTTTCTGATCTAATTACACTTTCAACAAAAAACTCAGTAAAAAATTGAAACACAAATATTTTGGGACTAAACGCGCAATTAACTGGGATGCGCAATTAAGCGAAAGACTACTGTACATAACTTATTTTTGTATGTAATATACATAACTTATTTTTGTATGTAATGTACATAATGTATGTAAGGTACAGTATTTTTTGTATATAATGTACAGAATGTACATATTTTTAACATTAAACTCATCGCTTCCTACATAATAAAAAGTCAAAATCACTGATCTCAAAATAAAACTGGATAGCGTATACGGCAAATTTTTTGAAGCCAGTTTTAGCCTCCCAAGATGGCGGCGTATTTGGTTGATTACAATTTTTTTTTTTATATATATATAAATAGATGTATAAGTCTCAAAAAAATACAATTTTCGGTTTTAGATAGCAATTTTTTTAGAAAGAAACACAATATTATATATTTACGTAAATTTCTAAAAAATATATAATATCTTGTTTAACAATACTTTTAATAATCTATTCAAACAATATTACTAATAAATATTATACTGTTATAATATCACAATATATATTACTAATACATACATCAAAATATATATTACTAATAAATATTATACTGTTATAATATCACAATATATATTACTAATACATATATCAAAATATATATTACTAATAAATATTATACTCAAACAATAAATATTATACTCTTAATAATCTACTCAAACAATAAGTTTGTGTAATAACTTCCTTTTTTTTGTTTTTGTAAATTTAATTAAATAAGATAAAAAATTTTAGTTAAATTAATTAAAAATTATTTTATTTAACATTAGTAAAGAATTATACCTCTAACCTAGTAGTTTACTATTGGTTCCACTAATATTTCATAACTAGTTATAACCTATCAGTAGAAATAAAAAACAAATATGAACCTAGTAGTTATCCAATTTAACAAGCAATTTTCTAATAATTATTTTAAATATGAAAAACTGAAATAATTTTAATCATTTTTTATTTATATTTCATTTACTTTCTTTTAATTTTAATTTTACAATAAATTAATTGTTTGTTATTGTTTTTTCTACAAATTTATGTACCTTTTAGTTCTTAACTACCCAATGCTGTGTGCTAGAAGGTTAATAACACAACTGCATCGTAGGCAGCTGAATATATTTTTAAAATAAACTATTATAAATTAGTTTTTCAAATAGATATCACAAATTTACAAATGCTGAGCTCTGTGAGTACGCACAACTCAGGGGTTCCTTCTAGAATTTTTTTTATATATAATTATATGTACTTTATTTTTTATTTGGTTATACTTTACTAAAATCTATATATATATATATATATATATATATATATACATATATATATATATATATATATATATATATATATATATATATATATATATATATATATATATATATATATATATATATATATATATATATATATATATATATATATATATATATAGATATATATATATATAATCCAGATTTTTTTTTTGATGCCATTTTAACTACATATCTGGCAATATATGAAATCAAAGCTTTTTTGTATATAGATAGAATGCTGCAATTTGGAATATCTGCATAATCGTGGTCACTATAAGTTGGTTTTCTCTTTAACAAATCGTTTTTTTTTTTGTTAACTCAATTTTAGTCAGATACTTTAGTACTGGAATGAGCAAAAGAATTGTCTAAAATTTTTGAAACATGAGTTTTATCTCTGATGCTGCAGTTTCCATTGGAAAATTGAACTCTAATTCACACCAAAAGTTTTTTATATGAGGATGTAAAACTTTTGGCAATTAATATTGTTGTTAAACATTCATGCAGATCTCACAGCTAAATAAGATTTCACAACACAATAAAGAACTTGTTAGATGGTTTTGACTGAGCTTAATGTTAAATAATTTTATGGCAAACCTGCTTTTTCGACTCAGTCAAGATATTTATATTTGTTATATATATATTTTAATTGCTACGAAATATATAATGAAACCAGTTTTTAAACTAGAAAAATTCATTTGCATAACAGTTAATCTCTTTAAGACTAAAGATATACTAATTATATATAATTAAGACTATAGATATATTAATTATATAACATGTCAAGAAATGGAAAACAAAGAACCTTGCTGCATGCACACAATTCTGACTTGTATCCTTTGGCAAATAGGCCTTGTGAATTTAATGTGATGTAATTAATCTTTTACGCGAATAAACTCAACAATATGTTTATATAATTATTCAACTGCAATATACAGTTTAATAATATAAAAAAGTTAGCCATTATATAAACTATAACATATAACCATAATACTTAAGTATTATGGTTATATGTTTACCTGCTGTTAACAGCAGGTAAACAGTATATATAACTTTAGTTAATGAGATATTTCAAAGAGATGTTTTGAATAATGCTGTATTAAAAATTTAATAATTTAAAATTTAATTTAATTTAAAAATTTAAAATTTAATTTTTTTTTCAAACAAATGTTTGTTTGAGGATGTATGTAAAATTTGTTACATACATCCTCAATTCTATTAAGTGATTATCCTTTAAATTATAAGAAATGATTATTTACTTTTTATTTGTTTTAAAAGTTGATATTAATAACTATAGTTCAGACCTGTTTTTTTTTACTAGCATAAGTGATACTTTAGAATGTTTTACTCAAATAATTTATGCAATAATATAATTATAATATAATTCTAGAAGGAACCCTTGAGTTTGTATACCTCTGTATACTGACAGCACTCAGTTAATAGTTCATGCAGCATTTGTACAAAATGGTATCTTGCTACAAAAAATAGAGAATATAAAATTGTAGGTAGAGATGATTGTTGCTTAATATGCTGTCATGTTAATTATCTTCTAGCATACAGGTTTGGGTAACTAAGAACTAAAAGATACATAAATTATACACAAAACTTAACTAAAATTGTAAATGCCATTTAATAATAAATTGAATTATTCAAGAAATTCTTTCTTTTTTTTTTCTCTAATATTTATAAAAATTATTTGTTTTCTTTTATTTTTAACAAATTTATTAGCCTTATTTAATTAATTTTTATCGTAGTTTTATAAAGCCATGTAAAAACTATATTGGTTTCACCGCTAGGAACTTAAATCGCCGCCATCTTGGGAGGCCAATTTTGGCTTCAACTTTTTTCGGAAAAAACAACAGAATCTGCTATTCAGTTATATTTTGAGATCAGTGGTCAAATTTTTTTAAAAAATTGATTTTTTGGCAAATTAGATATTCTAATGTAAAATTTAACGCTCTTTCTCGTGGTATAATTTTTTTTTAAGTTTGTTTATGCTTTTTACAATATTTACAATTTTATTCAGGTAGGTATAATTTTAGTGCCTAGCAACGGTCATAGCAACCGTTTTATTTTTTAGTTATTATCTTAAATGTACTTTAAAACTTAAAGAACTACATCTCTTTTGCTACTCTAATGTTGCCAAGTTGTTAGTATTTAATAATTATAAGTTATGCTGTTGCAAAGTGCAAACAGCTGGCAGGCTTTTTTATAGTAATTTTTTTACTTTTTACTGTTTTCTAACGTATTTGTTGAAATTATTTAATATTTTAGTTAGAGTCTAGTAAAATAATAAAGATTTAATATAACAAACCTTCGAAATAACAAAAGAAAGTTATCAAGAAAGGGTGTTGGTGGTCGTGGTAGAAAATCTGTACATATTATACATATTTTAGTTTTAAAAACAAATTTTTTTCTTGTTTTTTGATTTTCTGCCATATTGTTTTTCAAGAAAATTGTCTCACGAAAAGCATCATAACTTTTGAATTAATAATGATAACTACTTAAAATTTTCAGGGCTTCATGTAGTGTACTGCAAGTGCCTGAGTATTTTTCAAATAAATTTATTAGTTGTAAGTTGTGGTTACGGAACTAAAATCAGAGGTCTAGTAGCAGATTTTTCAAAAATGCAGTTGTTTTGAAGCATAACTTTTAGTAGAAACAAAATTTTTTAATAAAAAAAACTCACGCACTAGATACAGGTAGCACACACAAGTATACCAAGTTTGAAAGTAAAAGGAACTTTTATTCACGAGTAATTGTGTTTCTAGTAAACTTTATTTTTAGGGGTTTTGACTATTATAGGCCTCTATGTGATCATCAATATATTTAAAGTTCGAAAATTAATGCTTTGATGAATAAAAAACAACTTTTTTTGATTACATACCACTTTAATAATAAAATTATCATTTATTTTTATTTTGTCTTAAGTTAATAATATGAACATAAAAATGCAAACCAGGCAGCTTGTTGGCAGGAAAAAATATTTAAAGAGTATATGATTATCTAAGATATTTAGAAATAACTTAATTGTCAATATAAAACAAAAATTTTTAAATTTTTAACAGTTTTAATCAAATTTTTTATTTTTTTAAAACACATTTTGAAAGTTTTATAAAATATTTTACAGAAAGGCAGAACAACACAGAAATATTTTTCGAAATATTATCATAAATTAACAAAATATTGCAATGCGCCAGTTAAATTATATAATTTCTTAAACATTTATATAATCAGTTAAATTATATCGATCATAAAATGTTTATAATTTTTTTCAATTTTATGAAAGCTAACCAAAATCTTCGAACGACTATTTTTACCATAGTTTATTTAATTTAATATTTACTGAAAATAAAAAAAGTAGAAAGATTATCAATATTTTTCAAAACAAACATGAGTCCCATCAGAGTAATTGTTGTATACAAGGTTTGCAGTATGTGGGTATGAGAATTAGGAAAGTTGAGAAAATTAGAAAAACGAGAAAAATAAAATGAGAAAAATAAATTAAAAAAAAAAACTTTTTTTACTATATTTTGTAAATATAATCATTATTTTTTTATTAATGCTTGAACTTTATATATTTTAAATAATTAAATACTCTATATAACAGTTATGTTTATAAATATATTATAAGTGTTATAATATATTTATAAACATTATATATATGTATATATATATATATATATATATATATATATATATATATATATATATATATATATATATATATATATATATATATATATATATATATATATATATATATATATATATATATATATATTACATTTTTTAAAGAACGATAGAAACTTTCTTATTTTGATTTCAGGGTTTCTGGAGTGCGCATTTTGTAAATCAGAAATGCCGAAGGTAAATATAATATTCAATAAACTCAGTGAATTCGCCCGCTACTTGCACATCATAAAAAAGTAGCTAAACAAAATGGCGGTAACATCTGAATTTGGAGAAATGTATATGCACTTGTAAACTTTATTATATTAAAATGATTTTAGTTAATTTTGTTATTATTTGTTTGTATTGTGTTTGCGCCCAACCACTTAATGGGAAAACTGCCAAAAAAGGATACGATGAAGTCGAATACGATGTCACTCTCCTTAAAAGCCCAATTACAAGAAAATACTATGTAAAACCAGAAGAACTTCCAAAATATGAAGAGCAGTTTAAAAAAATAAGGAATCTAGGAGAGGAAATTGAATGCAAACTAACAGGTATATGTCCAGGTAAAAAAAGAGAAAAAATAATTCCTAAAGTTGCTTCAAAAACTGAACATGTCAAAGGGAAAAAAAAAACATTTAATCCTATGTTTGATGACGAGCAAACCGATGATTTACAACAAGAGAGTCAAAACCAGTTTATGAATGATGAAAACATGAACTCTCCAGAATATGACCCATCCCATAGAGGTAACATGTTCAAAAATCATTCGCCAAATTCACGAAAAACTAAATCAGTTCAGTATGGATTGCAGCCCAGTTTAGATATGGAAAGATTCAGGGATCAAGGGAGTTATACTCAGCAGGCGGATGCTGCTCAATTTGGTCAGCAACCTCAAATGGATTTGATTATGCCTGAAAATATGCAAGAACAAAACTTTGCAGGTTAAAATTTTTGCATACTGCTATACAGTATTATGACCGGTATTGTATATTTGGTAATGCATACAGTATTATATTTGATTTTTTCAAATACTTATAATACACAGTGGGTTTGAAAACTTTTTTTAATACTCGGTAGGTTTGGGTAATATTTTCTATGGTACTTAGCATATTAGAACAAAATTTTCTACAATACTTGGTAGGTCTAGATAAAATTTAAAAAAAATAAAAATTGTTAAATTGAAATGAGCAATCAAAAAATAAATGTTTTTAGGGCAAGAAAACGTACAAGAACCAAATGGCATAAATGGTTTTAATGGCAGGAACGCAGGAAGTATGCAGGGGGACGGTTTACTAGGAAATGGTTTTAATGGCAAGAATTCTGGCAACATGCTAGAGGAAGGTTTACCTGGAAACGATGAACAAGGTGGAAGAGATAGCAACGAGGAAATAACCAAATTTCAAAACCAACGCATGGAAGATGCAATTCACCAATCTGTAGCTGATCGGATGAACTACTTGTTACCATCGTCTAAAGGACAGCAGATAACAGCCATGAGTAGAGGTTTGGAAGATGATCCTTATGGAGATCTAGGAGATGGTATGGGAAAAGGTATGTTTTAAAAATAAACAACTGCGTTATTTTTGTATTTATCAAAACTTGTAAAAATTATTATAACCTTAAATTACATAGACATGTATAAATTGTTATATTTATATAAAATTAAACAAACTATTCAAATATTTATTCAATTCCATAAATAAATGTATTTATTCAACTAAGATAAGCCGTACAAAATCCTCTCTAAGGTAAGACATTGATGTATAATAAACCTTGTGGGTATTTAAAGTTTATTGATGGGTTGTTCATTATCAATTAACTATTAACAATAACTATCAATTAATTATTAACAATAGTTATCGATTAACTAATAAAATAATCTTCACTAACGATTCTCGATTAATTACTGTAGTTTTCGATTAATTACTGTAATTCCATTTCAACCATCTTTATATGATGACTATTGATTAAAATCATTATTAACAAAATAACTTTCTCATATGAGAAAGTTATTTTGTTAATAATGATTTTAATCAATAGTCATCATATAAAGACTATGTTAACATATATATGTTAACATAGATATATTTATCGATTAACTTTTTATTTATTTTCAAAACAAGTTTTATTTTGTCACACCTAATAAAAATCATTGTTAAAAATGCACAGCTACACAAAATTTACCACTAAAGCATTTCAAAAACGCAATCATTATAATCAAAAGTATGCTCAGATAAGGTACGCCTCGTGAAATGCGGGACAACAACGCATACACCCCGTTAAAAAGCAGTACACCAACGTATGCAACAAAAATCGGCACTACAACACAAATATAAAATTTTCGCACAAAGAAAATGATAGTACTTGTATAATTGACGCACCATTCAAAGAAAAAATACTTCGAACATCTATCTACAAAATTAACATCATACGCAGCACCAAGTTTACAACATCAGATTGCAATAATTAAATAAATACAAAAATGTATAAAATAATCACGTTTCTATTATAGTTTTTCATAGTTATCCTAATCAGATTGATTTATCACAAGACAGCTCTGTTACTGAAGATGATATAATCAAAATAGAAGCTGTACAGCCAGGTGAAATAGATAACCTGCATCGCTTTTTAAAAAAATCTCAAAATAGATTTATGGGTGGCGATAAGAACCAGGATAATGTATTGAATGGCAAAAACACAGATCAACTAGGGTTGGACAGATTCGGAGACTCTTCTTATGGTATGTTAAAACACTGATAAACTTGCTTTCAATTAATATCTGGTATGCAGCGCGCATTATTTTGTTTAGCACATATATTCGCTTGTTTTATTTTGTATAGCTTTACTAAAAAATATTTTTTATTGAAAAGGCAACAATTGATAAATAATATCTACTATATATGTATATATATATATATATATATATATATATATATATATATATATATATATATATATATATATAAATATATATATATATATATATATATATATATATATATATATATATATACATATATATATATACATATATATATATATATATATATATATATATATATATATATATATATATATATATATATATATATATATATATATATATATATATATATATATATATATATACATACATATATTAATGGTTGATAGGAATAGTGTCGAAAAATGATACTCGGTGAATGAATATGTCAAATATATTACAAAGGTAAAAAAAAATAATAATAATGTTTCCAATTTATTATTGTTGCCTTATCAAAAATAGTAATACTGTTAAAAAACGAAATACGGAATAATGTCACAATTATATTTCTTTTTAAAGATTTAACATATTATAGCTCATACATGTAAGTATAAAAATGTAAGTATAAAAAAAATTCACTTCTTTGTGAAAACAATAAACAAAATGGCTGATAAATAAATCATAACCGAATTTCGGGTGTGTCGTTTTAATGTCTACCGAAAATTGTATTGAAAGTTTTCGTCTAAATACACCAAAAACCTTTAAACTCGGATTGTGTATTTGTTCCCAAAAGTCCTAAAAAAACACTTTTTTTCTGGCTTAAATGTAGCAAATATCACAAACCAACTTCCTTTAGGGTCACGGTTAACCTTTTGTTTTTACCTGCTTCAATATAAATTAAAATTTGACGGCAAAAAAACTGAATTTTGTTAGCGCCGAATTTTTACCACTGAAATAATGTAAACAAATAAATGGGCATTACTGTTAAAAACTTAATTGCCTTTGTCAAAAAATGCCTAATTCAGCAAAAACTCAAGGTGATTGAATAAAATCTGTTTTCTTTTGTATTTGAGGAGATTGTTTATTAACTGTTGATTGTTTATTGTGATTGTTTATTAACTGATTTTTTGGTGGAAAGTGTCAAGAATATTTTTTAAGTGTAATTTTATTTCAATCAAAAATTCCAACTGGCATTAGCAATTCATGTAGAAGTAAACTACAACGTCTAAATACTGGTAGTATTATCAAAAAGTATACCTTTTTTATATATATATATATATATATATTTTTTTTTCTATTTAGAAGTATGTATGCGCTTAAGTTTGTATGCGTTAAATTACGTTCTAAACTTAGTATAATTTAAAATAAGTTCGATTAGACTAGTTAATAAAAGGTTATCTTCAGCTATGTATATATATATATATATATATATATATATATATATATATATATATATATATATATATATATATATATATATATATATATATATATATATATATATATATACATATATATATATATATATATATATATATATATATATATATATATATATATATATATATATATATATATATATATATTTTCCAGTTAATTCACGACCACCATCTCCAGATTTTGTTGAAGAAAATGCAAAACTGGCAATGCAGACCAATTCAGACTATGAAGTACCCAGTTCAGGTACAAAACGGAAGTTTTTTTAGAAAAGAAAAAGTTGACACTACTTTTAACAGTCTCTTGTATTTCCAATACTTCGGAGATTTTATTAAGATTACAGAAAGTAGGAATAAAAACTGAAAACTGCTATATTTACTGTTTTTAACTTTGCAACAGGAAGCAATGTTGATCTTTTTGTAATCAAGTTACTGACCAAAAATATAAAGAGACTCTAAAACGTGATATATTTAAATTATATTTTTCAGCATTTTCAACATTATGGAAAAGTTTTCTCTTGACAACTCAAAGTCAACTAGGGGAGAATGATCCTTCTGCAAACAGTCGAGAGGGAATCAATAAACCTCACTCAAAGCAAAAATCTAGATCTCCTCAAGAAAAGGCTAAGAAAGATCCAGAAGTTCGACACTCAAAAAAATCCAACGTAGGTATGCTTTAGTTTATGCACAAACACAAACTCCTCATAACTGACACTGAAGATTCTTTAGTAAGGAGAATCAAAGAAAGAGGCATTCACAAAGTATGCAAAAAGAAAAATGTATTACAGTAAATAAGATACTTAAGTTGAGTATAATTGGTTTTAAGATAAATATAATCTGTTTAATCTTTGATAACGCTTGGTGTATGATGCAGAAAAAAGTTTTTGTATTAAATTTTCATTCAGTTTTTAAAATTTTAACTAAAATATTAATTTTTAAAAGAATAAACTATAATAATAACATAATAATAATAATCGTAATAAGAATAACAATAGTAATAATAACAATAATAATAACAACAACAATAGTAATAACAATTATAATAACAATAATGATGAGTTTTAATATGTTAGTCACAAAATATCTGTATTGATTCAAATAATCACTTAGAAAATAGGTAGTCCACCCTTTTTGAAATTTTTCAGCATCTATCTGTTTTTAAAATCCAGGAATTTTTAAAATGCTTTAACTAAAACTGACTTGTATTTTTGAGACATAAAAATGGCCAGTTTTTGCTTGAAAATTAGATCATTTATTCTTGTGACATATAAACGAAGTATAGATTTATTATTATTTAATCAAGCTTAATTGTCTTTTTTACATTCATTATTTAATTTACTTAATTTACATTTGAGTTTAATGTTTGATTTCATTTAATTATACGATTTCAATTCATTTATCATGTAATTAAATTTGTTTTTTAATTGATTTAAACTTATTTATTATTAGGCTATGTTAAATTAGCAGTTATTATTTTACTATGTTTTATCAGTTTATTTATTATATTTATAATTAATTAAGTATTATCAATATTTATTATTTAACCATGTTTATTTATAATTTGACTATGTTATATCAGTATATATTATATCAGTAACATTTAGGCAGTGAAATGCTAAGTAAATATGAAAGTTACGCAAATTCACACATTTACAAATTACAAAGCAAATCCGATAGATATTTGAGATTTTTTCACTTTAGTTGAAAAAAAATCGTTTAGTAAAATTTCCAAAAAACAAATTACAAAGATTTACCGACAAATTTTTGAATTAAAATAAAAGATCGAAAGGGTTTGTTTAATTTTTGATTCTGTGTAGCTTACGTTTGTCTAATTAATGATTATGTGTCATTTAGATTTTTTTAGTTATTGACTTTGTGTCATTTTGTGTTTAACTTTCATTCTGTGTCATTTAAGTTTGTTTAATTTTCAACTTAATGTTTTGACGTTACCATTAGGGATTCTCCCCGGGATTTCTTTCCCGGGAATTTCCCGGGAAAAATAATAATTTAAATTCCCGCAGTCAATTTTTTCCGGGATCACGGGATTTTCGAACATACATTTTCTAACTTTCCCGCCAAAATCTAAAGTGTTTTGTTTCCCGTACCATAAGAAATAATGCTTATTTATAGTTTTTACGTATTGAAATTTATGACAGCAAATTAGACATTAAAAAAAAAAACCTTCAAATCCAAAAACTTCTAAAGTTTGGAGTTATTTTGATTCTAAAAATTCAAACGAGGCACAATGTAAATTTGTCCAAAGGTATTATTATGCAAAGGTAGTTCGACTGTTGGATAAAATACACAACATAATTTTAAATAAAGAAGACGAAACATCAAATAAAAACGTTGTGTTCAACTAACAATCGATTCTATGACAAAAAAAGTTTCATTAGGTGAGCGATTGGCTCGTTTTGCTGCTACTGGTGGGTTTTTAAATTCAAAAATAGTTAAAAAAAATATAGAGAAAAATAGAAAAGTGTTGTGTTATTTGATTTTCCTTATAAAAAAAGTTATCCCGGGACTTTCCCGGGATCCCGGGAACACTTAATTTATTTCCCACTATCCCCGGAACGGAAAAAGTCCGGGAAACCGCACCATGAATACAAGTTACAATTATTTACAAACTTTATTAACAGGTGACAACTAAAAAACGAGGCTGGATTTAAAGACACATATCTCTTTATAGAAATAAGATATAACAAAAAGGAAAATGTTCTAGAAAGTATTTTTATTCTAATTTTTAAATATATAATCAGTTTTTTTCAATTAAACCATTTCTTATGACTTTATCAACTAGGCCTGGTATAGACTGAGCTAGTCTCTGTATGAGCTCAATATCAATTTTATTAAGGCAATACTTGATCCTAGAACGTAATTTTTTAAGATTTTCTGCATGCCAATTATTCTTGTAGACAAGGCCTTTCGAAATATTCCAAAAATTTTAGTTAGGGCGACATTCTGGCAAGTTTCCAGGATTATCTGCTTTCTCAACATAATGCACAATTTCCTTGTTTAGGTACATGATTTCTGTTTTTGCATAGTGAGATGATGCTAAATCTGGCCAGAATACATACGCACCATCTGAATGATTCTTATTGATGAATGGAATACATTCTTAATACATTTGTTTCAATAGATTTTTTTGATTTACAGCCAGTCCACTTGGTACAAAACAAGGTTGAGAAATTCCATAGAAGTAATTTCTTTTGAAACTTTTGTTTTGTTTGGTATTTAATTGTAGGAGGAGAAAATATTTAAATTACTAGTATAAAATATATCATTTCCATTGATACTGGAGTGATTTAACGTGAAATAAAACGTCATCGTCAATGATTGGTTTACGATTTTTGAATTTCTGACACAATCGACTGCACTTAGTTCTAGCTACTGCTTTTTGCTGGTCAGAACGTTTTGGAATAGTCATTTTTTTTCTTGATTTAATATTTGTTCTTTTTTTTAATGTTTTATTAATGTGTTGCTGAGTACAGGTGAATTTTTTAGCTGCCTGTTGTTGAGAAACTCTGTCTTTATGGTCAAACATCAATTTGAGCCTTTCAATATTTGTCCTGGTCATTTTTTTAGCTTTTACTCCACTTCCTTGAACTCATTGGTACCCAGATTCACTTTCAGCACGTTTAATTATCTTGTAGATAGTACTTTTAGATATATTCTCAACTTTAAAGTGGTCATAAGTGAACATTTTACCAGCAATTTTGTAATTTAAATAAAATTCATACACCCATTTTCAATCTCTTTTTGTTTTGAATTTATTTTTTTTATTCATTTTTCTATAAAAAAATAAAAACACATAAAATATTTAAAAACTAGAATAAAAGTACCTTCTAAAACAGTTTTCCTATTTTTAAAATCTTATTTCTTTAAGGAGATATGTGTCTTTAAAACAGTTTTCCTATTTTTAAAATCTTATTTCTTTAAGAAGATATGTGTCTTTAAATCCAGTCTTGTTTTTTAGTTGTCCGTTACTTGCTGTATTATTATTATTACATGCTGTATTATTATTACTTGTTGTTCACATTCTGTCAACACTGATTTTGTTGTGAATCTATTGTAAGAACAGATAGATTTGTCTCAAAAAATAAACGAACAATTTAAATATTATGTCATTTTGTAAAATATATAAAAATCAAATTAAAAAAATATTGCAAAGTTTTAAATTTCAAAAAAATAAAACAAAATTTTTAAAAAAGTCAAAACTAATAAATGAATAGTGTAAAAGAAACATGAGTAAGATAAGATAAAGGAAACATGAATAGTAAGATAAGATAAAAATATTTTTTAAATTCAAAACTATTTTATGGATTTTTTTTTTTTATAATAATTGAAATAAATAATTAACAGACTTTAAGAAAAAATGTTTTGAGCTTTTTGTTCTAATTGCCTGTTTTACGAATGGGGAAATTTCCCCATTCTTTCTTCTGAAAATGCTCCTGATGTATACAAAATTTTATAACATAAATTGTATAAAATTTTAAACTACTTTGTAACTAATTTAAACTTTTTTAATTTTAGGTAAAAGAAGTCTTGATAAAAACCTAACAAAAAGAACAACAGTACCAAACCAAAAGTTTATGTATATACCACTCTACGTTGTAAAAAACTTATTAGTGCATGCAAAAGTGGCTTCTAGGCCTGAGAGCGATGTAAATAACCGTTTAGAGAAAAAAACTAATACAAAATTGACTGATGGCATGCCATTTTATATTGAAACAAAACAAGGAAAAAGATATTTAGTAATCAATCCAAATAGCCAATTAGTTAAAAATTCAAATAAATTTTTAATAAATTTAGCAGGTACAAAAAAAAATATTTTGTCTACAACTAATAATAAAAATAATTTTCAGAATAATTTTATAAATCCAATTAATATGGTTAGTAACCAACTTAGTTCTCTCAATAGTAACTTACTTCCGTTTAAACACGCGTTTAATTATCCATTTTACAGCTCATCAACTCAAAATGAGTTATTTCAGTCTCAACCAGAGTTACAACATCAAATTCAATTAAAAAGTCCTTTAAATTCAAATGTAGGTTTTCTTACTGAGCAAACAGAAATGCAGGGAATGTCAAAACAACCAAATAGTATTGCAGATCAACGACCCTTGGTAATTAATGGTTTTAATGTTCTTCAAGGAGAAATAAACCAAGAAGGATTGTATAAAGGTTACGTAGCTATTCCTTTTAGTGCACAATTAAGTAAGGAACAAAATGCTTTTACAGATTTTCGGTTTGAAAAGTCACCATCTTTAGATTATTCGCACGAATTATCAGAAGGTTTAAATAGCTTTGATACTTTTGAAAAAATTACTGCAAAGCAACCCACAGTTCCAGGGTATTACTATAAAGATCCTGTATATGATCCTCTTACAAGTGAAACCATTTTTCAAGACGAGTCTAATCTACCAGATCCTCGAATTTTTAATGTAATAAAGCCTAAAGCAGAAAAGCAAGAACTCATAAAAAGTTTGCGATTTGCAAAAATTATTAACCAATATAATGCACAACCTTCTGCTGATAAAGGAGATAGCACATTAGGTTATTTTTTAAATCAACAACGTATACACAATTCTGGTAATAAAAATAAGTATCAAAATGAAAACATAAAAAATTCTCCTTACTTATATAAAAAAGAGCATATTGGATATCAACCACTCTCATTTGAATCAAACTCTGAGAAAGTGCCATTAAATGAAGCAATAAACGACGATAACAAAAAATAATTTTTCTATAGTTATTTATTTGATTATTTTGCTAACATTTTGTATCTATATACATTTTATGCATAAAAAATTGGTGATTTGAATAACTGAGTCAAAAAGTAGGGAATAGAACAATAAAAATATACAATTACATTGCTATAAAACAGAAGAATTCTAAAACATATATAAAGAGCAAGTTTTATTGTATCTTATAGCTGACAAATATGTTTGCGTTCTTTTTGTTCCATTTTCTCTAACATTGAGTTAAGTTTTATTAAAATTCGAAAAAATTGTTTAATGGGCTTTGCTCGAAGTAATTTTTGGAGTGCGCAAAGTTTATATTAAAAATTCTGTCTATTAAATTATAGGTTGTTGAAGTTAGCAATTGAAGTTAGCAATGAAGATTATAGGTTGTTGAAGTTAGCAAAAATGTTCAGAATAGTTTGATCCATGCAAAAGATTATTAAATTAATTTTAAGTTTAAATGTGCGAAATCAGTTAAAGGTGGAAAATCGGCTAGCGACTAGCTAGCGATATTCGTAACAATAAAGACAGCGATATTATTACGAGGATCGCTAGCTAGATAAGCTAATAAAAGTTTTCATTACATTTTTGTATTTCTTGTTTATATTATGCTACATTACTAATATTATTACGTATTTACATATTATAAACTTATTTACTTTGTAGATTCGGCTTCAGACCATAAATTAAAGATTTAATAAATAATTAGTAAATATTTAGGTTTGTTTTTAGAATAATAACTTTTTTTTTCTATAGCATTGTTGGTTTTTAAAATGAGTTTTGAACAAACTAAGCAGACAATTGTTTTAAGTAAAAAAATAATTTATTGTTTGGTGTTGGGTAAAGAGGAGCAAAACTCAATAAAATTAGCTGATACTACCATATGTAGTAAATATCACAGCAACACTAGCATTCGCTCTATTGATTGACTACAGGATGTTTTTACGATAGCTAGCTGCTTATCAGCAGGACGTAAACAAAAACGTTAAAATGACATCAGCACGATGTCCGCAATTGATCGGCTGCAAATTTAATTTTAATGTATTTTTGAGTTTATGTTTTATAAAGCTTAAAAAAAATTCCGATTTTTTATAAAATAAACCATATTAGATAGAATAAAACCAAATATAGTTTTAGATTCTTTATAAATGCAAATAAAAACCTCTGTAAACTTATTAAATAAGTTATAACATGGTTTTTGTGGTTCTTACTCTGGCTTTAGTTACAGTCTCTCCTACGGTTCATGACATCCTCATAAATAGAAAGGCTTATAAATTCTCCTAAAAGTATATTTTACGGTTATAATTTATTCTACGTTAAAGTTTTAGACTTTGTTACTATTATTGTAAACCTGGTATTTTTTCAATAGATAAAGTTTAGGAACTTTAAAAGTCTTTTTTCAATAGATAAAGTTTAGGAACTTTAAAAGTCTTTTTTCAATAGATAAAGTTTAGAACTTTAGTTTAGCTCTCAATTCTTTTTACTCAATTGTTTTATTGTCGAAGAATGCTTATGTTTTATCATAATGAGGAGATAATTGGTCAGGTTCAATTTTTAATGATCTCTAGTTAAATTATCTAAACAAGTATATTTGACTCAAACAAGCTTTAATATTTTCTCTGAAGGTAATACAAAATTGATTAAAGTTTATTTGACAAAAGGTTTATTTAAAAAGTTATTATTTCTCAATATATATTTACTGATTGATTTAAAAGTTAAAAAGATATTTGAAAACGGCTAGGGATAAATTATTTATCCATATATATAGGGAAAGGCGGCTCGAGTTCGTCATGTTTTACTTCAACAAAATGAATTTGCATATAAATAAGTTTTTGTTAATGTATTGAATCAAAATAAATTCTAAAGTTACTTTAGCGTAGAACTTGATTTTTTCATCATCAAAAATGAAATAAGTCATGAGGGGCAAATTCGTCAATTACGGGGTGAATTCGTCAGTACAACTAAACTTATTGAAAAATAATATCACTTGGGCGATAGACAAAATTCCTTACTAGCGGTAAAGGCAGTTTACCTATGAGAAAAAAAACTTCGACATATAAAATTATTGAGGTAACAGTAGGATGAGATAATCTAACCTAATCTAGAATAGTAAATCTAGAAGTTCCGAGTTTCTCTGCGCAGCGGCCTTGTTGGCCAAGGTTTGTGTTTTGGAGTTTTAGAGTTGAGAGAGGGTTGTATCAACTAAAGTAGCCTCTTTGACTGTAGTGGCCTTTATGACCTCGAGGAGGTGAATTGAAATAAATAAAAATGTAATACGACATCAACTGTTAAACTTTTTCTAGAAAGTATCAAATAATGATTTTGGCATAAATGAAAACCGTGTAACCGCGCAAGCGCAAGAAATATCATCATTTTCAGCTAAGTATTTAGACAAGGCTTCAGACCACATATGTTTAACTACTTTATTAGTAGCAGTTTAACATGTGTGCCAAGTGGTTGAAGGCGATGTGTACTATAAGGTGAAATAAATATTATTTTAATATCCATCTCTACTGCTAATTCAATTGCTTCAATAGTCACATGACTTTTGTGGCCACCCAAAAATAACAATACTTTTTTTCCATTCATTTTTGTACGAAACTTATTAAAATGGTGTAAAAAAGCAATAAAAATCTCTTGATCAATATTCCGCTTTTACTTTTGTACCCTAAGGAAATTTAGATGCATCTGGAATCTTTGTTCCCTTAAATATGAAAAATGGTGGTAAGCTGACTCCTACTGCATTGACAGTGGCCAGGTATGTTGTTATTGTACTACGTTCACCAATAGTTAAATTTTGTACCTCACGAGAACCCTTTAGTAATAGTAATAGTAATTTTTTTTTTTTTTGCTTTCATTTAATTACAGTTTACGTTTATGACAAATGTACCTAAAAAGTCAATACTTGTAGCTGCTAAAGCACAAATTAATTAAATTAAACGTGCAGCTCATCTTCAGTAAAAGATGCACTGTTTGCAGCTGTAGGAAAAAAAATACTTGTCAATTCTACTTTTGAATGCGTTATTTGACGGAGCCTTTTTGCATGACAACGGTAAATAATTCCAATCATTCACTATACGATTTGTGAAGAAATTATGTCGAGCATTATTGTAAGTGAAATCACGCGTTAGTACGTTGGATGGTGATCTGCAAAGAGGTGGATTATGCCAATTAATAATTTCAAAACCGTTTTCAAGTTTAAACTGTTGGATCCAGTCGCCGCGTCGCCTGCAAGTTTCCAAAGAAGTAAAATTGAGACGCCGACACCTTTCAGCATAAGGTAAACTTGTTATATCATGAGGAATTTTTGTTGCTTTGTGCTGAATTTTTTCAATTTCTTTGATGTCGCCCTTTAAGTAAGGACACCATACCGGAACAGCAAATTCCAGATGCGGCCTAACATATGTAGTATATAGTTTACCCCAAAGCTTAATATCTCTTGATCTAAATGTTTTTTTTAGTAGGCCAACTATCATATTTGCTCTACATGTTGCAACCTGTATGTGTTGATTCCATTTTAGATCGTTAGATAAAAAGATACCCAGGTCTCTTTCAATATCCGTTGCCGCTATAATAAGAGATGTATTACCATCATTCGTTACATATTCATGATTTATATTTCCATGACCAAGGTGCATAACTTTACACTTTGCAACATTTAATTCCATAAGCTATTCTTTTGACCACTCTGAGATAATGTTTAAATCATTTTAAAGAATCAGACAATCAGCATCGTGAAACTCAGGTCTTATTTCTTCCAAACAGTTTTGTGTCATCAGCATAAATTTTATGAACTGATTTTAAATTATCCGTTAAGCCATTTATGTAGATGATGAATAATGTTGGACCAAGTACAGACCCTTGTGGAACTCCGCTTAAAATAGGCATTTAAACAGAAAAATATTTTTTCACCTTCAATGTTTAGAAAACTTGCAATATTTAGAGAATGATTGCAATATTTAGAGAATGAAGGTAAATATATAAAACATTTATTTAATTATATTCTACAAATATCAGTTGAAAAAGTTTCGAAAAAATCTAGTAATATTTAATGAATGATCGAAGGTAAATATATAAAACATTTATTTAATTATATTCTACAAATATCAGTTGAAAAGGTTTTGAAAAAATCTAGTAAGTAGACATCTTAGTTTTTTTGCATTATTATTTTAAAGCTGAGTCGCATAAGTGACGGATTCGCTCCGTAACGAATTCATCCCACCTTACCCTATACAAAGCATAAAATATTAAATACATTTATCTGGTATATTAAGAATTCTCATTTCAATAAAATAATGCTTCGAATGAGAGAAGCGATTTGCAAAATTGATACGGGTTGCGCGTTTCTGACGTAGATAAAAACTTATTTTTTTCTGTACTTCGCCAAGCAATATTAATATGATTTAAATAACTATGTATAAATAAATAATAAAGTTGGATTAGACTTTCATATTGAGGTAGTTTCGTGGTTTATATAAGATCACCATGTTTTTAGAAATTTTTGTGCTGATTCCAAATAATGTTTTCATCAAGATAAACGCCTGAAAATTCTGTAACAAAATCACTTTTTATTTCCTTTTGATCGATAAAGATTTGATATAATTTTGATGGCAGAAATCGCTTTTTTGCAATCGAATTGAATAAAAACCATTTTTTTTAATTAATATTCAAGCATAACTTATTACTCTTGAACCAATTAGATACATGTCTGAGTTCTTCTTTCACTGTTTTAAAAAGTTTAGCGATATCATAGTTAGAAAGGAATAAGTTTGTATCATCTGTATACATAATGCTTGTTAGTTTTGAGGCCTTATTCAAGTCATTTATACAAATGAGCAACGGTGGCGCAGTGGTAGCGCACTTGCCTCAGAAACAAAGGATCCGTGGTTCAAACCCCACCTCTGGGCAAGTTTTAGGGCATTGGTTAGGAAGGAGGCGTGAAATTTTTGTTAAATGCTCATCCGCGGTGCTCTGTGACCGTAAGGACTTCTTAGCCACCTAAAAAATAAAAAAAGGACAGGTCCAAGGTCTCACCTTGTAGGATTCTACAGGTTGTATTAAGAAAAGTGGTTTGATAATCATTGTCAAATAGTACAAATTGTTTTTGGTTATATAGATATTTTTAAACCATTTTAAATTTTTATTTTTTATTCCGTAGTATTTGAGTTTATAAATTAAAATATGCACGGCATTAATTTTGTTCAAAAATCTCCCGATTGCCAGTTTACGCGTGTTTTCACACTTACATAGTAAATGGAAACCATGTGAAAATAACAATAAAATTTTAATACTCAAAGGTTTTTGTGAGTGATTTCTATCGGTACAGACATTTTGCGCTAATTTTGACTTTGATTTATAAGAAAACAAAGCGTATGGATCATTGGTCTATGTACCTCATGATACCATATTTAAATTATATTTTGAGATTATACTCTCATATTAATAACATAATATTAAATTTGCAAAATAAAATATTACAAAAACTGGACACTCCAATAATAATTATACTCCTGAATAAAAATTAAAACTAAAAATCGATATTTAAAATAATTTTTCAAACTTAAAATTTTGTAAAATACCAACATTAAACAATCTCCAAAAATAATTTTAAGAAATTATGAAATATAAGTAATCTAATTAGTAAATAAAATAAAGGGAAAGTTTTTCTTAGAAAATGCTCCTATGAAAATTATTTTAAATTAGTTTGCAGTTGAAGGCTCTTTTGATTTCGTTGCAGGAAAGTAAGTTTTTTTTTCTTTTTTTACCATTATTTTAGGTGCTCTAAGAAGTCCTTACGGTCTTATCACAGAGTACCGCGGAGAGGAAGTTCATGCCTCCTTCCCAACCGATGTCGCTAAACTTTCCCAGAGGTGGGGTTTGAACCACGGATCCTTTGTTTCTGAGACAAGTGCGCTACCACTGCGCCACGGCTGCTCAAGTCGTCAAGTACAGCCTGCCAATACCTAAAAAATAAAAATAAAAAATAACTATTGTCCTACTAATTTATCATACATGTTCTATTTTCATTCAACTTGTAAATTTTATTGCATAAATCTACACACTGTAGTTTGCATAGCTTGTTGAACATCCTAGGTTTAGATATAATGTGGATTATATAGCGAACCTTAACTTATTCTTAAACCAATAGAATAATTTATTCTTAAACCAATGTAATAACTTAACCTTGAACCAATAGTACGACTATATACATCTACACCTTAATTTATTAAAAAAAATAAAAAGCATAACATTAAGAAAGGTGTCATCTTATTGATATTTTTACAATGGGTAATATTTATAAACTTTTGATTAAATCTATAAACATATGAACTTTAGGTTAAGTCTATAAACATATGAACTTTAGATTAAGTCTATAAACATATGAACTTTAGATTAAGTCTATAAACATATGAAATTTAGATTAAGTGGCAAGAAAATTGAAACTGTTAACTCAATTAATTATCTTGATTTAAAACTTTATTCAAGTCTTTCCTTCTTATCCCACTGTAAAGACTTTGCAATGAAACTAAGTAAATCTGATAGCATGTTGTTCAAAATTCGCTATTATGTTAATCTTAAAACACTCTTGAACATATAACATGCTATTTTTGGCTCACATCTAAGATATGCATGCCAAGTATGGGGGCCGTCCCATCAACAAGCTCTTGTTAAGTTATCCCACCTTCAAAACAGAACATTAAAAATTATTTATTTCCAGAATATTAATTTTAAACCTAATGTGCTCTACCTAACTTTTAAAGTATTAAAACTATGTGACTATATTCAACTTTTAAATTGTCAATTTGTCGGGAACCACCAACACAATAGCCTACCTTTAACTTTCATCAATTTTTTTTCCAGAATTGCTAACACTCGTTATCACCTTCATTCCAATAGTAATTTAGACATGTCTGTCTCTAAACACCGCTCTCATAATTATGAACATAAACCTAGAAAATATCAAGGCATTAAAACTTGGAACAACCTTCTTTATGAACTAAAAGCTCTCAATAAAGTCCCTGGATTACAAAAGGATTAAAAATATTGTCAAAAATTAAACAAAAGTTATATATTAAATATCTAAAAACAAAAATACCTGTTAGCGAAAAAATATATAAAAACTAAAAATATCTATTTGAAAAAATACGCAAAAACCTAAAAAGAAATTACTACTCAGAACTAATTAATAAATTTAAAAACGACTTGAAATGCGCATGGCAAATTATGAAAGAAATTACTGGAAAACAAAAATCATCCTTAGGTTTTCTGCCGCAGATGATTAAAGTTGACAACATTAGTTTCTACGATCCAAGAGCCACATCTCATGAATTTAACAAATTTTTTTATTGGGATAGGTCATTCTCTATCAAATAAGATTCCAAATACGACGACTTCTTTTAATGGTTTTCTCGTACCTATGGATAATTGCATTTGTTCTGATGAGTTAACCTCAGAATTATCTTTTGAGGAATTTGAAGTAGCTTTGAATTCCTTGAAAAGAAACAAAGCAACAGGAGCAGATGAAATTAATGGAAATGTAATTGTAGACTGTTTCGATATGTTAAAACATGTACTTTTTAAAGTTTCAAAAGCTTCTATTAGCCAAGGAATATTTCCAGAACAATTAAAATTACTTCTTTCTTTAAAGAGGGTGACAAATCGAAAATAAGCAACTATCGTCCCATCTCTGTTCTTTCGGTATTTTCAAAAATTTTAGAAAGAATAATGTCTAATAGAATATACAAACATCTCAACAAAAAACTTACTATATAACAAACAACTCGGCTTTAAAAAAGGTAACTCAACGGAGCATGCAATAATCCAGTTTGTGCATGAAATCTCGAAATCTTTTGAAAAACCACAGTACCTGTTAGGTATCTTCATTGACCTGTCAAAAGCTTTCGACACTGTAGATCACTATATTTTACTGCAAAAACTTAAATATTATGGAATTAAAGGTACTGCTTTAAAATGGTTTAGAAGCTACTTAACAAAAAGAAAACAATTTGTAATTAGTAACGATGGTTATCAAAATAATTTTCATGATATCGTATGCGGTGTTCCTCAAGGTTCAATCCTCGGACCTCTACTTTTCCTGATACATATAAATGATTTGAATAAAGCTTCCAACCTAATAAGTATCATGTATGCAGATGATACCAACCTATTCCTCTCAAGCAGTAATATATATGAACTCTTTACCACTATGAATAAAAAACTAAAACATATATCAAACTGGTTTAAATGTAATAAAAAATAATAAATATCGTAAGCATAAAGTCTAAAATATACAAAGTAAATATCCAAGAAACAGTCGTATACAACTTGGATATAAAATGATTTAAATATAATGAGATAATACGAAAAACGCATAAAGCTCCTATAAATATATCTCTATATTATTATAAAAATATTTTACTATATCTTGCATGTTTTTACGTCTAGTGATAAACTTCTATAAGTATTAATTTATCGAACTATTTCAGTTACTATACTTTTTTAAAAGGGAGAAAAAAGTTAGATTGTTATTACTTATACGTAGTCATAGGAACTCGCAGAAGACTGAAATCAGTTTTGTCGTCGAGTACCTTTATATACTACACGTGTAAACAAGTCAGTTTACTTTGTAATTGATGTGAATATCATTTCAAAAATTTATTCATAAAAAATGTTATTCTTTTTTTTTAATTATAATTTTTCTTTTTTTAATGTTAGATTACATTTTGGTTTTGGTTTAGATTTTTGTAATGAAAGAACGTAGTTTAAAAGAATTTCTAATAATTGTTTAATTTAACAAATAGATTTTTTAACATTTTATCAAAGAGTTTTGATATTTATTATTCAAGTTTGTCAGTGATTCTTTGTTAAGCAGTATTTTATTGTAAAATAATAAATAACATAAATTAATTAGCATGCAAGAAAAAAAGAGTAAAAAGAAGTTTGCGAATTAAAAAAAACTATTGAATTTATAAGTATAAAATACGATAGCATTAACATCGAACTTGCAGAACAAAAAAAGAAAACATACACAGTAGCTAAACAAAGTGACAGCTTAAAAGAAAATTGTACCAACCTAAAAAATAGTAACATTGAAGATAAACTTACAGAATTAGAAGATCAAAGCAGGCGAAGTAATTTAAGATTCACAGGAATTGAAGAAGAGCCGAATGAGACATGGGAAGAAAGTGAAAGAAAAGTTCAGACTTTTTTAAAATCAAAACTTGGGTTTACAAATGATGTAGAAATCGAAAGAGCCCATAGAACGGGAAGGAAAGCTTCTGATGGAAAAAAAAAGTAGAACAATTGCAGCAAAGTTTTTCAATTACAAAGATAAAACTACAGTGTTGGATCGATTTATTAAACTAAAACTATGGAACGAAAAGCTTTACGTCAATGAAGACTTTAGTGACAAAACAATTGAAATAAGAAAACGACTATTTAAAGAACGATTTGAGATCAAAAGGTAAATTTGCTAAGGTAGTTTATAATAAACTTATTACTCGTGCTTTTTGATTTTCAAAAAAAATTTTTTTTTTTTTTTCTATCAAATAGTTATAAAAAATAAAATGGATTCTAATTACCCAAACAATTTTGAATCAATCTCATGTAATTTATTTCAAACAAATGATTTAGTTATTGACATTGATTCAGATCCAGACATAAATTACTTTAATAATTCAGTAGCATTGCAAAGCAAATGCTCGTATTTTTATAACAAGGAAATAAAAGAATTTTTAGGACGGGATCATTTTAATGTTGTTTATCTTAATATAAGAAGCTTAAAAAAAATTTTGACAACTTATGTAACATTGTAAAAGAAACTTCAAATATTTTTAGCATAATATGCTTAACTGAAACTTGGTGTGACTCTGATGACCCCAAATCTTACTTAAATCTCCACCTGGGAGGCTTTAAAATGATCCCGCTAGCACGAAAATCAAAAAAAAAGAGGCGGTGATGTACTTTTTTTATATAAAAGAAAACTTGCAGTACATTATTAGGCCTTACATGAGTAACTCTGATGACAATAGCAAAGTCTTAACAAAAGAGATTAAAACCACTAACACCAAAAATATACTTTTTTGTTGCTGTTATCGCCCGCTATCTGGCATAATAGAAAATTTCAATACATTCTTATTTAATAATATTTTGAGTAAAGGTTTAAAGGAAAAAAAAACTTGACTATTTAATTATAGTAGGTTGAAAAAAACCATGATGGTTGGCAAAAACGAATTGCAGATTTTCTAAGACCTTTGGAGATTGATTGAAATTGAATAATCCGTTCGTTTAAATATGCACTTTCGAGTGTTGCAATATTTTCTGTATGGCCTTGATTATCAGAGGTGTCCCGAGGGAGGGGAGGGGGCTAGAGGGGTGTCTAGCCACCTACTAATTTTATTTGTAGGCATTTTTTTTTTACAAATTTTAATAATTATCTCCAATATATATTTCCCTGCTCATACAATTCAAAAAACAAACAAATAAAGACTTTTTCAAATACAAGGAAAAGTTTTCATAAAATAAAAAAAATATATATAAACAAACAGAGGCTCAAAGAAGATGAGGATGTCCTCAATTTCTTGTACCGTTAATTCATTGTCACAAAATAAACTTAAATTGAACATTAAAACCATTATTATTAATTTTGAGATGAAGTGATGAGCTACTTTTATTATGACCCCTTATGTTATTAATTACATTACATAATTTTTTTTTTTTTATCAAAATTTATTAATTTTTTTACTGTAAAATAGCTTCTTTTTTTTTTCATTTTTGAGTGAGCATTGATAAAAGTATTTATAGTTTTGTATTTGTTTTCGTTTTCAATAATCCTATTTTTGAGAAGTTTGTATAGAGTTTTTGTTTTCTTTTTAAACATTTCACTAGAGTTCATCCATTCATCAAGAGTTAGCAATTGTTTTCTATTTCGTTTTTATTATTTTATTAAATTTATTGAAAATGACATTACATGCTTTATTAGTATTTTGACACTCATAGACTTTTTCCCATTTATCTTCATATTGTTTTTGTAAGAAGTTAATAGTAAATTGTTGATATAAGGCGTTTTTTTTAAAATTAATTATCTTTGGATGAGTAGTCGAAGTTATTTTAAGGCTAATAATTTTAATGTAAATAGGAAAGTGGTGACTTCGATCTGACTTTCTTACCGAATGTACTGTAGTTAGTATTGTTCCAGAGAATGTAGTTTTAGAATTGTTTTAAATTTGCCAGTTTGTTTTCTAGATCCAGAAGTCGATTTTCTAGAAACCATTTTGTGACTGCATTTAATTGTGGTTCACATTCAGTGAATTTAATATGGTTATTTTTTCAAGGTTTGAGTATATATTATATACTATTTATTATCACTTTTTATGTTCTTTCTACTTTACCTATTTGGTCTAAAAGAACTATTAAAACGATTGTAATTTCTTTAAACAACTCAACTAAGTGGAAAAAAAAATAAACTTAATATGCCTAGAGGATTTTTGTGCTCGAATTAATTTTTTAATATGTGAGATATAAAATTTAATCTTCGCAAAGCTTTTTTAAGCAACTATTTTAGCATTTAATGATAATATAATCTTAATTATAATTATATATTTATAATTTATACTTATAATTATATATTTATAACTTATAATTTATTCGGTTAAGAAGATGTTTTAAGAGGAAAGATAATAAAATTTAAAAGAAAACTTTAAAATACAAAATTTAGTATGATTTGAAATTATTTAAGTCAACCGATTATTGTATTAAATCAAGCTGATTTACAAACAAATATTAGAAATTACGAAAATGCTAAAAGTCAAACAATCACAATATGGTGTAAAAGCAAATAAGTACCCAGCTCGCAATCCTTAAGTATGTACTTTAAACATTAGACGACCTACAATATTAATATAAAAATTGGCAAACTTGGCAAATTTCTTATTAAACCCGAAAGTTTAATTTAACATTAAAAAAACGAGTATCAATGTTAACATTATTTTTCTATTTTTGAATATCATCATAGGTAAATATCACAAAATATTTATAAACTGGGTGTTATAAATACAATTTACTTGTAGAACAAATTTTATTATTATATTATAAGAAATCAAGTAAAGAAATAAGTTATATTAAACACATGTATTGGTAAAAAAAAAAAAATAATAATAATAATAAAAAAAAATAAAAAAATGAAAAAGGTAAAATTTATTTAAAAACACGATTTTTAACTCAGCCTCAAAATTTTAAAAGCAAATGTTTGTTAAAGTTCTATGAATACTATTCGTTTAAATAAGTTTATATCTTATGAAATTAATTTATTAATGATTAAACAACACAACACAAAAATAAAGTATGCCATAAAAAATGTCGGCTTTTCAAGTTAAGAAATATTTGGACAACACTTTAACATAAAAATCACATTTAAAATAAACGATTTTTGTATAATTTAAAGGGAATAAAAAATACATAATTTAAAAATAATTGATCATTTTACTTGTGAAAAAGTTTACTGTAACAGTAACATTCGGAAAAAATAGAAAAATAGAAAATTTAGACAATTTATTCTTCAAGTTTAATCAGCAACTGTTAAATACCTAGTAAAATTTTAAGTGATAAAATATCAGATTGATTTCTTATTGCAAGATCTTCATCAAGTTCTTTTAATACTTTTGGGACTTCATTTTCATAATATATCCTAAAAAAATTATACATATAAACAATATTTCATAAACAAGGTACACAAACTGTTTACTATAACTATGTGAATTCGGTATGTTTATTGTCTTGGAATATTTCAGTATACCACATTTAACAAAAACACTTTTTTGATGTTATTTATTAAAAACAATAGGGTACTAACTTTCCTGACGCCCTAATATATATATATATATATATATATATATATATATATATATATATATATATATATATATATATATATATATATATATATATATATATATATATATATATATATATATATATATATATATATATATATATATATATATATATAAACAACAAGCTTCAACCTTCTCATTTTAATTTTTTTCTGTTAATTGGTGGGATATCCAATGTGATAATTTTCCCTAGTGAGTCATGTATGATTTCTCCTAACGTATATTGGTTAATAGATGATTACTCCATTATATCTTCAAAAGTTGAATGAAGATCATCTTCAATTATTTTCTGAACTAACTCAATACTTCAGCCACTTTAACAAAAAACAAGAAACTTTGCACTGAAGACAGCGGACCAAACGTAACCTTACTTTGTTGTTTTGATTGTGCAACAGCGTGGTGAATAAAGTTGATTCATTACATTTAATGATTTTAATAGTGAATTAAGTTGATTAACTGCTTTTTTAAATGGATGATAGTGGTAGTGAGTCTGATCATACAAATTATAAAAAAAAGATAAGAAACCCAGATGATTATAAAAGGAACAAGATTAAGAAATCAAGACTTACTGGTGTGGCATACGAAAACTACAGGGGACAAAAAGTTGGTGCAAAATCTATCGGAGATCCATGCAGGTAAGAGATAGTACGCAATAATTCTTAAATTAATATGTCTATGCCAAATTGTAATAATTTGTCTAAAATTTGGTCAGATTTAGGCTCTGTAATTTATAGTTGGCCTATAAACCTAAGCTGTTGATTGCTTGTTTAGGTTGTAAATATTTGTAGGCTTATGACAATAGAATGACATTTTTAGGGTAGTCTACAATCACTTATCATATTTTAACTTAAACTCTATTTTGTTTCCTAGACTAGGCTAACTATAATTTTTTTATAAAGTAAATTTTTTTTTTCAGTTGTTTAAGAAAGTGTTTTCAATCTATTGGCAAAGACAACCTTGATGATGTATTTATAAACTTCTACAGCCAGTTCAATACAAAAGGTGAGCAGGATTTATTTTTACACGGCTTTATTGATGTTACGGATATTGTGAGGAAGAGGCCTGGTTCAAGAGATGGCAAAGGAAAAAGTTGTGATGCTAATAAAGATACTGTACAAAAAAGAAAAAGTAATGGCGGAAACAAAAAGGAATTTAAGTATCATGTTTTGATCGGAGATGAACGAGTACAGGTATGTGTTGTGGCATTTTATCAATATTTTCTGTGCCAGAAAAGAGGGTTCAAAGAGTAAGGGGTTTAAAAATGGATGGAAAAGCAGTTGAAGATTTGAGAGGAGTACATATGAGTTACATTACCAGTCATGATATACCAGCTAAGGTATACGCTCACATAGACTCCTTTCCAAAAAAACTGATCCACTATGGCGGAAAGGAAAGGTATTTTTTGAGTGAAGATTTGAACGTGAAGTTAATGTATGAACTATTCATGATAAAAAATGAAGGGGTAAAGTTCAGTTACAAGTGTTATTATAACTACTACAATGAGCACTTTCATTTATGTTTCGGGCAACATCAAGTAGACACCTGTTGTATATGCGAAGAACTAAAGCTAAAGATAAAATCACCTCACCTTAGTGAAATTGCTAAGCAAACAGCAGTAACTGAGTTGGCAGTACATGACAGACGCACAAAAAATTTTTACCAAGCCATAAAACAAAATGTACAGGACGCTAGGGAAGAAAAAAATGTAAATGTTTTGTCCCTAGCAGTAGATTATATGCAAAACATTTCACTCCCCAAAATACCTGTGCAAGAGTTATTTTACCTAAGGCAGTTAACGGTTAGTGTATTTTCTATTCATGATGTGAAGAGAAACGCTGCAAAACTCAACATTTATCACAAGGGGCAGGCTAGAAAGTCTCCAAATGAAACTTGCTCCTTTCTTATGCATTATCTGTCTACCTCATAATAGTTGAAGCTTTTATAAAATTTTTGTGAGTAAAATTTTAGTTTGCTAAGGTATTATATTATTAATTCTATTATTAGGGTATTATATTGTATTAAATTATTTTTTTTTAATTCTATTATAGGGTATTTTATTAATTCTATTAAAAGTTTAGAATGAACTGTTTAAATTGTCACAGTAAAGATAAAAATAATTTTAACCAATTTTTGTTGATTTTATTTGGTTTTTCATTTTTAAAAGAAACAAAATGTTCCGATTAAGGAATCAAGCCACTGGTTTCCTAAATTAGAATTTAGGAACCAGTGGCTTGATTGAAACAAAATGGTACTTTTGCATAAACAAATTTATTTCAAACAACAGAGCAAGAGCTTGGTTCTAGTGCAAATAACTCAGCAGGCATTAAGGCCAACAACTTTTGCCTTTTTCAAACTCTAAAACAAATAGTCAACATTCCAACAGGCTTTTCAGACAATCCTAACCATTTATTTTCTCTACACGACTTGTCTTGTTTCTTATCTTAGCATGTGCCCAGTTTTTCTACATTCACCGTTAGGTGGTTCTGAACACGGTTTGATCTTTTTAAAACTATTATCTCATTCTTCTTCATCATCAGAACTCCACTTCACAGTACCTCTTACAACTACCTTAAAGCTAACTAGGATTTTCTTTGTGATGGCCCTCAGGTAGAAATTTTTTGTCTTCTCCTGACAAATGTGCTTCTCATGTAACTTCTTTGATTGAGGCTGGCATGAAATCTTTTATTCCTTCTTAACAATTCCAACTCAAGCCTCAATCTTCTCCATAGTTTTTCTTTCATTGTGCTGCTGCAATTTCCAATCGTAACCATTACTTCCATATCTATCGCCAAAATAATTTTTTAGAAAACAGATGTCTGTTTATCATTGCTAGAAACCATTTTAAAAAGGTTTTGTCTAACGCCAAAGCCTGCTGTTCTCAGGTCACAAAATCTTGTATTGAATCTTAAAAATTAGGCTCCAGAGACTTCTGAAGAATCGTTAACAGTGTCTATAATAATGGTAAATCTGTTATTGCAAATCTCTTGCATGGTTAAGATTTTGTTATCTCACCTAAAGACAAAGGTGAATTGTTTGCTAAGAACTTCTCATCAATATCATCTCTTGATTCCACTAATCACATCTTACTTTATATAGCCAGAAAACAGGTTAATTCATTGCTTGACATCGTATCACTCCAGCTTCTGTTTCTAAAATGATTTTCTGCTTAGACTCTTCTACAACACGCCTGTTATAGTCTTGCAAAAGTGTTCTCTAAACTGTCAGAGCTGTCGTCTATACTTTCAAAACTATTAAACAAGTGCTTATCAGTCTTGTTTTCCAGTCTGCTGGAAAGTGGCATCTGTTATCCCTGTTTTCACAAAAATTCTGGAGAGCAATCTAACTTAACTAACTACTGTCCCATTAGTCTTCTTACTATCATAAGCAAGGTCTTTAGTCAAAAAACACTTAATCTCTCATCTTGAATCTTTCTGATAATCTGAAACTTTCTGATAATCAATATGGATTTTGATCTTCTTCTACTGCTGATTTGTTAACTGTATTAACTGATACGCTTTATTATGCATTAAATAGATGTGGAGAGGTAAGACTACTGCTTTCGACTACTGCTTTCGACATCGCTTTCTAAAACCTGAACCTTTCTAATATATAAAAATTTGGCATGCTGGTCTTCTCCATAAGTTCTCTTCTTATGGTGTATCAGGTAACATCTTTAAGATTATTGAATCTTTTCAATAATCTTAAAGATGTTACCTGATACACTAACATTACCCTATCGAGGACAACTTATACTAATAATCCAATCCTAGTATAAGTTGTCCTCAATGGACAGCACTCTTCTTCATTTCCTGTAACTTCAGGTGATCCTCAAGGTTCTATCCTTAGCCCTAACCTTTATTTAGTTTACATTAATGATCTACCAGAAATTCTCACATCTAAGGTGGAATTGTTCGCTGATGATACTAACATTTATTCTTGTCTTGATAAGAAGCCAACACTTGGAGGGAACATTTGAGCTTGAAAATCATACTTCTGCTACAGCATGGAGCTCTCAATAGCTGGAACTTTAACTCTGATAAAATTCAGTTTTTTTCAACTGATCGTTATCACAACAATCTAGATCTTCCTATATTTATGAATGGTAATGTACTTGATGAGTCATCTTCATCTTCTAAGATTAACTCTTACTTCCAATTTTTCTAGGAAATCATATATCAAATTTATTGCAAAACTAGCATCTGCTAAGGTTACATCTCTTTATTGTGCTCGCCACTTTCTTACTCAGGATTCTATTCTTTATCTCTATAAATCTCAAATTTGTCTTTGTGTGGAATACTGTTGCCATATCTGGAGCAGATCTTTGAATGAAACCCTTTCTCTTTTAAATTAGATGAAAAAATGCATTTTAAAAATAGTTGAACCTGCTCTTGCAGCCAACCTTTAACCATTGTCACATCGTCGTAATGTTGCTTCTCTTTCTACATCTAAAATTCATTCTTGTGTTACTTATCATTTAACTAAGTGTCATCTTTTTACTGTGACTAATGCTAAGTGCTTCAAATATTCTTATTCTCCTATTTTTTTCCTCGATCATCAGTTCTTTTGAATTTGATCCCTTCTCCTTGATAAACCTTGCATTACTGGGAAATCAATTTAAGTGTAATACAAGTAAACTGTTTAATAAGTATTATTAAAAATGTTAAAAAAAAATATTAAAAGAAAAATTATGGCAATCTCTCCATGTCAATGAGTTCTGTTAACATTTAAAAATACTTTGTTATAATGATTGCTGTCAAACTTTAATAGTTTCAGTTACACAAAACAATTTATAGAGTTAAATCATGATAAGTTTGATCAAATTTACACAAAAAAAATAGTTTTTATAGTGTGAAAAAGAGTTTTTATAGGGCAGAGATGCCTTAATTAAAAAGTTTAAAGAATAAATATTTATTAACCAAAGATGATCTAACTATAAAAACATTTGATTAATACAAACTCTACTATACTTTTAACCATGATTTAACTTTTTTTTTTTCACATCTTTACTTCCAACAAGACTGCAAGCAACCACTATTAGAGTTGGAAGTTACTGGAAAAAAAATATGAATTTTCTAAAACATGATTAATGATTAATAATAATGATAAATTAATGATAAACTAAAGATAATGATTAACAAACCACTTAAAAGATTGCAATATTGTATAAATCAGGAAATCCTGATTTATACAATATTGCAATCTTTTAAGTGGTTTGTTAATCATTATCTTTAGTTTATCATTAATTTATCATTATTATTAACCATTAATCATGTTTTAGAAAATTCTTTTTTTTTTTCCAGTAACTTCCAACTCTAATAGTGGTTGCTTGCAGTCTTGTTGGAAGTAAAGATGTTAAAAAAAAAGTTAAATCATGGTTAAAAGTATAGCAGGGTTTGCACCCTGCTATTACCTGTGTGAAGCTCCCTCAATTAATTATTATCTTTTAATTAAAAAATGAGCCCTTTTTGTCCTTTATTCTTATTCCTTTAGAAATTATAAACAACTCCTGAATGATGTTACAATATAAAGTATGAAATAAGTTTTAATAAAGAATTTTAGAGTAGTTATATACATTAGAGAAACAAATAGTGATTTTTGTCAAATACCAAATATTCGGCTAAGCGCTTGACTAAAGCACTGAATTTTTTGTAGAATATTTGGCAGTATTTAGTTATTTTCAGAGTTCTGACCTGCTTTATTGTAGTGCATATGTCAACTACATTGTGGACCTTTTTGTTTCATTTGTGACTAGGCCATGTCACAGCACGCATTATTTGTTGACCGTTACATCAATTATTTTAACTATAATAGGTATGTATAAACCTAATGGAATCATATAATGTAATCATACTCTTCAAAACATTCAAGAAGATTTCAAAAATAACCAGTTCAGGTATATCTTGTCTTTCTAAATAAATTTCAGAAAGTTGTATAGAAAGATATAGCACAAAGAACAAAAAACTTATTAAAAATTATATTTTCACAACAACCTAAAATTAAAGTTTGAAAAAATGTTTTAACTTTAATGGGAATGACAATAATATGGTTACCTTTTTTATTGATGCATGTTCCAAAACTAATTTTTGGAACTTCAGTTTCAAAAATTAGTTTTGGAACTTATGGGTTTCAGTGCATATATTGATTATCTTATAGCCTGCTGCTAGTAGGAGTGCTGCTACATCGACTGAGGGTTTGGCATGGGACAGAAAACTTTTCTTTTATTATTCTTCTTTTATTAAAAAATTAATGTGCACATTTTTAGAATAAGCGCAAAAAGTGTATTAGGAAAGTGAAATCTGTGTGAGCAGTGTGAAATCATATTGAAATAGCCTACTGCCGGGGGCTTCAGTACATACATCAACTGAAAAATAGTCTGATTCGCAGCAGAGTGCTGCTACATAAACTGAGGGTTTGGCATGGGGCAGCAATCTTTTTATTCATTATTCTTCATTTTTTTTTTTTTTCTAAAAAAGCCGTATTGAAATGTGAGCAAATGCTTACATAAATATGCTATAGTAGATGCCAAAATTAGATTGCCAAGGTAAACTATATAAACATCACTTAAAATGCAATGATTCTTTTAATTATTTGAGAAATAAAATATTTGAAATATCTTCAATCAAATTTAATTTAACATTATTTTTTTTAATGTTTTAAACATTTTTTATTATACTAAGACTTGCATCGTTAATTGCATTCTAATAATGATTTTTCACGTGCATCTTAATAATGTTTTTTATTTTGCTAATTTTGTTTGATAAAGTTAAACAAAAATTTATTTTAATAATGAAAAACAAAAGAGATTCAGTGTTATTAATGATTTAACTGCCCATTCACATGATTCAAAATGCTATAAGGTTTTATGAAGGTTAAACTGTAAGGTTTAAAGAATACAATAGCATTTGGAAATGAAAGAAAATGTAATTTTAAACACATTTTAAATTGAGAAGAAACGTGCTTCAAAATGCAACAACAATGTTTATAAATTCAGTACAGACACAATTCAAAATATTAAATTGCGTGTTGGCTTCTTTTTATTAAATTTGATAAAATTATATAATGCACCATAGTGTCATTGTTAAACAAAGTGTATACTACTTTAAATGCTTTTTAAACTTTTCTTTTAAATAATTGCAAGGAAAAAAATCTTTATAGATCAAAATATAGTTTTATTAACAAACACACTTTTGTAAGTAATAAACTGTCTGGTCTAAAAAATCTCAGTCGCCCTCGGAGAAAACGAGTTGTTCCGTGCCACCGGACGACCATGAGAGCACACCCCTAACAAACATACATACAAACACACATATGTACATAAATATATACAAATAAATATATACAAACACACATACATATATAAATATTCAAAAATAATTACCAATCTAAATTCACTGCAGGGTCACGAATGGTAAATGATTTAAGAACGATTGTTAACAACTGCAAACTAAACTAAAAAAAAAATTCAATGCTTTTAAAACAAAATTTAGTTATAGAATAAATCATTTCAGTTTATCACCTTAGTACTATGTACAAAGATACAAGTTCATTATACTATATTATAATATATATATATAAACACACAAGTTCGCATACTAATATAATGACTATGTAACCTTCGTAAATGTAAAACTTGTGTTTAACTTGGTATTAAAGGTATTTACAATAATTTATTTAAGATAATGTATATAACAAACAACAAAAAGCGGCTGAGTTTCATAGTTTATTTTATAGATTATCAAAATTTACCAAACAAAGTAAATGAGCTGATGCTTCAAAATGATCTTGAGGTAGCGTTAAGTGAAATTAGGACTGCACAACGTGTGAAATTAGGACTGTACAAAAAAAAAAAAAAATTGCCTAGAGAAATAGATGAAGTTACAAGACCTTCAAATCCACAAACACTTTTTGAATTGAAATTTTTAAGAATCACTGATCAAATAATTTCTAGCATCACTGAGCAGTTTTCATCAAATGACCAGCTTATTAGAGGCACTGCTTGCTTTGATCCTAGAAGATTCAAGAAAATTTCAGAAAAAAGGTTACCTGTTTAAGTCAAATTGTTGAATTCACTGGTCTTAATGCTGAAGCTTTAGTAACAGAATTATCCTCATTAATTTGAAATTATAAATACTTGGCAAAAACACTACATGAAGACTTTGGTGAGAAAAGTTATGAAGGTCTTTGCCTCACTGTTTAAAGTGCCTAGAGGATCTTATGGTACTCAGTAACTATTAAAACTAAACCAGACAAAACTAAATAAAAACTTATAAATTCTCTAAACATTATAAAAACTTGAATAATAATAAATAAAATAATAATATAATAGATCTCTAACTAAAAGGCCTATAATACAGGCAAACATTATAAAAACTTGAATAATATATTGAATAAAGCTAGAACAAAATAATCCCATATTGATTATCAATCATAGAATAATATTACTACTGACTGCCTGTCAGAATAGAATGTATTTATCGTTTGAAAATCTGTAAAACAGGTAAGTATATCAATAAGATACACTTACATCTTATATGTCAAATAAAAATATTTTGAAGCAATATGAAGAAATATGAATCAAAAAATATTTGGTTTGCTATTTCACCAAAAGAATTAAAATCCCTGTGAACCAAATGGATTAGGTATAAATCAGGAAGTGCAGCTACACATGTTTTTAATAAATTAAGCCATTGGTCCCAATCATTCAGAAAAACTAGAATGGTGAATAAGTATTTTAGATTCATTTAGTCTTATCACACAACACAGTCACAGCTACAAGCACAAAAACTGTTTTTTCAACAAGTAATTTTTTTAATAAAGTCATATTTTAAAAACCAGTTGTGATAATTTTTATTTGATATATGTTTTATTTGATATATGTTCGACTTCAACTAACTTTGTTAACTAAAAAAAAAAATTCAGTAAAATTCATTTTACTGAATTTTGTTTTTAAGTTTTTTAATTTGTTTTTAAGTTTAAAAAAAAAAAAAAAAACAATTTGTGAAAACAAAACATGTAATATATTATACTACAACTGTTCAAAATGCTAATGGAATACTTATCCATATATCTAAACATATTCTGATTTTCTTTGGACAGAGATGAAAAAAAAACAAAACATTTTATACAAAAGAATAGTACATATGTGTGGCATATTCCCCTATAAAGTTTGTGACTGAAAATGCATGAAAAAATGAATTTGGGTTTAGGCAGTATTGACATTTGCTGACATTTTCTTACTTTCTTATGTTAAAATTAAAAATTAAAAATGTAAATAAACAATTTTAATAAAGTAAAAACAAAATTTTAAAACTTAATCACAATATAAGAGTATTGCACTAAAGAGTATTGCACTAAAGAAACTTATATCTAAAGAACAACAAGAAACAATTTAAAATTTTTTTAAAATAATTTAATTTTTTTTTTGTGGACTTTATTAAAATAAATAAGACAAAATTAATGAAGTAACTTGTTCTTTTTTTTTTGTCAATCATTATTTATCATGTCAATTTTCAAGTTTAAAACTGTTTTATGCCCTTAAAATGTTATTTTAAAAGCATAAATTATTACTTAAAAGGTACTCATGTTAAAATGGAAAACCTTAATAACCTTAATAATAATCAACCTTAATAAAAGTAATTGATCATAAGAATATATATAATGAGTATACATAAAAAGTATACATAAATCTATATATTGAATGTATTTACCTGGTAAGATAAAATTATTTTTAAGCTAACTTTTCTTAATAAACGAATGCATTTTATTTTGAAAGTTTCTTTACTTTTAGCGAGAATGATTCTTATTTTTTCTACCAATGACAAAAATGCCTACAAATAATGAAAACAAAAAGTTTATTATTTTTATACTATTTTTATAATAAAACTTTTAAGAATATATATAATAACAACTACTAAACAATAACAATAAAAATAATAAAAATTACTATTTTTGAATTAAAGTAAAATTTTTTTTAAAATATTTTCAAAATCACCTGCTCTTTAGTATCTTTCTTTAGTAATGGAGGCAAAAAATGTATAAGAGCCACTGTTAAAGACTCGCATTGAACCTGATAACAAAGTAATAAATAAAGATTATCCAGTAACTTAATCTGGTTAATCTAACGAAAAAACAAATCTGGCCAATCTAACCAGATATTAAATTTGGTTAATCTAACCAAATAATAAATGCGGTTAATCTAACCAGATAATAAATTTGATTAATCTAACCAGTTACCTGGTTGAAGAGTAAGAAGATTCTGGGAAGTAACTTTCGTGCTTTTGAAATCGACATAAGGTTTAAAAAATGTTCAGCATCACTATAAAAATATTTAAACAATAAAATAAAAAACAATGCGCCATTACAGCCATATTTATTTATTTAACTCCTTAAAACCACTAAACTCTCCTCCTCCCACATTGGAGGAAGCTACTAATTTTTTTTTTAAATTTACTTATGGAATTTTTAAACTGTTGTTTGAACCCTTTGAAGCAAGAACCTTGTCAAATAAAGCCACTGCAAGAAACAAGTTAAGTACAGTACTCTCTAGTACTGGAAACAAAACTCATTATTATTTGTTTACAAAGAGTGCTGTACCATTACATTACTGCCAGTAAGTTTTGGATGGATTTAATATGTTTAAAAAATGTGTTAACACATTTAAATACATTTTTTAGACATCTTAAATGCATCTTGTGATTACTGGTTAGTGTAAAGTATTAATTTTGTATTAAAAAGATTGTTATCAAATCTAAGCTATTATAAGCATATTTGACGCGTTTGGAATAAAAAATGACCCTTTTTAAATGTTTTTATATATTAGACCTGAGTCTGAAATAAAATCACAACCCAGATTTAAATCAAGCTAAAACAAAATTATTGAAAAACCTTTCTTTATCAGTATTGTGTAAGCCAATCTTCATCATACAAAATATTTGTGTTATTTTTTCACTTCGTTTTTGAAGAACTAATTCTCTAAATAAAATTCATTCTATAAGTTTTAATTTATTTAACTAAATAAAATTCATTCTATAAGTTTTAACTTATTTTATGAATAAACTAGATAATTATTTTCTACGATTTACTTAAAAATAAATTTTAAAAGTAAAATAGGAGAATTACTGCTCCTCAGGCTCCAAATCTAATAAACTTCTTGTCAAATCACTCAGAGAAAGATAAATGGAATACATCTAAATTTGTAAAAATTATTTAGCTATATATTTCCACATTATTAAATAATGTAAAAAAAACTTTTGGGAAAAGAAAAACTTTAAAAATTTGGGAAAAGAAAAACTTTAAAAATTTGAGAAAAATTACCTTTTCAATAAGACCAAACATAAGAAATTTTTTCTTTGATAATTCAGGCATTTTTGTTAAAATCTAAAACATTTTAAACAATCATCCATCTTTATTACTAAAAAATATACTTTGACAATTTTGCAACTATTATGTAAAGTTTCTTATCACATCAACATCATGTTGAAAATATTTTAAACTTTGATAAATTACCTGACTATCTTGTTCTGAGGAAGCTAAATCCATAATTTGGCGTGGATGGTGCACAGAAGTTATAGAAAGCTTTCCCAATGAACCCTCAAACTTTACTAAAATTTAATTTTTTATAATAAAAATAGTATTTAAAAAAATATAAACAGAATAAAGATATCTGGAGTTTAGAGTTAAGTATTCATTATTTTTTACCTGGAAAGAAGCCTTGGAACTGTGAAAATATTTAAGAACTTCAAAACTTCATACAGAAAAAAGTACAGTTTGTTAAGAGTCCAGAAATTTTTAAACCCAAACCCAAATAGTAGCCAAGGACTATGGGTACAAATAAAAATTCTAGGACTCCTAGTCCTGTTTGTTCTCAAATAAGTTTATAAACCTCTATATATTATTGAAGTTTTACAAGGATTACAAACTCCAGGTAACAATTGAGAACAAACTCTGAAGTTCTTTTTGGGACTTCACAGATATAAATATATAATGAAAAATATAAATATAAACATATTATTTATAAAAATATTACTATGCTTGATAATTTGATTGTTTACCAAAAAAAAAAAAAAAAAAAAAGAAACATGCCAGGTTTGTAACTTTCTTTAGAATGCATGCTTTTATAACTTAAAAGTTGCTTTGTTTTCTCTAGATTTTCACAAAGTTCTTCTTCATCGCTACTGCTTTTGTTAGTTTGTTTATCTTGGGACTTTTTTAACTGTTTATGTTCCATATAAGACTAAAAAAAAAGTTTATATTATCATATATTCACTAAGTAACTTACATAACACAATATATTCAAAAACTTCTTTGACTAAAGTAGTAGGTCTATTTAAGAAAATTGAAGTAAAACATGAAGCTCTTTTTTTTTAACTAGATAATTATACAAGGATATAAACAGAAGTTTGTATTATTTGTTTTGCATGTAAAGCCTAAAGTAATTGGATAGTGAAACAATATATACATACTATAAAATAAAAATCAGAAATGTTGCAGTCACCACTAAGTATACTCATGAGACTTATTTTAAAAATCCACTCTTTTTCTTTTGCTGACATCATTTGGGAAGCATTCATTTTTACAAAAAAATCATCTTCATCATAGTCAGTTTCATTGTATTTCTTCCAAGGTTGACTACTTCTATGATAATTTTGATATAAACTTCCTTCTCTACCATTATAATTTCTCCGGTTCAGAGTAGCATTCATGTGCATTGCAACTGAAACAAAAAATGTAAACCCAATTACTGACTTATTATATATATATTTTTTTTTTACATATTATAATATTTATAATATTTTAAACATTTTTACCTGGATCATAAAGAAATGGATTTTGAGCTATTATATGAGGAGAAAAGACTGGTGGAGCACCTAACAAAGCTGGAGATTGGAAACCTCCTAACATAAGTGGTTTGTTTATCATCATAAATGGGGACATTTGAAATTGATCAACAGGGTATGGATATGGTCCTATCTTACCACTGTAATCCTATAAAAAAAAATTATTATATTTTGTAATTAAGAATTTTAAAAGTAATACATGTTTAGTAGAGAATTAATTTTATGCATCTAATTACTGTTATATGTAAATAAATGAGCATTTAAAAGAAAATATATTTTTGCTTTTATCATGTATTTATTTACACTGTAAAAAAAACTCTATTGTATTTATCAGAATTTTTTCATTGTTATGTTACGGAAAAAAATCCGTTTTCAATAAATTAGGGTCTTTTACCTATACTTTTAAAACTTTTGAAACAATCATATTGTTTTATATGATTTTTTTTCCTATTTATGATATGGAGAAGTTCTGTAACTTTGAATTTCAGGCTTTAAACATAGTATAGCCTCTAATTCACTGAGCTCTAATACAGAGCGCCATATTTTTTTTTTCACTAGGAAAAATTAATGTATATAGTTTCATGTTAAAGATTTTAATATATTTATATTTTACTGGAACTAAAGTGCTATATGTTGTTAAAAAAGTACATTCACAAAAAATTGTCTTTAATTTAGATTAAGGATGCTGTTATAAATATAGGTATTAATTAAAAATAGGTACTTCTGTAAATTAGTTTCCTAAATTATAATATAATATAGGAAACTAATTTACAGAAGTACCTATTTTTAATAAACATCTATATAAGAAAGGATTTTATACCATATAAATCCTATTTAATTTATATAGGATTTATATGGTATAAAAATCTTTTCTTATGTATTGAATTTTTTAAAGTTCATATTATTTAGTGTTATGTTTTTATAGTATATAAAATAAACACTAAATAATATGAACTTTAAAAAATTCAATTCAAAAAAAAAGCATTGTAAATAAATAAAACATTGTTTACTAATAAGTCAAGTTTTATTTACAATTTTATTTAGACATTATATTGATCTTGCAATTGACAGTGTATTTACTTGAGATTATTTATTTGTTATAATATATATATATATATATATACATATATATATATATACATATATATATATATATATATATATATATATATATATATATATATATATATATATATATATATATATATATATATATATATATTTATATATATATATAATTATTGTAAATATATATATATATATATATATATATATATATATATATATATATATATATATATATATATATATATATATATATATATATAAACTATTGTGTATATATATATATATATATATATACAAATAGTATTGCGTACTAAGGTAAGCAATCTGACATCACACTGAAATAGCCTGCTGGTGGGGGCTTCAGTACATACATCGACTGACAAATAGCCTGACTCGCAGTGGAGTGCTGCTACATCGACTGAGGGTTTGAGATAGGGAAGCAATTGTTTTATTCATCATTCTTCGTTTTTTCTTCTTCTTTTTCGAAAAAAACAGTATGGTTTAGGGTAAGCAGAAAAAGTGAGCAAATGCTTATCAAAACACGCTTTAGTAAGTGTGTGTGTGTGTATATATATATATATATATATATATATATATATATATATATATATATATATATATATATATATATATATATATATATATATGTATATATATATATATATATATATATATATATATATATATATATATATATATATATATATATATATATATATATATAAAATAGAATTTACATAAATTATGTAAAACATTATATGTAGCAAGAGTTCCTACCTAGTGCAATACTGTCCGCTGTCTCAATGCCAACTTCCTAACTCGAATACTTCTAACTTTCTTTCTAATATTTTTCATTCTTCTAAAAATCACTTACTCTTGGTCTGCAAAGGGGTTATGATGCTCTTTAGTGAGCTGAACTTGTCTTTGTGGGCCTTGGTATGTGGAATTTATATGGCAAACAGCCGGAGGAAGATAAACACATTGGAAGAAGGTATATATTAAATAAAATAGTATGTTAGATGTATTTTTTAAATTTATTTTTAGTAGTGCAGTCTTTTTAAAAAAGTTCTCTTAAATATTATTCTTGTTATCTGATCTATATTTAAATTATTTAAAATTGTGGTTTTTGACAAAGTTATCTGTAAAATAGAAACTTTGGCGATGATAATTGTTAAATTATTATCTAATTATTTGTTTGTAATTATATAATTTACATTATATTGATTAATTTCGATTATAACTTTTAAAACGAAATACTACTATTGAAAGTTTTTCTGAGGTTCATGCTTTGGTTTTGGTTTCAACCCAACATCGAATTTCAAATGTACCTAGATAAGAATCTTCCAGTGCTATGCTAGACAATTGGATAGATGTTTTCAAAGTTTCCTGGAAAAGCTGCCAGCTGAAAGTATGGATTTACTCCATAAAAATGCTCCTCTTGCCAAAACACGAAAGTACAATTATAAGGGTCACTTGTGATGATATACTTTCATACTTGTTTAGAAAAAATCTTTAAAAATCCAAAGTTTTTTCATATTACCTGCAATGCATTCTTTAACTTTATCTACTTCTAATCTACACTTTTTTCTATATCACTGCATCCAGATTATCTGCAACTATATGCTCTACATGCCCGCACTACATACAAATTTTAAATATTTTCAACTTTACTTTCTTTTCTTTTTTTTTTACTGTAAATAACGATTTATTAATTTGATCTAATTTATTAATCTGATCGAAAAAAAAAACCCTGGTAAAAAACAGTATGTTGGTTTTCACCCAAAAGTTTTTGAGTTTTGTAAACGAACTAGCGCTGTTTGAATAGATAGAGCATCAATATATCAAAAGTTTTTTTGTTTATATTTATTATATATATATATTATTATTATAACTATTATAATATAATATATATAATAACTATTATAATATAGTACAATTTGTCTTAATAAAATATTATAAATATTTTATAATATATATAATAACTACTTTAATATAATATAATTTGTTTATTATTACTATTATTACTACAATAATTATTTCATCAAAATATTAGAAATCCAAGAAAATTGAATTTAAGAAAATGAGTAAAAACTGAGCTACTCATAATTGTGCATGAAAAGAAATTGATATATTTTAAGCACGTTTTGCTTATCATATAGGTATGGAATTACTATTAGGGTGAAAAAAAAATTCCTCAGAAAATTTTTGTACAAGGTTTTAGGTATATGCATGGACATGATTTTCACAAATATTGAAAAATATTTTGCGACCTCCGAGAATGTTGAGACCATTTTAGTGTTTTCATCAAAATCCTTCAAAAAACTATATTTTACAGCTGCTTTATTTTGCAAAAAAATGTTATGGACTATTTAAAAAAAATCTTTTTTTATTTTATTTGCATTAATAACATAAAAATCAGGCCCACATACAAAGAACAATACAATGTGATCTTAAACATTAGTTACCCAGAGATAATTTTAAAATAAAAAAATACTAAAAAAGTTCATTATAAATTTATTTTTTCTATTTTTACATTAGATTATTTATTCACATCAAGTTTTTAAAGCTATTCTTTATATTAATAAACAAAGGTACAGAACATAACATTTTAAATAAAAAGAGTTACATTTTTCTATATTCATATATATACATACTATATACATAAATTTGTTATTATCTTCCTTACAGGATTCTTTAATTTCAACAAAATTACAGATATATTACTCTTTTAGAATCTTCAAGACAAACACATAATTTTGATATATTACTCTACTTGATATTTTTATAAAAATGGTTTTTAAAGGATGTTGATACATAGAGAAAAAATACTGTATTTTATTACATTAAGTTTATTATTTACATATATATGCGGTAGTGGTAGAGCGCTCGCTTCATAAGCGAGTGGTTCCGAGTCCGATCCTCACCACGTCCCTGGTAGTACTGCGCTCAACTCGTTTCTCCACGCAGCGGCCTTGTTCATCAAGGTTCGTGTTTCGGAGTTATAGAGTTGAGAGAGGGTTATAGCCACAAATAAGTAGTCTGTAGTGGCCTTCTCGTCTGTAGTGGCCTTCTCGGCCTTGAGGAGGTGAATTAAAATAAAAAATAAAAAAAATTTACATTACAATTAATTTAAAAACATCATCTGGTAATGGTTTTCTTGGATAGCTCTTATGTTTTCTAAAAAATATGCTTGATACTTCTGGATCTGATCTTTGGATCTGAACTAGAAGGTAGTGTATCTGATTCATCATAGTATTTAACCTTGATATTTTTGCCGTGTGCTTAAGTCTAGAATTTCTTATCTGTTTATTTAAACTCTCTAGTGCATCTTCCGAATACATCCCGATTGGCAAAGGTAATTTATTTGATATAGAATAACTATGCAGTATCAGTTTACTGATACTGCATAGTTATTCTATATCAAATAAATACAGTTTTTACTGTATTTATTTATATAGTAAAAACTGTATTTACTGCATAGTTTATGTACAGTAAAAACTGTATTTATTTACTATATCAAATAAATACAGTTTTTACTGTACATAAACTATGCAGTAGCAGTTTATGTACAGTAGGAAGCATAACATACCAGTTGTATAAACTCACTATATGTTTAGCCGTTTCAGTGCAGTATAAATCTAATTCATTGATATTGATAGGATATCCACAAGATATGGTTATGAGAATATTATGCAATCTTTTAATTATATCACTATCAACTTTAGTAATTTCAGAAAAAACTTCACTATTTTTAAATGCTCTTCTGGCAGTATTGCCGTCATTTGTATTTCCAGACTCAGTTTTTGGCATATCAACGTATAGGCTTAACCGTTCTCTGAAGAGTATCTGAATCTTTTTTTATTTTAAGCCTACAGATAATTTTTCCTCAATTGTTTTTGGCTTATACTTTTTATTTTCACATTTATAACTTAAATGAAGAATAAATTCCAAGCATTTTAACCAGCAATACAAAGCTGAAATTCCGAGCCCCAAGGCCAAGTCATTCTCAGTTTTTGCTTTTAATAAATCAATATTGTTCACTTCCTTGGGTTTAGCATTGCACACATTGCAGGATTGAGTGGATTTGTCTCTGTAAGTACGTTAACTACTTTATTATTTACGTATTTATTTGATTTTTTAGATCTGATTCTTCTTCTCTGGATAAAATTCGACTCTCTTTTTTATATTGTACATGAAGAGATCTACAAAAGTGAAGGATTTTCATTTTTCCAAATTTCGCCATCTTCTACTTTGAGCAATAAAGGCACAAAAGCTGTAATGAAAAGATTTTCTTCATGCTTAAGTTCTATACTTGCGCTGCTTGTATCGTATTTCTGTTTATAAATACTAAGGCTTGATGCTCCATCAAAACCTAACTTTCCATATAAAACTCCAAATATTTTGTCACTTTAACCAAAATTAGGCATATGAATCATTTCTGTTATTCTACTCACAGTGTGATCTAACATGCTTTGAAGAGTACACTTTGCAGAAATTTCAGAAAAAAGTATATTCTCAGGATAGCATTTCAATTTTTCCACGAAAATATCGTGCAAGGTAGGATAAATATGTACATTGTGTACAAGAGCTGAGTTTCTGATATTGTTTATCGCTAAGACCAGTATTCATTTTTAATGCAAGAGCTTCCTCTACACTCATATTAATGGGAAAGGTTTTATCCAAAGTTTCATCAACTTTTTCTCTAAAACATTAGATATATTGTTTTTTAAAATAGAGGCTTCTTTTTTTTCTCCAGAAGCATTTTCACTTTTTTGCAAAAGCTAAAAATAGAGCTTCATGATGTTCAGTGGCTAGTTCTTTTATTTTTTTTCTTTTGCTTCGCTCTCCAAGAACACTCCATTGTTTATGGGGCCTTCCAGAACCAAAATGCTATTTTTATTGTTCATAAGATTTCTTCGAAGCCAACGATTTTCTTTTTGTATAAATGTATCATAGTTTCGTCCAATTTGTTTTAGTTTTTTCTTCACCTTAAAAATAAATATAACTAAAGCAAGCTTAACTTTATTTAAGTTTTTTTTGCGTATTTTTTATTTCATTAAGTAAATCCTTCCATAATTTTAATTTATCAACTCCTAATTCACATATATTTGGAACAAGATCTAATCTTTTCATTGTTATCGTTTTTAAGAACCATCAACATAATAAAACTAATATATTAGAAACATTTTAAATTACATTACATATTTTTTTACTTTACACTGTTTCAAATTTTTTTTTGTTACGACTTTTAAAAATTTTCACACTGTTACATCCTGTAATAACTCATATTACTTAGTTAACTTTATATTACAGGAAATACTGAAGTTGTTCAATTAAGCTTTTTCAAACACGTTCTACTTGTCAAATAATAAATCGTTCTTTAAAATTATCAATAAATATTTTAACAAACTTCTAAATAGTATATAATGACAAAAGCATGTTTTTAAAAACTATATTAAATATTTATGATTTAAAAACTATATTAGAACAAGTTCTACAAGCAAAAAAACTAAATTTAAATTTCCCGCCAATTTCATTTGTTTTGATAAAACAAAGTTCTTAGCAAAATGGCGGAAAACAAGGTTTTTATGAAATCATCCGCAGGAGACCGCAGTAATCCTTTTATATTCCTAAAGTAGAAATGTTAATTAACTGAAAATATATATATATATATATATATATATATATATATATATATATATATATATATATATATATATATATATATATATATATATATATATATTTATGGAACTTGGTGGAACATTTTTTAGCTAATATATAAACAAAAAAAATACAACTATTTTCTTCTTTTTTTTAAATTTAAATGAAAAAATCAGACTTTTTTTTTTCTTTCTATTATATTTGAATAATAGAGTCAAAAAATTATTTTGAAAAAAATTTTCACTTTTAATTAAATTTCAAATTCTCCAATTTAGTTGAATAAAAACCTCACATTTTTCAGATTTCTTTAAAAATAATATTAAATTTTTTCACTTCTTTTACCTATAAAATACAAAATAAAAGCTTTATGAAAAAATTATTTTTACTTTTGAAATAAAAAATCATCATTTAATATTATCTAACAAAGGGCACTTAATTTATAAAAAGTGATGAGGGGTTAATAGCAATTTTTTTGTTGTTTTGAGTCACTGTGCATTGTATTGTTCTTTGTATATGGGTCTGATTTTTATGTTATTAATGCAAATTAAAAAAAATTTAAACTTTTAAATTGTCCAGAACATTTTTTGCAAAATAAAGCAGCTGTAAAATATAGCTTTTTGAAGGATTTTGATGAAAACACTAAAACAGTTTTAACTTTCTCGGACGTCTCAAAATATTTTTCAAAATTTATAAAAATTATGTCCATGCATACCTTGTACAAAAATTTTCTGAGGATATTTTTTTTCACCTTAATGGTAATTCCATACCTATGTGATATGGTCTATATGATTATAATAGATTTTCATAAATGTTTTGCAAACTTTGTAAAGTACTTAAAACTACTGAGTTTTTTATGTTGTGTTTGATGTGTATTATTTATAATAATTATATATAATTAGATTTACATATAAATTCTATTCATTTATTTTTGACTTTCGCGTTAACTCTGTAAAATGAGTTAAGTAACTGTCTATTTGCTGAATTAACAGAGTTTTCCATTAAAATTTAGTTCTAAATTGTTTCAACTGATTGGTACTGAACTTTTTAGTTTTTCAAGTTTTTATTACAAATTAAAAATTTAAAAAACATTAATATATTTCTTATTATTGTAACTGTTTTTAGTTATATTTATATGCAATCTATAATTCTTTGACTTTATTGTGTGTTTAGTTTTTTAAGAGTGATCCTAGTTCTTTAATTTTTAAATAATGATATTTCAGACTTTGTTGTAGCTAGTGAAAAAATTTAAAATCAATGGATTTTTAAAAATCTCCTTTTTATTGGATAAAACTATCTATAAGTTTTTGAACGTTTTGGTTTGACGTTCTCATTTTGAACTTTCAATTCGAATAGTATTTTAAAATTTATTGCTGAAAAACTTAAACAACTTGGCATACTCGCAGCAATAATAAAGTTAATAAGACATAGCGACAACAGGAAAATAATATTCAAGCATAAAATATTTCTTATGTGTAAACTAATGTGGTAAACATTGTATACAAGCGTTGCTATGCTAATACTGGTTTCACTAAGTCTTTAGGTAAACAATATTAACTACATACGATGTTTAATAAAGTAGATACTGTTTAGTAAAGATAAGTTAATAAAATAGAGCTCTCAGTAATAATTAGGGATAAAAATTATTGATTTAATGGGAACATAAAATATTAAAAAGTACAAAAAAAATTTAAATAACAATACACATATCAATTATTAAAATAATAAAACATTTTTAGAGATATAATTAAAATGTGGAAATATTTCTTAAATAATTTTGATGAACTAAAATTTATGTAATAATTATAAATGGGTTCCAAGAAATTCTAAGAAAATACAACAACTTTAAAAATAATAATTATAAATTCATTTAAGAATACCTGGTCGAAGCTTTAAATTTTAGTTAAAATCAGCAAATATTTATATTAAGCGATTTTTTCTGTTGACAAACTATATTTTTAGAGTATAAATATTTTAATTATTTTAAAACTTTCTAAAGTTGCAAAATAATGGTTTAGCAAAAAACCCTTTAACATTTATAGGGTCTTTAATATATATGTAAACAAAGTTCTTCAAAACCTTGTACTCAAAAAAAGCAATATACAAAAATTTCAAAATGCATAATTATTTAATAATAAAACTTTAAAAAAAAAAATCATTAAAAACTTTTAAAAATGCACTTTTTATTTTTAGTTTAAAATTGATAGTTTTTATGAATTAAAATTTAAAGTAATTTTTATATAAAACAATTATTATTTTCAAAATTTTTATGCAGTTTTTTTTCTTTCAAGTACCATGTTGAACTACTTTTGAAGAACTTTTTTAACATATAATTAACATTTTTTTACTTTATAATTTAATGAGACCCTTTAAATGTTCAAGGGTTTTATGACACCTCTGAAAAAAAAATTTGTTCAAAAAATTTTTAGTGTTATTTTATTGCATAAAACATATTTAAAACTCAGACAAAGCAATTTTTAGAAATTGTTGTTTTATGATTATTTATGATGTGAAGTTGGAATCCAGAGTACCTGTTTTTACCTGGAGTCCAGAATCCTGCCCATCATAAAAATTAATGGGACTCCAGGACTCCAGGATTTTTTAAATTTTATATCAACATATGAATGTTTCCTAACTAACTCTTATCAACTTCTATAAGTTTATTAATTTAAATTTGTTTAGCAGTTACATAACTTTAAACCAGTAAAAGCAAAAACACATTCAATAACGCTGCGTATGGCAAGCACATAAATTATCTAATATATAAATTAGTCAAAAATGTACAGTGTACTTTTACCATACATTGCCTATAGAAGACATTGCTTTTAAATAATATTAGGCAAATCACAGCATATACGGTACACAAAACCTTTCATGTACACTGATAGCTAGATGCCTAATTATACTTAGACTAGGGTTGTTATTGTTTATGGAAGAATGCAATGAGAATTTTACTTTTAATTAGTTTCCTACATAAAAACCGGGACAACAATTTTTTCATAGGAAAGCGAAGCACTAAATCGTCACAAATATTTACATATGCAACCGAGGCACAGTCGTTAGAGTTCTGGCTCAGAATTAAGAGGTCTGAGGTTTGAAGCCTGCTTTGATGCTTAAGTAGAAGAAAGTGATTTTTTAATGCTTCTTTCTAATGATATTGTTTACACTAGCAAATATGATTTTACTAAAAAGACTTTTAAAACTAATAAAATAGTTTTAAAAGTCTTTTTAAACACATTAGAAAGTATCATTTTAAAAGCGGAGCAATTGAAGTCTATTAAATGTCTGAGCATCAAAACAAAATTTGTAATATTTTTAAGAAACTGACAGAGAAGCATTAACTTCTACTATTAATGATGTATTAGAGATGTGGAAGAGAGCAGGATTACCAATCTCTCTGAAATGCGATGTTGTGAATAAACTAAATAAACTAAATAATATAAAATAAAATAAAATAAAATAAAGCAAAGGATCAAAAATCAAAGTTCTCCTTAGAGAAAGAGAATAAACTGGATACACTCTAAACTGGATACACTCTAAACCGAAATGGCAAAAAAACAGAAAAAATGGAATTAACATCCAAAAGAGGCACTTCAAGAAAAAAAAAAATTATGGGTGAAAACCTGCTTTCCTCATTGGATGTTGCCAAGATCAGTGACCGATCAACTCCTTTAATAATAATTCCAACAATCGCAAAGCTAGGAGAAGATCCAAATAAATACAATGTGAGCTATTCATTGATACAAAGGGCAAGACAAAAATCGAGAAAAAATTTGAGTGAAAAATTGAAAGAGACTTATAACACTGACAAACCATTGTTTGTTCATTGGGATGGCACTCTACTTGAAGACAATGTTGGCAATGAGGTTGTAGATCGGTTGCCAGTCCTAACATCTGGCAGTGGAGATGATCAATTACTTGGAGTGCCAAAATTAGATCATGGTACAGGAAAGGAGATTGCAAATGCAGTGCATTAAATGGAATTAAATGCACTGCATTAAATTCCATTTAATGTCTTGCCCTTTGTAAAATTTAATGTCTTGCCCTTTGTATCAATGAATAGCTCACATTGTATTTATTTGGATCTTCTCCTAGCTTTGCGATTGTTGGAATTATTATTAAAGGAGTTGATCGGTCACTGATCTTGGCAACATCCAATGAGGAAAGCAGGTTTTCACCCATAATTTTTTTTTCTTGAAGTGCCATTTTTGGATGTTAATTCCAAGTGGTCATTGAATGGAATCTGACAGATAATGTAAAAGGTACGTGTTTTGACACAACTTCATCAAACACCGGTCAAAAAAACCGGAGCTTGTGTCTTACTTGAACAAAATATGGAAAAAGATTTGTTATGGTGTCTTTGTTGACATCATATCCTTGAAATCATGTTGGAAGCAGTGGTATCCACAGCATTGTCAGCTTCATCAGGCCCTGACATTCAGTTATTTAAAATATTTTAAAAAAACTGGAGTAATATTGATCAAACATCATTCTATAAAATAGACAATTATCCACAAAAAGAAAAAGAAGAAATCATACAATTTTCAGTAAAAAAACTCAAAGAAGATCAACCTGGCGACGATTACAAAGAATTATTGTAACTTTCAATTATATTGCTTGACCGTACTCCAAAAGCTGGAATTAAATTCAGAAAACCTGGGTCTTATCGCAAGTTGTATGGCAAAAGACATGAAAATCTGGATGTTCAAAACTCAGTTTAAAACAACAGCTAAGGAAGCAAAAAAACTAAAAGAAATTTGTCTATTTTCTGTTGCAATATACATTAAGCAAAGGTTCTTGGCTCCCCGTGCAGTAAGTGCTCCACAAAATGATGCAAGTCTCATTAAGATTCTTGACAGCTACAAAAGTACAAATGAAGAATTAGCAAATGTTGCACTTGGCAAATTTAAGAATTATTTGTGGTATCTCTCTGTAGAGTTGATTGCATTGGCTTTCTTTGATGATAAAGTAAGAAACCTTCGGAAAACAGATGCTCCAAAGCAGACAAATAGATATCAAAACTATTGACTCTAAGCAGCTTAAAGAATTTTTAACAACTACCACAAATTCTTTTTTATCTTTGGCACGAAGATAAAACCCAAAGTGTAAGTTTTATAATGTATTATATTATAAGATATCTTTTTAAAATTTCCATTGTTTTGTACTTTGTTTATTAGTAAATAGAAGATAGGCAAATGGTTTTTATAATCCTAGCAGAGAACTTCCACTATAAAAAGTGAAAAAATGACGCTGCTGCACCTCCCGGATGTAAAGGGAATCAGAAAATTTCCAAAATATGATTTTACTCAAATTTTTGAATTTGAGTAAAATCATATTTTATACACCCCCTAAATATTATCATTTTAACCTACAATTTTGTACAGATTGTTTTTACAACAAATTAAAACAAATAAGGGGGTCTCCCAAAACATTGAAAGATTTTTTTTTACCCTTATTTTGCATAACCCTATTGAATATACTTTTCTCAACTGAATACTATGCATGTGATATGTTTACAAAAGTATAATGTAAAGATATACTTATAATATTTAAAGTAATACAAAAGCTAAAATTAAAAAAAAAAAGTTGACAACAAATTTGTTTTTGTTGCTTAATTGTTTTAACTTGATATTGTTATTTAACAATTTTAAATGAAAATAATTAAACAACTATAACAAATAATTAAACAACAAACAAAATGGTACAAACAAAAATATAAAAAAAAAGTTGAAAAATTACTTCAAGTTAGTGGTACTTATTTTTTCTGAATTGTTTTGATTATTATAACTATTTTTGCCAAGCTCTAGCGTGTAAATATATATATACATACACAGAGGCTATTCTAGACCCCGAAAACAATATTTGGCGCTGCCTAAATTAAAATTTGAGGACCGTTTTTTTTTTTCTATCTTTTTCCAACATTTTTTACAGCAAATATTGTTTTTTTCGCAAAAAAACACTCATATATGGCAATATTTCCACTAAATTTCTCCGGGAAGAGTGGGGGGGGGGCAGAGTGTACTGCTGCCCAAATCTTTTACCCAGAATAGTCGCTGATAAATGCATATATATATATATATATATATATATATATATATATATATATATATATATATATATATATATATATATATATATATATATATATATTTATTGTTTGTTTATGTATTATATTATATTAAAACAATACAAAAACTCTTGTATGAAAAACAGTGCTCAATATTACAATAATAGAGCAATAAATATTTAAACTATGTTTTAATTTTAAAACATAGTTTAAATATATATATATATATATATATATATATATATATATATATATATATATATATATATATATATATATATATATATATATATATATATATATACATATATATATATATATATATATATATATATATATATATATATATATACATATATATATATATATATATATATATATATATATATATATATATATATATATATATATATATATATATATATATATATATATATATATATATATATATATATATATATATATATCAGGCCTTGCGATGAATAAGAACTGCGCGACGCATAAGCACGACGTGATTTTTGACGTCATTAAATTCTTTTTATTTGCTTTTCATATTTATCGACATTAACAGCACCAATTTATTTAATTACCGCAAAACTACTTTAAATCGTTTATGTAGAAATGTTATTATTTAAAAATGTTTTGGAATGTTTCGTTTTTTAAAATGTAAAAACATTTGTTTATTTTCTCGACGTTTGTCACGTTTTGTCTATACTAAACGAATAAAAAACATTATAACTTAAATTTAAAAAAGATTATAAAATATGCTAATATTTGATTTTTTTTTTTCTTAAATATGTAATTTAAAGTTTTTCAAATAATTATTTTTTCTTTTTAAAAAGTCAGCGAGTAATAAACTGAAAGTTTTAATATTGTACGATTAAAAACTGTGCAATAGCTAATATTTTTACAAGCGATTTTATATAATATTTATTTATTTATTTTTATTTCTTTTCATAAAGCGGTTGATAAGCACAATCACTCGTATTAATAAAAAACTTAAACGAACGTTTTGAATAGATTTTTAATGCTAACAAGGAATTTTATTTCTAGTAAAATAAAATAAAATGTTAGAATAAAAATCTTATAGGTATAAAAGAAATATTTCAGCGAAAAAATTATTCTTAAAAATTATTCTTAAAAATTATTCGAAAAACTATTAACGTTCTATTTTTCAGCAGCTGTTCTTGAGCACGCTTCGATGAGTTTCGGTAACTTTTAACATAAAAGCGATCGTTAATATTTAAGTAATTTTTTTGAGTTACTTTTTACAAAAATTTTAATAACTGTACTTTTTTATTGAATCAAGTAGAATACGTTTTAATATTAATCTTTTTTTTTTTTTATTTGCCCTCACCAATTTTTAAAATGTTTCCTCGAAATCACTCTTAAATACTTTAAATACGTCTAACAGTTAATAAATATTTTTAAATCTATGGAATAATTTTAAAACCTATCAAACCCCTGTAAAATAATTATTTAAGTTTAAAATCTAAAACTAAAAGAAAGTATTTTTGTTCAATTTTATCGACAACGTTGCTATTGCTGAATAATTTTATTAAAATGTTAGCTTAAAAGATTTAAACTTTTTTTTTAATTTTTGAATTTTTTCTACTTGTAAATAATGAGCATATTTAATTTTTTTAAATTCAAACTTTTATTTCAACTGCGTGCGGTTTTTAAAATACTTTATTAAATGTTAAAATAATCGTAAATTACTTCATTAAAATTCCGCTCAAAAATATCTTTAAATATACTCAAACAAAAAATTTTTTGCTCGACGCAAATAGCCCTAGCTACACGCAAAATCGCCCTTGGACGACGTAAAATTCACATCGCCCGACGCTTTATCGCAAGGCCTGATATATATATATATATATATATATACATTTTTATATATACATATATTATTATATTTTATTTCATTTATATATATATCATTTATATATATATATATATATATAAACATTTAATAATAAACATTTTACCATGCTGTTTAAAAGGTTTCCAAATGAAGGCATTGCTGTACTAAATGGTGACATGTTATATGGAAGCTCATTGTATGGTCTAAAATAAATAATGCTATTATAGTA